>WNWU01013815.1:1925260-1940946 GCA_012654045.1 Ptyas mucosa | reverse complement strand
CCCGTTTTGGGCCTGGAAAGCCTCCTGTACCAACCTGTACCCCCCCCCCCCCCACCCCCCCCCCCCCCCCCCCGCCCGTGCGCGCGCCCCCCCCCCATGTGCCCCACCCCCGCGTATGCACGGGAGAGACCTGAAGACCAGCTGGCCACCGGTCAGGAGGCACACATACATGCGCAGTGGACCTGGTCTGGGGCAACGGCTGGCGGGACCACAGAGAGGGCTCTTTGTGCCACCTGTGGCACACGTGCCATAGGTTCGCCATCACAGCCCTATGGTATCTTACAGTCCGAAAAATCAGTGTACAAATTACCTAATAAACTTGCCACAATAGACACTAGACCTGTCCCAGCTCCAATTTCAAGGACTTTCTTTTCTTTGAAGTCAATTTCGTCTTGATTTGATTCCAGGTACTGACATAAAGCAAGGGCCTAAAAGAAGGGGGGGGAAAATCACTTGATCAATTCAAAGTTATTTGTGTATATATAAATACATTTTTTTTTCTTTTGTGTTTGGAAATCGGTCAGAATACAAATGAAGGAGCAAGGCAAGATTGTTGCTCATAGTTGCTAAGCTTCCTAATCATGCTCACCTTGAAAGATGCCATACACTGACATCCTCCTGAGACAGAACCAAAGCCAGAAATTTATTACACCATAGAACAGTGTTTCTCAACCTTGCCAACTTGAAGATGAGTGGACTTCAACTCCCAGATTCCCCAGCCAGCTATGCTTTTTCAACTGGAATGGGAAGGGAAGGGGATTGAATCTAATCAGATCGCAAAACAAACATTGAACTCTCAGTAAATGTACACACTTAATGTGTTAGCACAGTGATGGCGAACCTATAGCACACATGCCAGTGGTGGCACAAAGCGCCCTTTCTGTGGGCACACAATCCATCGCCCCAGCTTAGCTCTGCCGCACATGTGCGTGTGCTTCCCACCAGCCAGCTGGTCTTCAGGTCTCTGCCATGCATGCGTGGGGGCGGGGCTCATGCAGGGGGCGTACATGTATGTGGGGGGCATGTGTATGCAAGGAGGGGTGCATGCACAAGGGCCCCGTGCGCATTACATTTTGGGGGTTCGAGTACGTTCGTGCTTTGGACACTCGGTCCAGAAAAGGTTAGCCATCACTGTTAGCAGAATTGATCTGGCTCTTTTTTTCTTTTTTGTGCCGCTTTCTCTACTGATTTTACTAACATAAATCTACATTAACGTTTTTAACTGTGTTAGTGCTACACTTGGAGTGAGTCTTCAGATAATTTTATTTATTTATTTTATTTTATTTATATGCCGCCCTTCTCCGGAGACTCAGGGCGGCTTACAATGCGTTAAGCAATAGCCTTCCTACTTTTGTATATTTTATACAAAGTCAGCTTATTGCCCCCACAAACTGGGTCCTCATTTTACCCACCTTAGAAAGGATGGAAGGCTGAGTCAACCTTGAGCCTGGTGGGATTAGAACTCGCAGTAATTGCAGGCAGCTGGATGTTAAATGCTGCCTTAGTAGGAGGCATTAGCCTGCTACGCCACTCAGGCACTCAGGCATTTTGATGGATAATGACAAGGAAGGCTTCCTGTTTTGGACAAGAAGGCCGATTCAGGAAAAGGCAGGAGCATTCGGGAAAGAGTGACTGGTTCAAGATAATTCATGTCAGAAACATGAAGCATGATAGTGTAAGGTCCCAGAAGTTTCCCTGAGCCACTGAGATGCCAAAGAGTGAGATTCCAGACGAGGCTTGCAAAAAATATCAGCTTTTATTTATGGCAAAGCAAAAGCTGGGTGACAAAACTATATCCAAAACATACAAACAAAATGTATGTAAGGAATAGCCACACCCTTGCGAGAATGGCTCAGAGTATTATATACATTTTATGCTATGCCATTAGAAACAAACTTTACCCAATCAGAGACAAATTAAAGCATATTTTTGTTCAGGCCCCTGTCTCTGTCCACCTTATCTATGGAGCATGCCTATAGCCTTGTGTATTCAGCAGAATGCTTTCAGGATTCAGAATTTATGAGGCAGGAAAACTCCCTATTCTGGTTCCTTTATCTATGGGGCCTGATATTCCTGGGTAACAGTTTCTTCTATATTTTCAAGGATGTGCCTAGCTTTGAAGCCAAGAATAGAAGCGAGACAGAAGCAAGATAACAAACTTCGTACTAATGCCAACCAGTATTAAGGTTACAATTTACTAAGCTAGAATTAGTTCCTAATTTCTGACAGTATACAATAATATAAGTAGAAGCCAATAACAAAGCTTAATTTCTAATAAATGATTTCTAGCAGTATATCATATCAGAAGCAAACAGCAAATATCGGTTTGATCACTATGCTCCTTCAATAGAACTCAGTTTCTATTTTAATAATCTCAAGTAAACAATGTCTATTGGATATTTTTTCCCTTTCCTTTTTTTATTTTTAAAATTTGCATACTGCCCCTACTGTTCACAAGTTAAAATAATCCAAATAATAAATGTCCAAAGTTACAGAGAAGATGGAGCTTCCAATACATAAAAAGTGTCTTAGAATAAATTCTGAGGCAATCAATAATGTTTGCAACTATGAGAGCAGCTCCCTACATCACATTGTTCAACTTAACACAAAGAGCGTTGCACACTTAAAAAAAAAATCTGCTTTTGGCAATTTACATTAAAAACAAAGCCAGTAACTTAGGAAATTTATTCAGTATCAAAACCCTTTTTTTTTCCCCTACCAGAATTTAGCTCACATCTTTGTTGCTTGTTTTATATTTTTTGCCCTGTCCAAAACATACCTTAAATAGAGCAAACTAACTAGAGAAGCAAGAACTCTTGTTGAGTACATCAAGATTAAACAGTGGAGAGTAAGAGAAGCCATGTGTTTAAATTATTCATATTCACACTCACCCACATACAGGAAGTGCTTATAACGTTGGGCATGTCCAAAACATGTTAAACTAGCTACTTAATGGCAACATATAACTACTCTGGGTCCTGTTTAACTACCTTAGCGACACTTCTTTGATTTAGGAATAATGTACAGCAACTGATATTTCCAGTGAACACTAAGTAAAGCTATTGCAGGTAATCCCCGGGTTACAAGCGTTGCCCTAGCAAACATTCGAAGTTACACGATAAGCACCTCCTAGCGTTTATGAACAAGTCCCGAAACTACGAATCTTGCAGCACCATGGCTGTTGTTCACCCTTACGAACAACCGCAGAGGTTCCGCAACATATGTCCTGCATGTTGCCAGCCAAAATGGAGCTTCTGAGGGACGGATCTGCCCCTCAGAAGCTCCATTTTGGCCAGTAATGTGCCAAGCAAGGCCTTTGGAGGCCCGAATGGTGTGTTGGAGGGGCATATGCAGCTGAGAGGTTGGAGAGGAGACTGCTTGCTAGATCTTCACAAGGTAAGTGACCTGGCACAGCAGGTTGGGGGGGAGGAATTGTGAGGAACTTGAGGTACTTCGGTGGATCGGAGAGGCCTTAGGTGGTCTTAGGTAGGTGGCCTGTTCCATCACTAAGCCCCCCATGGCCTTCCCCACCCTGAAATACCTCATGCACTTAATGAGCCTCGCATTCGATTGCTGAATGCATGGGCGAAAGGGAGGGATTCCATTCAAGGTACGAGATTCATTGCCACGAATCCTCGGGTTACAAATGGAATGTGCAAGTTCCATTGCACTCGTAACTCGAGGACTGTCTGTATATAGCCAGTTTAGTGGCATCTGTCCTTAATTCATGCATTTTATTCAATTGGAGATCAATCAATATTTCAATCAGAATAGAGCTGGAAGAGATCTTGGAGGTCTTTTAGTCCAATCGCCTGCTCAAGCAGGAAACTCTGTTCCATTTCAGACAGGTGGCTGTCCAGTCCTTTAATAAAACCTCGAGTAATGAAGGACCTAAAACTTCTGATTAACTCCCACTGGTTAATTGTTCTCACAGTTAGGAAGCTTCTCCTTAATTCTGGGTTTCTTCTCTCCTTGATTAATTTCCATCTATTGTTTCTTGTTTTGCCTTCTGGTGCTTCGGGAAATGACTTGACAGGGGGTCAACTTCTTTGTGGCAGCCCCTCAAATACTGGAATACTGCTATCATGTCACCCCTAGTCCTTCTTTTCTCTAGACTGGCCACACCCAATTCCTGCAGGCATTCTTCATATGTTTTTGTCTCCAGGCCTTTAATCATCTTAGTTGCTCTTCTCTGCGCTTTCTCCAAAGTCTCAACACCTTTTTTGTAATGTGGTGACCAAAACTGGATGCAATAACTAAGGATTTATAAAGCGGTGCTAATACTTCACATGATTTTGAATCTATGCCTCATCAACATGGGATAAGAACTACTAGGCTCGAAATTCTTGGTTTGGATAACTTAGCACTGCATCACTTGCGGTCAGACCTAGGTATTGCATACAAAATTATACGTAGTAATGTGTTACCTGTAAATGACTTTTTCTGTTTTAATCACAATAATACACGTATGAACAATCACTTTAAACTCGATGTAAATCTTTCTAAACTTGACTGTAAAAAATATGATTTCTGTAATAGAGTTGTCAAAGTCTGGAACGCCCTACCTGATTCAGTTGTCTCAGGTAGAAATTTTCACAGTTTCAGTCGCAAATTGACTTCCGTGGACCTTACATCATACTTAAGTAGTCAGTAGAGGAGGCGTGCCTAAGTGCACTAACGTGCTTATTGTCCCTGTCATTGTATTTTTATTCTCTTATTCTTGTTCTCATTTTTGTTTGACAAATTCCAATAAATAAAATAAAGAGTACGGCACCATGCAATCCATGTTAGTCAATCTAGTCATCATGATAATAGTTATAGGTTATGTCATTATGAATGTTGCCACTGCTCCCCCCACCATTAATACTGCTCAAGATGGCAACACTGACCAAAATAAAAGGCATAAGCAATAGTGAATATTTCCAAACTTAAGAGATGTCTTAAGTTGTTTATTAGTCAAAGGGGTGCTGGTTTGTTTGTTTTTCTGTGCCAAACTTACAGCAGGCCACACTACAGCTCCAAAGCATTCAATGGATTCTTGAATGATGATCTGATGGTCGGCATAAAAATAGTGTTCTTTGTCAAAATAGTAGGAGGCCTTTGAAACCCATTTGGGCAATATTTTAAATACACGTGGACCTGTGAAGGAAAAACGATCAGCAGTCATTTGTTTACATATTTTTTGTGAGATGCTATAAAATGAAACAAAACTATGACTTCAGCAAGTTTGCTCTAAAATCCACATAATACAGGTAGTCCTTCACTTCGCGAAAACGGGCCTTGCGGAACACTGCAGAGTGCTTCTGGGGCCTGGGAGGACAAAAACCTGATGCATGAAGGGGTTGGGAGCTCAAAAACAGGCCTGTTTTTGCAAAAACAGGCTGTGCGGAACACTGCAGAGTGCTTCTGGGGGCCAGGGAGGGCGAAAATACAACACACGGAGGCCAAAAACTATTTTTCTTGTTTTCCTCCTATAAATTTAGGTGTGCCTTATAGTCCGAAAAATACAGTAGCTTAAAAGGAAACAATGTGTTTGTGCATGCGTGCATGTATTAAAGTGCCACCTGAGTCAGGTAATAGAGAAGAATTGTCATGGTAGTCCTCTTCCTCTTCTGTTAATTTTTGAGCCATTTTAGGGAACATCTGGTGCTTTGTAGAGATCATAGCAGGAATCCTGTTAAAGGAACAATCAAACCATGGACCGTAAGTGTAAATCACCACATTCATCTAATTCATCTATCTAGCATCTTTCTGTATTAAGAAGCACCATGCCGAAGCATGGTACATTTCTTTTGATCCAATGCTGGGTTGCTTTTTTCTACCCAAAAAACTCAAAAAGCCTTTCACGCAGTCTGCTATCTTGACAGTGGCAAACTGGAACCCCAAAGGCAATTTAAGGAATGCTGATAATCAATTCATATTCTGGGAAATCAGCTTTATCCCATCTCCTGAGAAGGTAGCTACTATTTTCCTCAAGCACTTCCACTGGATTGAGGGAGAGGCTAGACTTTATCAGTTCAAATTAGGTGGATTGTCAACTTGCAAAGCTTTCAAGTTGCCATTAGCAGGAGGGAGGGAGAACTGATGGAGCTGACTGATTTCCCTAACTGAAACTACATTCCACAGATGCTTTTTTACTGCAATCGGTAGGAGAGTTTTGGGTTTCACAGCCAGCCAAAGTGATTAATTGGAGAATGTGATTTATGACATCGCCAGGGAGGAGGGGAGAGACAGGGTCATAGGGGAACGTAAATCTATGTGGGATTAGTTCTAACTGCACCCGAATATTGCCGAAATGGTGCTCCTAATAAATGACTGTATTTCTTTTGAAGTTTAGCTCGTGGCTCATGAATTAATTAGGGTATCTTTCGGAAACTTCACATAATTATTATAAATTTCGGTGGCCAAAAGTTTAACAAAAGGGGGACCATATCATTCAGAGGTGGGTTTCACATAATTTTACCACCAGTTCACCCAGCACCGGAAATGTGAGCATGCACCATCACAAAACACAGCAATTCGCTCATGTGTGCCATCCACACATGCGTGCAACATCAAAAACACAGCAATATAGAATGGGATTTTTTTTTAAAAAAAAGCCAGAGATATGCCTCTTTCAAGGGGTAAGAAACTAGCAAAAGGGGTATCCTAGGCCCACGAAGAGAGGCCTCGATAACCACACATGATCCTCAGGTTTCACATCTTTAAATTAAGACTTAATACCCCACACATATCCTTTTTCATCCTTGCCTCTCTCTTTTTTTCCCCCCCTTTGTGGCTTTTTTTTTTTTTTTGTCAGTTCCAGGAACACAACTCTTTTTTCCCCTTAAATTGCTACCTGAGATGCACCGGGGAGCCTTTTCAGCTGAATTGCAGGATTGGAAAGCTAATAAAAACAAACCCATAGAAACACGTTCTTTGTATGGTGAACTCTGTAAGAAACTGTATTAACAGAAACTGTACATTGTGATGACTCAGGTTTTAAATAGGCTAACATTTTCCCATAAAGCTTCCTTGGATAAATCCCGCAGTATATAAAAAGAGAGTAAACCCACTGCCTGCCAGCATTGATGATGTTACCTAATTTGGTAATGAAATTCTGCAAGAAAATATAAACAAGCTCGGAGAGCAGCAAGGACCCCACAGTTCAACTCTGAGCTACAAATATTCTCTTTTGCACGGGTGTCAAACTCATGGCGCCATATTGCCGTCACGTGATGTTTTTCCTATTCATGGAGCTGCAGTGGGCGTGGCCTGCACGTCACACATTCAGCCCATGGGCCGCCAGTTTGACACTCCTATTGTCAATCCTGTTGTTGTTGCTGCATTAATAGGTTTAATAAGTTGCCTTTTAAATTCAGCACATTTGATTTTCTCAATTTGTATAAATTCGTATCAAAATTGCAGAACATGTCTTGCAATTACAGAAAGTTATTTCTGAGGATAAATAATAGATAGGACAGCTGGGTATCAATGAACATAGGGAAATGCAAAGAGACACATTGGGGAGCAGGAATAGGGTTGGAGAGGGGGGACAAACAACTAAAGCAATGCAAGGATCTGCTTTAATCCTCTATATTAAAGAGGAGAATTTGTGCAATGGTAGCACAATGCTGATATACGACCTACTCAGGTAGTCTTCGACTTACAATAGTTCATTTAGTGACCGTTCAAAGTTACAATGGCACTGAAAAAAGTGACTTAGGACCATTTTTCACACTTACGACCTTTGTAGCATCCCCATGCAATCAAAATTCAAACGCTTGGCAACTTGGTTCATACTTATGACCGTTGCTGTGTCCCAAGGTCACGTGATCCCATTTGCGACCTTCTGACAAGCAAAGTTGATGGGGAAGCGAGAGTCACTTAACATGGAAGGAATTTTAAATGTTTTAATTGGTTTGTGATTTTTTAAATTTTTTTAGGGCCAAATTTATATATATTTTAATTGTTTTTAATATTTGTATTTCATGTTCTTAATTCTGGCTGTACACCGCCCTGAGTCCTCAGGGAGAAGGGCGGTATATAAATTGGAAATTAAATTAAATTTAAATTAAATTTCCTGATTGTGAGAACAATTACAGCTTACCTTCAGAAGTTGTGGGTGCTCCATCACTGGAGGCTTTTAAGAAGAGATTGGACAACCATTTGTCCGGAATGATATAGGGCCGTGATGGCGAACCTATGGCACGGGTGCCACAGGTGGCACACGGAGCCGTATCTGTGGGGACGCGAGCATTGCCGTAGCTCAGCTTCAGCGCGCATTTTTGGGCCTTTTGGTCCCACCGGAAGTTGGGAAATGGGCTGTTTCCGGCCTCCGGAGGGCCTCTGGGGGGGTGGGGAAGGCCGTTTTCGCCCTCCCCAGGCTCCTAGAAAGCCTCTGGAACCTGGGAAGGGTGAAGAACAGGCCTACCGGGCCCACTGTGCCATCACGTGCTAAAAGCGGGGGGGCGCTCATGCGCAGGGGTGGGGCACATTGAATTATGGATGTGAGCACACATGTGGGCGACCTCGCCGTGCTCCCCCCGCTTTTGGCACGCGACGGCAAAAAGGTTAGTGGGTTTCATGGCTTGAGCAGGGGGTTGGAATAGAAAACCTCCAAGGTCCCTTCCGACTGTTATTCTGAATTGGATCAATTTGTTAAGCTGGAGTTCATATATTGTGTTAACTCATCCATTTTATGCTCTCAAACGGCGGATCCTGACATTTTCAGGACAATTTTTCCTTCTCTTTCATGAAATATTTTCCTTCTGAATCTCTGCTCTGAGTCTAGTGAGCAGCAGATGATATCAACTTCAGATCTCAAGGTTCCTACCCAGCAGTGGCCAGGGATGATGGGAACTGAAATCCCGCAAAACTGAAAAAACCCACCTTATTGGGAAAGGTATTCTGAGATTTTAAAAAGGGAGGAGGGTCTTTGGAAGCTTTCAGCACATGTCAAGGGATCTATTAGGTAATATGAATAATAGTAGGCAATGCAAAAATAAACTAATTGATTTGCGGGAAGCAAAGAGCAATTCTAGGTGGTCCAGAATGCTGGGTCAGGATTAAAATACAGTACCCAAAGAATGGCATCTTAAAAGTAACAGATGTATAGTGCATATTCTCAGAAAATGTCTGGCTTCTTCTGTCTGTTCCAGGACATAAACCAAAGGTCAAAGCAATTGGCTCTGCATCGGGCAGGGGCTGGATAAGATGACCTCTGAGATCTCTTCCAGACCCACATTGTAGGATCTTCTGATTTCCCCCTCAAAATTCTCTCAGTTCCCTTCAAGATGCACCAGGCTGGCAATTTGCAGCAGATGCTCTGTCCAGGGGGTGCCATGTCAGGCACGCATTGCCTCCTCTGGCAACCTGAGTTAGTCAGGGACTGATGGGTAGCCTTACGCTGTCCGATCTGGCCAACTTGCATCCAGCAAATGAGAAAGTAGAGGCCTACCCTTCAGTGTGCAGATTGGCTGCTGGGACGCATGGCCAATTGTCCTGCACAGCAAACTGGCCAGGAACAAGTATCCCTCGGCAAATCCCTCAGCAAAAAGAGATAGAGAAGAAACAACAGGGGACCAATGGTGGTAGAGGAGCGCTGGAGGAGGGCCAACTGAGGATGAACGTCTGCAATAGGTCAGCTGTGGTGGGGAGGCCAGGGTGAATTGGGCATGTTCATGTGGCCATGGCCAATTATCATAGACCGGGGTGAAATCTAAAATTTGTTACCACCGGTTCTGTGGCCATGGCTTGGTGGGGGGTGGGGGGGTAATGTGACTGGGTGGGCGTGACCAATTTGTTTTTTAACTTTTAAAAACATTTTTTCTACAACCTCTTCAGCTGAAGAAGTTGCAGAAAAAAATGCTTTTAGAAGCCTCTGATGATCAGGCAACTCAGCTGGGTTCACCAGAGGCTTTTAAAGGCATTTTTTTTTCTACAGCCTCTTCGGTTGAAGAGGTTGCAGAAAAAAATGCTTTTAGAAGCCTCATCTGGGATCGCCAGAGGCTTTTAAAGGCATTTTTTTTTCTACAACCTCTTCAGCCGAAAAGGTTAGAAAAAATGCTTTTAAAAGCCTCTGATGATCCCAGTTAAGCCGCGCGATCATCAAAGGCTTTTTTTAAAACTTTTAAAAGCATTTTTTCGGCTGAAGAAGTTGTAGAAAAAATGCTTTTAAAAGTAAACAAAAACCAGCCTCTGATGATTATGCGGCTCAGCTGGGCATTGGGGGGGGGGGGAACAGGGATTTTTGCTACCGGTTCTCCGAACCATCCACCGCCATCGCTACCGGATTGGGCGATCCGGTCCGAACCAGGAGCATTTCATCCCTGTCATAGACCCCTGTTTTCAGTGTCCTAGACTAGCTTATATAGTTCTGGTATTCCTTAAATGACTATCCATCCAAATGCTAACCAGGCCCATCTCCTTTCAGTTTTCCAGCACAAATAAATTAGCTTGGTGCATCTTCTATAGCATGGATTATATCCTTGCTTGTTCACCCTCCAAGATCTGTTCTAGCTACGGCAACAATGAAGAGATAGCAGCGACAATGAACGAGATTGTGTTGAGCAAAAACAACTGGAACCACTTTTCAACAGTATTTTAATTGCTGGTCAACTATGTTAGAAGAATTTCCTCAGATGACTGCATTCCCTTGGAAATAATAAAATTAGGCTTGAAAGATTTGGGTGGAGGCCTAGCCCGTGCCATTTAGTGCAATGCAAAGACTCTAAACTCGGGTTCCTCTTAACATCTTCCTCCAGATTCCACCACAGATTCTATGATTCTGATTGGGGCTGGAGAGGAAGGAGACCGCCTTGTCAACTACTAATGATCTTATTCTTTTATTTTTAATTTGTGAAAGCATTGACAGAAAGAATGGGCATAAGTGAGATCAAAACGTGCTTAATATAAGCAGCATGATTTTGCCCAGATATGCAAACCTTTCCAATTTCCAATTACATAGATTAAAAACTTGTGGCTATAAACATGAGCGCTTTTTTAAAAAAATGAACCTGTGCCTGTTTCTCAAATTGATCATAAATATCTGGACTGTGCATATGGCCAGAGACCTCTGTTCTTAGTACTGTATATGCCTGCTTGTCAAAACCACTATTTTGAATCAGATTTTGATCGGTAATTTTGGGGGCAGTAACAGAAAATGTCAACAACTATTGAAGCCAGAAGATAGTCACTCCTGATTTGCAGCATCATTTTGCATTTTCATTAAATAAGGTTGCCAATATATTACATTCCCGATTTTAAACACCTTTTGATGTATAAGCTACGCTGTGCATCATGTCGTTCAGCATGAATGCAGTCCAATACAAATACCATGCACCTTAAAAATTAAATTAAGATTAGAAAAGCAAATGCAATCCAATTAAATATTTTTTAAAAAATTTTATTTATTTATTTATTTACAAACAAAGTATTTATTCACATACAGAATAGTATACTTGGTTGAATAATAGGATAAAAAGAAGATAAGGTTAGTGTAGTTTTTATATCTTATCTGTATATTTTGTCTGAAGTTAATATATTGTGTAAAGCTCCCGTCGCGATCTGTATGTGAATAAATCCAATTAAATATTGAACAAGTAAAGTAGAAGGATGCCAAAGAGTCTCTTCAACTAGGCTGTCATTGCTCTAGAGCAGGGGTGTCAAACTGGCGGCCTGCGGGCTGGATGCGGCCCGCGCCAGCCACGCCCATCCCAGCTCCACAACGGGAAAAAACTTCATGATACAACTTCATGACGGCAACGTGGCACAGCGAGTTTGACACTCTCAGCCCACCTTTCAAAGTTGTACTTAGGGTCTTCCATCCAGTTTGTACTTTTGGTAGAAGTACACATAGTCCTTGACATACGATTGTGATGGAGCTTGCTCATTACGGTTGTATGTCAATTGTAATATTGGGTCAGTCACCTGATCAACCTGATTTTACTATCTGTTTGGGGGCAGTCATTAAGCAAATGGACTGTAAAATGGCAAAACAATCATAATTTTTTCCCAGGTAAGCCATAATTTCTAACCGTCACTAAGTGACTGGTCATAAGTTGAAAACTACCTATATTTGAATGCTGTCTTGGAATAGTCTTGGAATACTGATACAGTTTCCATCCTATTTCATCATGACTCCAGCAGACAACTTTGGTCTGAACCCAAATGTTTATGTCAGCCTCAAACTCTCCGAGTCTCAGTTTTTATGATCTTCTGCAGAGAGTGATTTTGCTACAGCACGAAAAATTCAGGGCCTTTTATCAGTCCATAGGGCTGACTCTTCAGTGACCAGACTATATTTCAGATACAGGTAGCCCTCAAGTTACAACAGTTCGTTTAGTAACCATTCAAAGTTACAACGGCACTGAAGAATGTGACTTATGACCGTTTTTCACAGTTACGACCTTTGCAGCATCCCTGTGATCATGTGATGAAAATATCAGTTGCTTGGCCACTGCTTCATATTTATGACCCTTGTTATGTCCCAAAGTTACATGATCTCCTTCTGCAACCTTCTGACAAGCAAAATCAACGGGGAAGCCAAATTCACTGAACAACTGGATTACAAATTTATCAACTGCAGTGATTCACTTAACACCTGTGGCAAGAAAAGTCGTAAAATGGAGCGAAACTCACTTAACAAATGTCTCACTTAACAACAGAAACTTTGGGCTCAATTGTGGCCATAAGTCGAGAACTACCTGTATATCTGTGAACTGGCTGATCTTTATGTTTGGCGAAGCTATTAATGAATCATATCCAAATACTCTTAAATGTCTTATAAAACATTACAATGTTGTTAATTCAAACTAATAAGATAATTATTATTTAGCGAAAAACAAGTGCTTTCCATCCAGCTTTCCACTTCATTTTTAATTTTAAATCCTAAAATGTAAGAATAATTTAAAGATGATACCCACTAGATGTCCTCAAAAGCTTATGCCAGGGGAAAAAATTCTGTCATATTCAAAACATGCATACATTACAAGTGTAATAGGGACAGTCCCTCGTGATCATCATTCAAAGCTTTCACATGCTGTTTTATATTCTAAGTAAGGCACAAATCGTTAATCAGACTAAGGGTAGAGATTTCTATTTTATTTTCATATTTAAAATTGCCAAATGCAGTTCTAATGTATGATCGATATTAGTGATTTTCCTCAGAGACATACTAGAGAACCTGAAGGTAAGTAAAGAAGTCATTTTGTTAAAAATTTCCTGGGCATGGGGTAGAGGGGAGGTTAAAATTGCCATGAAAATATAACAAGTCAATTGACAAGCCCTCACTTTTCAACTTTTGTTGCATTAGTGGCATGGATACAAAACAAAAACGTACGAATGGAATTTACACACTGAGACGCTTGCTTCCTGTAAAATGAATGGGAGCTGCTTACGAGAAGCTGGGAGGAGGGAATTTCACAAGGGAAATTATCCAGAGATTGTACCCTCAGCTCCAGGCATCAGTCCTGAATTCTGATTCCTTTTTTCATTTACTTTTATTTCCCTTTTACAATTGTCATGCATTCATACATACTAAAGCCAAATAACAGCTCTATCTCACATATTGGTTATCGCATAAGCTTTTGTCATTTGTAATACATTTCATTAAAATAAAAAAGTTTGCTTTGTCCTGCCTTTTGAAAGTTTTTTTTTCCCCCAGAGATTGGCTCACTGCTCAACAAAAATTCATCCTCCATACATCTTTCCAAAGTTAGGGGGTTGTTGTTTTTTTCTTTTCAGATTCAGAAGTCTCCCTTAAAAGTTACGCTTCTAACTGTGACTAATATACTACTGATTGGTTGTACATCTTGATTGACCTAACAACCACCTGTTGCGCCCTGTATCCAAGATATGTATTAAAAATAAACCTGAAGTTTAAAATGCCCATCCCATGTGTCTCAGCACATTCATTTCTCCTTTTACTTGCAGGAAAAAAAATAAATAAACCTAGCATTAAATTTTACCTGGAAAGCGAATTAATCCAGATGTCAACGATCCGAATTCTTAGCTGAGAGATTTCAAGTAGCCCAGTGCCTTTTTATAGTAAAGGTGTGCTGAGGCAAAGGAGGTGGGGCCATTCTCCAGTCCATTTAGGGATTTTTAAAAAACCCCACAGACAATCGTAGTTTTGATTATCATCCGGTATGTAAAAACAAGAGGGAATAAACATATCGTATAATTAATGTCTTTTTTTAACTTTTGTATGGGATATTGTTGCATTGTTTTATTCTCTGTTGTAAGCTGCCCAGAGTCCCTTGGGAGTTGGGCGGCACAGAAATGTGACAAAATAAATAAAATAAATAAATAAAATTGTAATTAGAAATTGATATGATGATAAGAATTGAAACATGTTGTAGACAACACACAAGGAGCATAAAATGAAACCAGCAGCATAAGTCTTTTAGGAGCTAGCCTGAAATTCAGTCATAAACTGAGCTTCTCTAGCTCATAATTCTGTCCAGAGGCTCAAAATCATTAATTTGAATATAGGTAAAGTACATGACATGTAGTAACACCTTTCCCATTACAAATCCATCAGCTGGTGAGTGTTCATTAATTCTTTTGCTTGTTTTGATGTCAACCATCTTAGGTAAACTTTTGGTATCTCATTAATTCCCAAATAATATGAAACCCCCCAAATAAATTAGCAGTAGAATGTACATTAAAATAATCCCATTAAAAAGTTGGAGGGTAGTTCGATGTGAGATGGGAAGGCGGGATATAAATTTGATAAATAAATATATAAATAAATACTTTATATGACAGCATCTTTTTGGAGTGGGATTCGTTACAAAAGTCTGAGAGCTGGCATAACATTCAACCAATATTTGGGTGAGTGTCGAAATCCCACTTTCAGAAAGAAAAGTTGTATGTAGAGTATGGATGTCTAAATGAAACCTGGACCAGTCCTGCCAAAGAGATGCTTTGCATTTGAATTAACAAAGAAGCCACATCTTTTTTCCCCCCCAGTTGTTATGTGGCTTCTTGGTGCATCCCATTTGGCTTTCTTTATGAAACTGTGCATATACAACTATCATCACTCACTGGGACAGCTGTTTGTGTACAGTCCCTTGGTAAGCCACTTCTAATAGAAGCTTCAAAGCCTTTTCATTTAAAAGCACATGTTCTCCTTAAAATTCCATCCAAAAGTCTTCTAGCAGATATTTTCCCCACTGTATTTTAATGAAGCATCTAAAGACACATTAGTCAACATCTTTACTGTTCTAGACAAGACTTGTTTGAGGCTACGGAGTTCCTTGACAGAACTCCAAGTTCCACAAACGGACGGCTCCTCCTGCTTACACAAATAAAGCAATATATCATTTCTCTGCAATTTTGCCCTTTTGGACAATACATGAAACATCACAATGGGTTTATTGCTCTGCATGCATTATATAAAGGTTGCATCAGGAGTGGGTTCTAAATTTTTTTACTACCGGTTCTGTGGGCATGGCTTATTTTATGGGCGTGGCTTGATGGTCATGTGACAATTCTTTAGGATTTAGCAGAGGTACTGGTCTACCAGGCTTTTAACTACTTGCAGAGCTGTACTGATGTACCCATTTATTTTTTGTAGGCTCTGGTCTAACCATTTATTTTTGCAGGCACTGATCTACTCATGTATTTTTGCAGGCACTGGTCTACCCATTTATTTTTGCAGGCACTGATCTACTCATGTATTTTTGCAGGCACTGGTCTAC
>WNWU01013815.1:1858664-1925250 GCA_012654045.1 Ptyas mucosa | reverse complement strand
TTTGCAGGCACTGATCTACTCATGTATTTTTGCAGGCACTGGTCTACTCATTTGTTTTCTTTTAACACTGATCAGCTGTAGGGTGGCCCTTTGAAGCCCCGCAGCAAGAGTTTAAACAGTTTTTTTTCCCCTGGCCATCAGCTGGGACTCAGGAGGCAGCAATAGATTGGGGGTAGGGCCAAATAAAAGGTAAGAATAATGTGGGGGGTGGGGGGCGCGGGGGGGTGGGGGGAGGGGGCAGAACCGGTTCGGTGACATCATATCGTCACCACTACCGGCTCTGGAGAACCGGGCCGAACCAGGAGGAACCCACCACTGGGTTCCATGATAAGAAAAACTTTCGGTTTTTGTCAAGCTCATTCATTTGATGCACACATACACACACATACATACCCCTGTAAGCATTGCTATCTTGGGCATCTGTGAATGGGCAAAAAACTGCTGTTTTTGAATGGGTCCTGATATTGCATACCAATAAAACAATAGAATAGAATTCTTTATTGGCCAAGTGTGATTGAACACACAAGGAATTTGTCTCAGGTGCATAAACTCTTAGTGTACATACAAGCAACAAATGATAAACCGTGATCATAATCATAAAATACAATAATCATAAATCATAAGATACAACCCTCAGTGATTGTCATAGGATATTAAATAAGCAATCAACATCAATCATAACAGGACACTAAATAAAAGCAATCAATATAAATCATGAGATACAAATAACAAAGTTATAGTCATAAGAAGCTAAGGAAATAGGTAATAGGAAAGATGAGAAGGACAACAGTAAGAGTAATACAGCAGTACTAGGTGGTTTGACATCCCAGGACATAAGACAGTGTTGTGGGAATTAGTTGTTCAGCAGAACGATAGCATGCGGGGGGAAAGTGTTTTGTGTGTGATTGTTTTGACATGCAATGCCCTATAGCGGGTAAAACAAAGATGAATAAAGACGAAGGGCAGGGTTTGCATGTTTCATCATTCTGACCAAACTTTCAGATCTCATAGCTGCCTCTGCATACAGTCAAAAATGTGTTTGGGGGGACATCAACAAACCCATGACTGCTGCTATGAAGTTTCACAGCCTAGATGACTAATTTGGTGCTTTAAATAAAAGCTGGTACAGTCATATGTCAGACAGGTTCCTCTTCTCTAAGACCTTTAAGCCAGCGTTCCACAAATGGGAAAAAAGTTTATTGAAAGACAAATAAGAAATAGTGTGATACTATGTGGATAATTGATGATAGATTGATTAGATGTCATCAAGTCAGTGTTGACATTTAATGGTAGATATTCTGCAGGATGACCCATCGTCAAGTATTATAAAGGCCATCCTCTGTGTCCCTCAAACCCTAGTTCCCTAGAAAGGCCATCATCCATATCTCTGTGGGGAGGATGCTGTTCCAGAAAGTGAGGGCCACAATATGCTTCTTAGGTCCCATAAGATGACAGTATTTAATGAAGGGTCTTAGAACAGAAGCCCCCAACCTTTTGGGCACCAGGGACCGGTTCCATGGAGAGAGGTTTTTCCGTGGACCTGATGTGGTTTTGTGTGCTGCCTGCATCCCATGGATAGGGTTTCACTTGTTTGTGTGGCCTGGTTTCTGGCATGCCACAGCCAGTCCACGGGCCGGGGATTGGGGACCCCTGATTAGAGTACAG
Organism: Ptyas mucosa; assembly: GCA_012654045.1. Taxonomy (NCBI): domain Eukaryota; kingdom Metazoa; phylum Chordata; class Lepidosauria; order Squamata; family Colubridae; genus Ptyas; species Ptyas mucosa. The sequence goes on along the minus strand of WNWU01013815.1, from coordinate 1,923,585 downwards.
CCACTCTCGTGGAATGTCGTGGGTGGGCAGAAATAATTGGTGTCTCAGATATCCAAGCCCTATGCTACACAAGTCTTTATCGGTAGTAACCAGCATCTTATTTTGCATTCCCATGCCAACTGGTTGCATAGCAGTGGTGATATATGGGTACATTGAGAGACACACTATAACATTTTGAACCACCATAGTCTCCAAGTGATCTTCAAGAGCAGCCCCATACACAACACATTGCAATAATTCAACGGGGAGATGACCAAGGCATGAGTAATAACCAGGACCTCCTCATGAAGGAAAGGGCACAAATGATAAGCAAGATGAACCTGTGCAGAGGCCCGCCTGGCCAAAACTGTCACCTGTAATTAATTTCAATTTTTCATATGCTCCTTGATTTGCAATACTAGAACCTGCAGTCCATTTACATTTTCAGCAATCAAAGTAGTCTTATTAGTGTAGTTCAGGCAGTAGTGGGTTTCGCTTACCTTTGCTACCGGTTTGCAAATGTGAGCACGCCTGTGCGTGCACTTGCTTCGCTTGCATGTGCCATGTCTGCGCATGCGCAGAGTGTCCGTGATGTCTGGGTGGGTGGGTGGAGCCACCTGCCGCCGCCACTGCTACCGGTTTACCCGAACCGGGTAGAACCAGTAGAAACCCACCACTGAACGCAGGTACATCATATGCATATCTATCATACAACATTCTTCCAGGGTAAACAATGTTATAAAGAAGGAAAGAGGCATAAAAAATAATAAACCAAAGAAGTTAATAAGATAATGTAGGTCAAAGCTAGCTTATACCAACATTATCCCCACTGCCATACCATATCTTTCTATCCATGAAAATCTTCCAGTTTATATATTTCTTCATATCTTGTCTTTAAACTTCTAACTTTTCTTACTTACTCTGGAGCAAAGCACAAATTAAAGGGTCACTCATTAAAAAAATGAATGAAACCCTGAAATCCAACCTACACATTAAGCCTGTCAATCCGAAGTTGGTTCTCCTGCAGAAAGTTGACCCTTTGCTTCAACAGATTCACTCAACTGCCATGTTTTCTTAAGGAGAAAAAGATTTAATTGAAATTAAATGAACCCGGCCACCCTTTCCTCATGGGCAAGTGGACAAAATAAACTGTGAGCCAAACAAATCCTTGGTGTTGACACTTCTATTCTTCACTATAAATTATACCTTTCATAATTTTTCTGTGTTGTTCAAGAGAAATAATTCTGCCAAATAGTAGCTGTCTTGAAGTCAGGGGCTTCCCTGTGCTTTCCTGAGGATTAGATCAGTGGTCCACAACCTTTTCAGCTTGGCAGCCCGGCTGGGATGGAGAAGAGCGGAACTGGGAGATTTGTGCAAGCAGTGGGACTGCGCGAACACGTGGTTCAGCTTGTGTGACTTGATTTGCGTGCATGTGTGTGCATGCGCCAGCCCGCTACTTGCACAGGTTGAGCTGGGTGAGCACGTGTGCCAGCCTGCTGCTCGCACGGCCCAGTTCTAAATAGGCCACAGCCCAGAAGTGGTCAGCAGCCCAGGGGTTCGGACCAGAGGTGGTATTCAGCCAGTTCGGGCGAACCAGGAGCAGCAATCACAGATGGGCGCGCCCACCCGCCCCAGCTCCAAGTCGTGCTATTTAGGCACACTTTCGAGGCTGGGTGCATGCGTGGAAGGCGGAAGGCTGGGCGCATGTGTGGACAGCACACACATGCGTGAAGCGAGTATGTTTGCACGTGGCGAATCGGTGGTAAAGGTAAGTGAAACCCACCCCTGGTTTGGACCCCAGGACTATATTATTGTGTATCAATAACTGTGGGAGAGACTGTTCTCCATGAGCAACACTAGGAACCATTTTGGGATTCTTCAGGGAATTATTGCATTCTTGGTGCTCTCTGATCTTGATTGTTTTGCTGATAACATGATGATGTTATTTACCTTAGTAATGAAACTTCTACAGGAGAACATCTGGACTCAAAGAACCCAACAGTTCAACCTTGAGCTATGTATTTTGTTTACTACTGAAATCTGCAATAAACCTACAAAGGAATTCATATCCAAGTAAAACTCACATTCTTGAACCCAATGCTATCCCTCCATCCTTCAAAGATCTGCAGCTGATCTTTTGGTATGTCCCTCTGGGCTAGAATGGACAAAGCTGAGGAAATGATTCCAGGCAATGCAGCCAACAGAGAAAACAATTCTCCCCATTACAATGAAATCATTGCTCCTCCCATATTTCATTATATGAGTTACTAACAAGCCAAGCTGGAAATCTCTCCAGTAAACGTGAAGCTACCTAAGAAAATCAACTGACATATTTTACTGTCAGGATTTTAAGAAAATAATATTAAACTAAGCAAAGTCTTGCATTACTGTTTTGAAAAAGGTTTGGTTTTTGTGAACCATATTTTATCAAAGGTAATGACAGAAGAATCTGAGGGGAAAATGCCTTAAGGGGCTTAACTCAGATCTTGGCAGACCTTACATTGTCAAGTTATTTGTACATGAAGCAAGTAATACAGCATGAGCATCATATGCTAGGAATGAAGCAGACAACAGTTATGTGTTCTGGAAAATAATAGCAATCCTCATAGAGATTTAGAGCTTTCCCTGTAGTCTCTCCTAAGGGTGATCAGAGGAATTGTTTGAGTATTATCATGCCATGTTTTACAACACATCCCTTTGAAGATCCGAAATGAAATGCCCTGTGTTAAATTGGCCTTGTTCCCCGCTAAAGGATATAGAATTACATCCTAAATCTACTTCAATTAAAAATTTGCCATTGAAAAATACATTGCTGAAGAGAGTCCATGACAATCTGCTGTGGCCAATTCGACCACAGACAACGCGCCACAGACAACTCAGCATGGCCAGCTTCCAAAGGACAATTTGTTGTGGGACAAGAATTACACTAATATCCAAGAAATGGTGGAATAGAATCATTAAAGAAAGGATGCAAAGGAGAAACAGAATGAAATGCGCATGGCAAAAACTTAGTTTTTTAATTTATTTTAAATAATTAAATAGAATTGTTAGACTGTCTCACGGTGAGTTATCCTGTGGAGAGTTGGCTGTGGAGAGTTGTTCCATGGTGAGCTGGCTATGGTAAGCTGGCCATAGCAAGTTGCCCCATTCCGTGCTGAAGATGGCTATGGCAAGGCATTTCTGTTTTGTTGCTAAGAAAATTACATAAGACTAAATTTGAAACCATTAAGGCTCATGCTACACTACGGTAGAAGATGACTTGTTTGAATAATGTAAATGTAATATATGAGCACTATTTCCTTATATAGATTATTTTCCTTTATCTATTGTGTCCCTAAGGTCAAATTTTTGGCATTAATGTCTTGGAATCTGAATTATATCCTTTTGTGTTCCAGAATATCATAACAGTTGGCAATGCCTAGCAGAATTGGACCAATCTCAAAAAAAGCTATTCCTATCTGAATAATACTTGGATGGGAGGTCCTTGAAATCTCAAAGCCGTATGTTAGAACTGGGAAGTGGCCCAAGGGAGACTTCAAATTCACTCTTTTCTTCTAGATATATCATGCATCCTGTGAATAATAACAATGATAGTCATGATGGTCATGATTTTAAAAATTGCTAGGCAAGTAGAGCTGGGAACTGCAAAGTTATTAAAGGAAATTGCCCCCCAAAAAGGACATTCAAAAGAAATCAAAAAGTGATGAAATGGTATTATGAACCATAGACACATGGTATCTAGAAATGAATGTAAAAAATTAAGAAAATACAATTTCAGATACAGGTAGTCCTCGAGCTCACTCTAGCTCATGGAGCTAGGCTCAAACCTCTGGAGTGCAGATCATTTCTGGTTGGCAGTTCCAGAGTCATTAAGCCATTGCATCATCATGTCATCCTCTCACCACTGAATTTCATTTTGTTAGATAGGGCTCAATATTCAAGTCTGGTGAGCTCCTTCTGGATTTTGAGCCTATCTTCTGGGATGTTGACTATTCGTGCCAGCTTGGTGTGGTCTGCAAATTTGATGTGTACCCCTTCTATCCTCTCCTCTAAGTTGCTTATGAAAATGTTGAAAAGTACTGGGCTAAGACGGAACTTTGGGGTACCCCACTGCTTATTTCCCTCTATGTACATGTAGTTCTATTAAGGACTACACATTGAGTTCAGTTGGTCAGCCAGTTATGAATCCATTTGGTGGTGATGCTGTCTATCCCAATATGTTGTGGTCTATTTTGTGAAATGCCTTACTCCAAATATCCAAATACTCCAAATCCAAATATACTATTTTCACAGCATTTTGCTGGTCCACTAATTTGATCAAAAGAATGAAATAAGATTTGTTTGGCATATTTTCACAAACCCACATTAGTTCCTGATTATAACTAATAATTAGTTATATTATAAAAATATTATAAACTAATATTTATAATAAATATAAATACAGAGCCTGTAGTACAGTGCTTTAAAGCACCCTGTTATTAACATCTATTAACATCTGCTGCTTGCAATTACTGCAAGTTCGAATCCCACCAGGCTCAAGGTTGACTCAGCCTTCCATCCTTTCTAAGGTGGGTAAAATGAGGACCCAGATTGTGGGGGCAATAAGCTGACTTTGTATAAATATACAAAAGTATGAAGGCTATTGCTTAACGCACTGTAAGCCGCTCTGAGTCTCCGGAGAAGGGCAGTACATAAATCAAATAAAAAAAAAATTAAAAAAAATCAAATAAATAACCTTGCTTGCTCCTACGTGTTCATAGATCTGTTGCTTGATTATCTTTTCCAGGATCTTCCCAGGTATTGATGTCAGGCTGATTGGTCTGTAGTTTTCTGGATCCATCTTTTTTTTCCCTTTTCTAAAGATGGGAACCATGTCAGCTATTTTCCAGTCCTTTGGTATTTCCCCAGTGCTCCAGGATTTTTGAAAGCTATGGTACAGTGGTTCTGAGATAGTATCTGCCAGATCCTTCAGAATTCTGGGGTGTAATCCATCAGGTCCTGGTGATGTAAACTCATCTAGAATGGACAGGTGTTCTTTTACCATTTTCTTACTTATATTCGTAGGCTGTCATTTACAGTTCTGTTTTTGGTAGGTTGTGCTATTTTTTCCCTCTTTTGCATGAAGACAGATGCAAAGAATGAATTAAGCAGTTCTGCTTTCTCCCTGCTGCCCATCACTTCCTTGCCATCTTCTCCCATTTGTGGATCGATTGTTTCCTTGACCCTTTTCTTGTTTTTTTACATTTTGAAAGAAATATTTTTATTATTATTTTTTACATTTGTTGCAAGTCTTGGTTCATTCCGAGCCTTTCCAGACTTCATCTTTGCAGATTCAGGGTATATGCTGGGATTCTGCCTTAGTCTTTCCATTGTTTTTACACTTGTCCTTTTTGTCTTTCAGTTTATCAGGCAATTCTTTATGCAACCATGCTAGTTTCTTCTTGGGTTTCTTGTTTTTCTTTTTTTCAGTTGAAAAAGCTGGACTGGGCTTTTATAATCATATTTTTCAGTTTCCCAAGCTTCTTGGGTTGTTTTCCCCTTGAAGATTTTCATCCATGGAATCCTTCCCAAGTTCTTACTTGGAAAGTTTGTTGAAATCAGCTCTTTTAAAGTCGAAGACACTAGTTTGATTTTCTTCTCTTGCTTTCATCTGTGTTATATTGAATTCCAATAAGACACGGTCACTCTCCCCCAAAGTTCCTGCAACTTCAACCCCCTCCATCACTTCTTCTCTGTTAGTAAGAATTAAGTCCAGTCTCGCTGACCCTCTAGTTTCCTCCTCCATCTTTTGGAATGATAAAATTGTCAGCTAGGCTCTTCAGGAACCTATTCGATCTCCCACCTGATGCAGTTTTTCTCCCAATTGATGTCAGGGTGCCTTTATGATGTTATTTGTGCCTTTAAGACAGTGTTGAGTCCTGTGATTGTCTGAACTAGTCCCTTCAGTTTTCTTGGCAAAATTTTGGGAAGTGGTTCACCATGGCCACCTTCCTAGGGTTAAGAGAGAGTGAGTGGTCAAGGTCACTCAGCTGGCTTTCTGCCTAAAATGAGACTAGAACTCAGTCTCCTGATTTCTAGACTGATATTTTAACCACTACACCAAACTGACTATTCTATAAGGTGGTAAGTAAGCACTACTGTAAGAGGATACAGTAGTCTCCAGATTAAATTTAACATTCCCTAAATTAGGATGTTGTGGATTACAAAGGTAGTCAAATCCACTTAGAACATAATAAGGTGGGTTATTTATATCTGAATAGGGATTATGGGAGACTATGACTAATTTGAAATGTTGGACATTAACTATTGATTTAAATGCCATTCTTTACTCTGCATGTTCTAGCTGTGTAAAGAGATTTAGAGATGACCTTGGAATGAAAGAATCATTGCAGAGGTACGTAGGCGAGAAGGTGAGATGAGAAATAAATTAAAAGATAAATTAAAAATAACTTTTCCTTTGTTACTATAATAGGAAAAAAAACCTCAAGCATTTTCAAGATTCAGTTATTATATTCTACTATAATAAAGCACCATTTTGGAATCTCTGCAATGTCTGTCTCTTGATCTGGCCTGCCTTGAAAGATTGACATGTTGGCATGCCAATAAAGAGATGTTACACTGGATTTTTTTTAATTTATTCTTACAATGTTGCATGTGCTAGATTTCAGATCATCAGTCGGCTGGCTACTGCAATGTCAATGCTGTGACATGGAGAAAAATCAATAAACAAGTCATATTACCAAAGCTTAAGTATTAAAGCATTAAAGTTTCCTGAAATATTGCCAGTGTTGTGGATTGAAGTCTGCTGCCCATCAAATGCAATTCCTTATTTAGACCTGTGGATTAGGAGTCTAGACTATTGAGTCGGACTCCATACATTCTCTCCTATTGATAAATATAAAGCCCAGAATAAACATTTGAGTAGATGTTTATCTATGGAATGACCTGACCATATTATGCCATATCATCAAATAATGCCCATTGTAGAGCAAGGCTATCATGCAGTCAACCTCAACCTATCTATTTTTGGTATGAATAATTAGGATATGAATCATTAGGAAGAAACCTTGCTGAATACCTGTAGTTCAGGTGGTGAAATTTTCTTCAAACTTTGTTGACGAGGTCAGAACTGGGCTGCTCGTTACAGTAAGCCTGTAGAATTAATATTCATAAAGGCCAATAGTATTTCATTTCAATAATGTACAACCAAACAATGTACAAAAATGCTTGTCTCAAGGGAAAGCTTATGTCAATAGTAGACTGGACCACAGCCAGAAAGGTGGGGAGATAATGCATGGGGGGGGGGTGTCTACAACAACTCGCCACAGCCAACTCTCCATGGCCAACTCACCATGGCCAACTCTCCATGGCCAACTCTCCATGGTCAACTCTCCATGGCCAACTCTCCATGGTCAACTCTCCATGGCCAACTCTCCATAGCCAACTCTCCATGGCCAACTCATCATAACCAACTCACCATGGCCAACTCGCCATGAGACAATTTGCCATGGCCAGTTCACCATGGGACAACTCGCTACGGGACAAGAGTTACCCTAATATCGAAGAAATAGTAGAATAGAATCATTAAAGAAAGGATGCCAAAGGAGGGACAAAATGAAAGGTGAACGACAAAAATCAAAATAATTTTTTAACTATTTTAAATAATGATATTGAATTGTTGAATTGTTCCCACAGCGAGTTCTCCTGTGGCGAATTGGCCATGGCAAGTTGTCCCACGGCCAGAGGGCCAAGTTGAGTTGGCCATGATGAATTGGCTGTGGCGAGTTGACCATAGCAAGTAGGCTGCGGCAAGTTGTCCAGTGGTGGGATTCAAAAATTTTTACTACCGGTTCTGTGGGCGTGGCATGGTGGACGTGGCAGGGGAAGGATACTGTAAAATCTCCATTACCTCCCCACTCCAGGAGAAAGTTACTGCAAAATCCCCATTTCCTCCCGATCAGCTGGGACTTGGGAGGCAGAGAATAGATGGGGGTGGGGCCAGTCAGAGGTAGTATTTACCGGTTCTCCGAACTACTCAAAATGTCCGCTACTGGTTCTCCAGAACTGGTCAGAACCTGCTAATTACCACCTCTGAAGTTGTCCCATTCCAATGTGCATACTTTTTTCACATGTTTCTCTCTTTTTCTTGTAAGCACTCAGTACTAGATTTTGGGGAGGTGGATTCTAAAGTGTAAAAAAAAAGTGGGCACTCTTTGGCTGAGCAGAGGCTACATTTCATGGTTTAAGGGGTCTGAAGCCTGCAACAGACAGGACAACACAAAGGGAGTAGCTTAGGATGTTCCAGAAGCCCAATCTTACCCAAGGGTCTCAAGTTCTCACCATCTAAATTCTAATGATAGGGTCTCCAAGATCAAACTAGGAGATGTAGACCATGGTGCTAAAGAGCAAAGTTCTGAGAAATAAAAATGACTTCTAGCCACAAATTAGCAATGATGCCATTCTTATCCAAATTAGCATTTTTAAAAGAAGTACTACAGAGGTGGGTTCTAAATTTTTTTACTACCGGTTCTATGGGTGTGGCTTATTTTGTGGGCATGGCTTGATAGTCATGTGACAATTCTTTAGGGTTTAGCAAAGGTACTGGTCTACCAGGCTTTTAACTGCTTGCAGAGCTGTACTGGTCTACCCATTTATTTTTGCAGGCACCGGTCTACTCATTTGTTTTTGGAGGCACCGGTCTACCACCAAACTGCCTTTTACCACTGATCAGCTTAGGGCGGCCCTTTGAAGCACCGCGGCAAGAGTTTAAACAGTTTTTTTCCTTCTAGCCGATCAGCTGGGACTCAGGAGGCAGCAATAGATTGGGGGTGGGGCCAAATAAAAGGTAAAGAATAATGTGGGGGGTGGGGGAGTGGGGGGCAGAACCGGTTCGGTGATGTCATATCACTGCTACTGGCTCGGCCGAACCGGGAGGAACCCACCACTGAAGTACTATTAATATCATATCTTCAGCAGACTGAATTGCTGTGATGGAGTTGCTATTTTATTTATCTAGGGATTTAAAAAGAAGGAAAGAACTGGAAGGACCTCATTCAATTCTTTTATTAATCCATGCATGAAAGCACCTTCTCAGCAGAGATTGGAACGGAGGGAGAGAAATTGGGGGAGTCTTCTCAGCTTCTACTGAGACGTGATCCTCCAGGAACCAAAATACACCCTAAATCATAGACTAGTTATTTTCCTGGCAAACAGAATGTTGTAGAAAACAGTCAGCTGTCATTTCCAGGCCTTCTAAAGACTTCTCCTATGCAATGAAGTCAGGCTAGTGAATGTCTACGTGGAAATGAAATGTGAAGCTTTTGAAAATGGGAAGTGACGTTCTTAAATCTGACAGTTGTATCCTATTAAGGTTCCTTATAGAATCAGCACAAAAAGGGTTTTGAATATTTCCCTCTACCAGAACATGACATTTATTGCTTTAATTTAAGTATTGCAAAAAAACCCCCCAAAACTGTAAACAGATGTGTTATGGAATGATGGGACCAAACAACATTCCGGGTCAACCAGAGCCAGTTTATTGTTGCGCAGGTTCAGAGCAGATTCATACCTGAAAGCCTGAACAACCAAGAGCTTTGACACAACTGTTTATATATGTTTTCAAGACAAAGGAGTTGGTGATCTAATACATTTTCCATATATGGTAAAATTACATTTGGTATCAAATACATGACCTCATATAGTTGTTCCATACATTTGTTATAAAATAACAGACACTTCCTCATTACTAAACCATTAGCTTCTAGTTTATAAGATTATTTTCAGCTAGACCACTTTCCTAAATTCTGTAAGTACTAATGGAGTTTTTACTGCTGTCCTTAGGTAATAATTAACTCTTTGCCCCATACATGTATTTGTGTGGATGACAGTGAGGCTTTTCAGACATTCTCTATATGGCTGTCCTTCCATGACAGCTAGGCCTCCTCAGAAGATATATTACCAATAATGGGGTTTAACTGCCTTTAATATACTTTCCAACCAGCACATTTCTCTCAAACAAGCACACTTTCTTTCTTACAATAATGTGAATGAAGAGGGCCCTTCAGTGTTCATCTAGCTGAACCCGCATCATCTACGTTAGATGGAGAAAAGGAAGAACTTGTTTGATATGCTTTCCTTTTCACTCTCTGGACTGGAAATGATAGTTCACTGTTTTATACAATGTGGAACTAAACAGTGGAAGCCAATATCTATGTCTGCTATGCTGCTCCTTTGATCCCATTATTTCTAATCTGGCAGAACACATCAATAGGGTATTTAAAGCCTATGGAAAGGGGGTCTGTTATCCCAACAGCTGTTTAAGCAGATGAAAGGGGAAAGTAAAAGTAATTAAATTACAGCACTGACACGGAAATTTAGAGACAGTAGCAAAGGTTCCACCAATTGACTTTAAGGATAAGGATTTAGCAGTGGTATGTGCTGGAATTTTCCAAATGCTTATCAATCATTTTATGTAGAGATTCCCGAACTAAGTACCTCCTCAATGTGTTCAATCTCATAATTCCTGCTGGGAAAACAAGCATATGCAAATAGATTTCCACTTGTAAAGACGATCTGAGAAGAAAGGTGTCTATGATAAAGGAGTATGACAAGGTTAGTAAGGGAAGAATTCAGGTTCTTTCACTCTATTCCTCTCTTACCCACTTTATATGTGAACTTGTCAGAAAACTGTCCCATCACATCTCATTTCAAAGCAAATGTAAAAAATTTCCAGTGCCGAATAACAGAGACCTTAGAGATCTTCTAGTCCAAATGCCTGCTCAAGCAAGGAGACCCTATATCAGTGATGGCTAACCTTTTTGCCATCATGTGCCAAAAGTGTGGGAAGTGGGGGGCTCGTGCGTGCATGTGCCCACACCCATAATTCTATGTGCCCCACCCCACCCACGCATGTGTGCATGACCCCCCTACACTCCCCCTGCTTTTGGCACGTGGTGGCACGGTGGTCCCGGTAGGCCCGTTTTTCGCTCTGCCTAGGTTCCAGAGCCTTTCTAGGAGCCTAGAGAGGGCAAAACAGCCTTCCCCACCCCGCCAGAGACCGGAAATAGCCTGTTTGCTGACTGCTGGTCCCACCGGTAGTTAGTAAACGGGCCGTTTCCAGCCTCTGTAGGGCCTCCGGGGCGGTGAAGAAGGCCATTTTTGTGCCCCCCCAGGTTCCTAGAAAGGCTCTGGAGCCTGGGGAGGGCAAAAAAAGGGCCTTCCCCACCCCCTAGAGGCCCTCCGGAGGCTGAAACAGCCTTTTTCCTGACTTCCGGTGGGCCCAGAAGGCCCGAAAATCAGCTGGCGGAGCTGAGCTCACGTGCCCACCGATATGGCTCTGTGTGCCACCTGTGGCACATGTGCCATAGGTTTGCCATCACGGTCCTATATTATTTCAGACAAACGATTGTTCCATCTCTTTTTAAAAGCCTCCAGTGATGGAGCATCCACAAATTCTGAATGCAAGCCATTCCACTGGTCGTTCTGAATGTCAGGATTTTTTTTCCTTACTTCTAGGTTGCTTCTCTCCTTGATTGGTTCCCATCCATTACTTCTTAACTTGCCTCCTGGTGCTTTGGAAAATAGGTGGACTTCCTCTTCTTTGTGGAAGCCCCTCAAATACTGGAACACTGCTATTACGTCACCCCTAATCCTTCTTTTCCCTAAACTAGATATACCCAATTCCTGCAACCATTCAACATGTTTTAGCCTCCAACCTCCTAATCATCTTTGTTGCTCTTGTCTGCACTCTTTTTAAATCTCAACATCTTTTTTTATATTGTGGTGACCAAAACTGGATGCGATATTCCAAATATGGTCTTATGAAGGCTTTGTAAAGCAGTACTAACACTTCACATGATCTTGATTTAATCCCTCTGTTAATGCAGTTTAGGATTGCATTGGCTTTTTGTGCAGCTGCAGCATACTGTTATGGAAGAAAGGATATAAGAGACATCCCTTTGGGGACAGCCAGAATCAGTTTATTGCACAATAGGTTCAGAAGTTATTCATACCTAAAGATCTGAACAACTTATGAATTTGAAACTACAGTTCTTATACATTTTCAAACAAAGGATTCTGCTAACACAGCAGTTTTCTCATTACTCACATTTGTTACATTTAATTGACATTTCCTAATTACGAAAGTTTTACATTATCCTGGCCAAACAATCATAATTCTTCTGTAGATTACTGGAGCATAGGTTCAAATTATCTCCTGTTGATAGAAGGATTCCTAGCTCCTTGACCTGATCAACCTTAAACTGTATGTCACTAGACTGTTCCTATCTTCTGACCTGTAGGGGCCTCTTTACAAGGTATGTCCTATCCAAAAGGAATTTGGCTGAGTTTGTACTCTTTCCAACTGGATGCATTTCCTGCTTTTAGAATAAAGTGAATAGAAAGTTGTCCAGTGATCATCTAGCAGATCCCGTATTAATCATATTATTACTATTAGCTATAATAATACTGCTGGCCAGGGGTGAAATCTAAATATTTTTGCTATCGGTTCTGTGGGCGTGGCTTAATTAGTGGGCGGGGCCTGGTGGTAAGGTGACTGGGAGGGTGTGGCTTGTTGGTCAGGTGGGCATGGCTAAGTCAATGTCACTTCTTTGCCCTTTTTTAACCTACAAAACACAACACAACACAACTGGCTCACCCACAATATAAAAGCAGCTGTTCTAGACCCAAAATGGCCCCTGCAAGAAGCAGGAACCTCATAGAGTCACAAAAAACCCAAAAAACCAACTTTCACACTTTACACACACAAAATTCCACATACAGCTTTGTGAGATTTTGTGTGTTTGTGTAGTTAGAGTGAAACACTACAGAAACACACTAAATCTCAGAAAGCTGCACAAATATTATTTTATTTTATTTTTATTTTTATATAAAAGCAACTAAATTTAAAACTTCCTAAACTTTAAATGACTAGGTCTAAAAAAAGAACAACTAAAAAAAAATCAATTAACTATATTTTTTAAAGCTCCCAAAGGGGAAAAAAACGTACCCAATTGAACAGGGGTCTCCAACCTTGGCAACTTTAAGACTTGTAGACTTCAACTCCCAGAATTCCTCAGCCAGCTTGCTGGCTGAGGAATTCTGGGAGTTGAAGTCCACAACTCCCTGCCTGCTTTATTGCAGGGATTACAGCAAGGTGTTGCGACCAGCAGCTAAAGTAAGCAAGCTGAGGGGAGGAAGGGGAGGGATTTTTGCTACCGATTAGCAGGCAGAGCCATTTAAAAGGAAAACAGTTTTTTTTCTTTTACATGGCTCTGGCGATCCAAGCTGAGTTGCCTGATTAGCAGACAACTCATGGGATTCAGAGCCTTTTAAAAGAAAAAAAAGGCTCTGATGATCGCACGGCTCAGCTGGGCATGGGGGGGCGGGGGCAGGGATTTTTGCTACCGGTTCTCCGAACTGCCTGCTGCCATCGCTACCTACTCGCCCGAGCCGGTCCGAACCGGGAGCATTTCACCCCTGCTGCTGGCTCATATTTAAGTGATGGTCCACTAGGACTCCAAGATCTCTCTCACAGTTACTGCTATTGAGTCACGTTTCACCTAATCTGTACCTGCACATTTGGTTTTTCTTGCCTAGGTGTAAAAACTTTTCTCTACACTAAATTTTGTTTTCTTAGCTAGAGCCCAGTGTTCTGTTGATAGCCATCTGAAACTTGAGCCTAGGTTCTGGGATGTTGGCTATTTCTGCAAGCTTGGTGCTCTCTGCAAATTTGATGAGTTCTCCTTCTATCCCTCACCTAAATCGTTTATGAAGATATTGAAGAGTATTTGGCCTAAACCAGAAACTTAGGGTACCCTACTGCTTACTTCCCTCCAGATAGATGTAGTTCCATTAAGGACTACATATTGAGTGTGGTTTGTCAGCCAGTTACAAATCCATCTGTTGTAGTGGTGGGTTGCCCCCGGTTTGCACCGGTTCTATAGAACTGGTAGTAAAACTGGCGGGAGGCTCTGCCCACTGGCCCTGACGTCATCAAAATGCACCCCTGATCTGTTGGTGATGCTATCTATCCCACGTTTTTCTAGCTTACCAAGAAAATTGATGTCCACTCTCCAGGCTTCAAAAGGCTGTGAAGTTATTTATTTAAAAGTACCTTAAAGCAGTTTAGCAATCATATTTAAGAACAGCCATATATTAAAACAATTTATATAAAATATAAATATGGAAGGGGAAGAGAAAGAAAAGGAATAGCTATCCTCTCTATCATTTCTTTGTTTGTTTATTTGTTTATTTGTTTATTTGTTTATTTGTTTATTTGTTTATTTGTTTTGTTAAACATGTACGAGATAACAGGTATAAGTATAAACATGGATATTAATACAGGAAATTGGTACAAATAAATGGGGACAGAAGGACAGGACGGTAGGCACGCTGGTGCGCTTATGCACGCCCCCTTTACGGACCTCTTAGGAATGGTGTGAGGTCCACAGTAGACAGTTTAAGGTTGAAGCTATGGGGGTTTGAGGAAGTAACAATGGAGTCAGGTAGTGCATTCCAGACATTGACCACTCTGTTGCTGAGGTCGTATATTCTGCAATCAAGTTTGGAGCGGTTTACCTTGAACTTGTATCTATTGTTTGCTCGTGTATTATTGCGGTTGAAGTTGAAGTAGTCATTGACAAGTAGGATGTTGTGGCAGACAATTTTGTGTACTATGCTTAGGTCAGACCGTAGGCGGTGTAGTTCAAGGTTGTCCAAGCCCAAAATTTCAAGCCTGGTGGCATAAGGTATTCTATTGTGAGCAGAGGAGTGGAGTACTCTTCTTATTAAATATCTCTGGACCCGCTCAATTGTATTAATGTCCAATATACTGTACAGTGTGGATTCCAGGCAGACGAGCTGTATTCGAGGATTGGTCTGGCAAAGGTTTTGTATGCCCCAGTTAGCATTACAGCGTTACCAGAGAAGAAGCTTCGCAAAATTCATGCATGTAGTAGTGAGAGAATTACAGTCAGTTGTGCGTTTGGAGAAAGGGAAACATACATTCTGCCTTGAAATCTAAATTAGATTTGCTGCAGTTTATTTATAGTATATTGGAGCTGGTAAGAACGGAACTCAGTTACTTGGCCAGCAGACATTGTGAGAATGGGCCAATCTGGACATAACTCACCACTGCAACATGTGAAAGTGTTCCAGAGTTAGTAGAGTTTTCTAGTTTGTGCCTGATGCAAGCAACTCACTGTGCTAGAAAAAAATGCATGATTATAGTTGTAGTCAGTGTGAGTTCCTCCTGGTTCGGCTCGGTTCCGCCGAGTTGGTAGCGGTGACGATATGATGTCACCGAACCGGTTCTGCCCCCCTGCCCCCTGCCCCCCCCCCGCATTATTTTTACCTTTTATTTCTTCTTTCTTTCTTTCTTTCTTTCTTTCTTTCTTTCTTTCTTTCTTTCTTTCTTTCTTTCATTCATTCATTCATTTACATACTGCCCTAATTCCAAAGGACTCAGGGCAGTGAACAGGCACAGAATAAAATACATAGATACAAAGGTTAAAAATATAAATAAAACCAAATTAAATAGTTTAGCCCAAGACAATTAAAATCCCAATAATTTAAAATCAGATTAAAAATGTCAATTTAAAAGAATTTAAAAGAAAAGGGGGAAAAGGTTAGGCCAGGCCGGCTTGCTGAAATAGGAGAGTCTTAAGCGCATGGCAGAAAGTGCGCAGATCCGGGATCCTCCGTATCTCCGGGGGGAACTCGTTCCAGATAGTGGGTGCCCCCACAGAGAAGGCCCTCCCCCTGGGGGCCGCCAGCTGACACTGTTGGCCAATGGCACCCGGAGGAGCCCCTCTCTATGAGGGCGTACCAGCCATATTTGGCCCCACCTCCATCTATTGCTGCCTCCTGAGTCCCAGCTGATGGGCTATAAGGAAAAACTGTTTAAACTCTTGTCGCGGGGCTTCAAAGGGGTGCCAGGTGATCAGTGGTAAAAGGCAGTTTGGTGGTAGACCGGTGCCTGCAAAAATAAATGGGTAGACCAGTGCCTGCAAAAATACATGAGTAGACCAGTACAGCTCTGCAAGCAGTTAAAAGCCTGGTAGACAAGTACCTCTGCTAAATCCTAAAGAATTGTCACATGACCATCAAGCCACGCCCACAAGATAAGCCACGCCCACAGAACCGGTAGTAAAAAATTTTAGAACCCACGCCTGGTTGTTGTTCTCTGAAGATGAAGTGAGGAAGCCTAAAGCCACATCAATAAACAGTTTCTTTTCTTTGTATTGGAAATATGTAAAAACTCAATATTTGATTTATAAAACAACTTTCCTTCTAGAGTAGTCAATATGCATCAGTTCTGCTTTGAACCAATTTCCCAATCTTTTTTAAAAAAAGCAGTTAAGACAAAAACTGAATCTCATAAGCATGAATAACAGCTCTACCATAGGGTCCTTCCCATGTTACACTGATTTCTTTTTTCTTTTTACCATTTAAAACATATATGGATCAAAGCAGCACCTTTTTTTCTTTTTCATTCAGTCTGCATTTCAATACACCATCTATTTCTAAACTTGTAAATGGAGATGTGTTGTATCATATCACGTCCCATTATGTTGTATCTGCTGCCTTGATGGCGAACCTATGGCACGCGTGCCACAGGTGGCACATGGAGCCATATCGGTGGGCATGTGAGCTCAGCTCCGGCGTGCATGCGCGCACTGGCCAGCTGATTTTCGGGCCTTCTGGGCCCATCAGAAGTTGGGAAACAAGCTGTTTTTGGCCTCCGGAGGGCCTCCAGGGGGATGGGGAAGGCCGTTTTCGCCCTCTCCATGCTCCTAGAAAGGCTCTGGAGCCTGGGGAGGGTGAAAAACAGGCCTACCGGGCCCACTGTGCCATCATGTGCCAAAAGGGGGTGGAGCACGGGGGGGGTCGCACACGCATGCGCAGGGGGTACATAGAATTATGGATGTGGGCACGCACACGCGTGACCCCCCTGCGCTCCCGCTTTTGACATGTGATGGCAAAAAGGTTCACTATCACTGATCTACTGTAAAGAAAATCTAATTTTAGGAATGTCCTCATACTCTGCACAGAAATCTTTAATAAAGACCAGATGAGAACAGCTATTTCTCCTGATTCTTGGGACGGGATATGAAATATAACCGAGCCATCTCCAGTCCAGTTTCTCAAGGCTGAGAAACTTATTTGCCAAGTATGAGCACGGAATATGAGACATCACAGGCTTGGAATGCAGTATCAAATTTATCACGCTAATAAGGTTGCCTTGCCTTCTTAGATGTCAGCTTCCCAGCTCCACTTGAAGGAACCGATCATTTTGACACGTTATGGGCACACGCATATGGGCACACCCCTCTGCCTGTGTTTTGCCAAGTAATTCCATTTAAACTTAAGATACTAGCATGTGTATCTGGCAGATTACATAACCATCAAAATTGTGTAAAGCCAGTGCAAATCCTCCGCGCAGCAGCCGTAAAGATCTCTCAGGGCGAGTCTGTCTCTTTAGGATTCACATTTCCAGAAAGATGAAGACATTCTTACGTCTGCAATGGCCACTTGCAAAAAAAAACTCCCTTACCTACCAAAGCGATATCCCATATAGTTTTCATTGTTTGTAAACCGCCTCAGGCTTTAAACTGGCTTCACAAAATTTATGTGGGTCTGTATATGTCAAAATGGTAGGTCTAAGAATGTGAGGCAACCTAATACAGGTAGTTCTTGACTTACAACAGTTCATTTGGCATTGAAAAATGTGACTTATGGCAACTTTTCATAGTTATGACCTTTGCAGCATCTCCATGATCACATGATCAACATTCAGATGCTTGGCAACTGGTCCATACTTATGACTGTTGCAGCATCCTGAGGTAACGTGACCTTCTGACAAGAAAAGTCAAGGGGGAAGCCAGATTCTCTTAACAACCAGGTTACTAACTTATCAACTGCAGGGATTCACTTAATAACTGTGGCAAGAAAGGTCATAAAACGGGGCAAAATTCACTTAACTGTCTTACTTAGCAACATAAATGTCGGGGTCAATTGTGGTTGCAAGTCGAGGACTACCTGTATTTCCTGACAGTTAGAACGATTAATCAGTGGAACAACTTGCCTCCTGAAGTTGTGAATGCTGCAACACTGGAAGTTTTTAAGAAGAGATTGGGCAACTATTTGTCTGAAATTTTATAGGGTTTCCTGCCTAAACAGGAGGTTGGACTTGAAGACCTCCAAGGTCCCTTCCAACTCTGTTATTCTATTCTAAATAAGAAATGAAATATCACTTGTTCAAATCATTCTCTTAAATATATTCTATATGCATTTGCCTGAACCTCTCTAGCAGCAAAGCCAGTGGTGGTTTTCAAATTTTTTTACTCCCGGTTCTGGGGGCATGGCTTGGTGGGCATGGCAGGGGAAGGATACTGTAAAATCTCCATTCCTGCCCTAATCCAGGGGAAGGTTAATGCAAAATCCCCATTTCCTCCTGATCAACTGGGACTTGGGAGGCAGAGAATAGATGAGGGTGGAGCCAGTCAGAAATTTTTACTACTGGTTCTCCGAACTATTCAACATTTCCGCTACCGGTTCTCCAGAACTGGTCAGAACCTGCTGAAACCCACCTCTGAGCAAAGCGTTTATTGCCTTATTCTTCTGTTTCTTTTTAGAGGTCCTTGAATGATAAAGCCCAAAGAAGGACAGAATGTTAATACTTTTGCAATGAGGCGCATTTTCTCCAGGGCTGTTTATTGCTCTAGTATCATGAGTGGGGACAGGCAGCTGAGAATGATGTTGGCTCTTTGAACAGCAGATCCTTGTAAACCTATGCAGGCACACAGTAGCCCAGGCCAAAGCAAGCATGAAACTAATACCCTTCTCTCTTTTCACTTTCTCCTTGGCAGAAGACCAATGGCTGCAAACCACCAGTTGCCAATGAAGGTAGGTGGTTGTTGTTTTTTGTCCAAATAGACTGGCTTGAAATGGAAGCCAACTGAGATACACCCTCTCCTGAATAGGTAAGATGGTAAAGGAGAAGGGCTCGCTTGAGTTCGGGAGGCAAAGGAAAGTGAGAATTCCCTTCAGTGGGGAAATAGGATTCCTACAGCTCAATGTTTCAAAGCTTAGCAAAAGAAAATACTAGGCAATTGGCTTAGCATTTCTTACTGCTCACATCACAAGATCCTAGGTCTTTATTGAGCTCAGATTGCAACCTGACCCTTTCCACTTCCTCTTAAGAATCACTTGATGGAACAAATATCCTGCCCTTGAGGAAGATGAAACTATATTAAGAACTGAAGTCTTCTGCCTCTTTTCTTTCTGATCCTCTATTATTTTCTCTTCCCTTTGATTTGAACAAATTTAAAGAGAGCCCTTTGGATCACCTCAATATCCTTCACTGAACCGAAGGATTGGCGAAGTAATTTGCTTGTAACAACTGATGAAAGCAAACCAGTATCTGTTCTACCAATGATAACGAACAATTTCCCATTAGCTTCTACCTATGGAAAAATAATAATTGTGAATATTCCATAATTTGGAATCAATCTATTGCTTAACGCATTGTAAACCGCCCTGAGTCTCCGGAGAAGGGCGGCATATAAATCAAATTAAAAAAAAAAATCTGAGAAGTGATTTGCCCCTTCAGCAGAAGCTGTACAGATAACCCTCGACTTACAACAGTTTGTTTAGTGACCATTCAAAGTTACAACGGCACTGAAAAATGTGACTTATGACTGTTTTTCACATGCTACCTTTGTGGCATCTCCAGGATCATGCGATCAAAATTCAGATGCTTGGCAACTGGTTCAAATTTATGACCATCGCATGATTCCAGGATTCCAGGATTGTGTGATCCCCTTTTGTGACCTGGCAAGCAAAGTCAGTAGGGAAGCCAGACACACTTAACAACCGAGTTACTAACTTATGAACTGCAGTGATTCACTTAACAACTGTGCCAAGACAAATCATAAAATGGGGCAAAACTCACTTAACAAATGTCTCAGATAACAACAGAAATATTGGGCTCAATTGTGGTCATAAGTCAAGGACTATCTGTATTTGATTACATTGCCAAGGCTTTAATTGAGTCTCATCCTATGTTTAGAATAGCAGTAGAAAGAAACCACACATTTTATTTTTTGTCTCATCGTAAGGGGGAAAAATCATATTAATTTCAGACTATTTTTCAAGAAAGTATTACAGAAAAGTAACACAATCAAAAAGTGCACTATGCATTCAACATAGTATGCGAACATGAATTTTCCAAAGGATTAGTTATTTCAACTATTAATCAAAAGTAGAAATTTTGTTTTTTAAATGGTTCTTTTACATTTGCATTTCATATATTTCTGTCAATCTTTTTTGAAAAATGATACATTTCTGTTTGTTTGGGAAATATCCAAAATCCTCTTCCATGTTCATACAGACTAATGCATGACAAGAGACAGCAATTTACTACAGGAATTGTTGCAAAACACCAAAATTAATTATTGTCCTGTCACATTGCTTTTTAAAAAAATTAAAATAACCCACCGTTGCCTCACAAAGTCATAATGAGATCAGGGAAGATTCACTCTAAAAACCCGTTTCTTCTCTCTTTTTTTCTCTGCATGGCATTAACAATCTAGATGGAATTTAATTAAAATGAATGAAAAATGTGTTGAAGAACCACAGCGTTTTACATTGAGAAGTAAAAGTTTTTCACTACGTTGAACTATAAACAAAAATGTTATTTTATATTTCTATTCCCTGACGTTGCCATCTTTGTAATGGACAGTTACGGATGTTTTCCTAGCTTACCTGGATTCTGGGTAGAATCTACCTGGTGCTGTAGAGTTTAGACATATGTATATCATCACCACTGCCATGCCCCTCTTTAAAAAGAAAACACTTGCTGGTATCTCCTGATAGATTAGGAGGACTGTCAACAGATTACAGTGGTATTAACAAGGTAATACCCTGCTGAAAGCAGACAGATGCAGCAGAAAAGAGGGTTTTTTGCTTTGATAGATATATAAACAATGGTATTCAATTACAGATAGGGCTTAGTAATTAAAAAGTGATACAAGGACTCTCTCAATGGAGTCCTTGACTTATGACCATTATGGTCCAGAATTTCCTTTGCTAAGCAAAGTGATTTTTAAATGAGTCATGACTGATTGATTGATTGATTGATTTTTTTAAAAAATTGATTTATATGCCGCCCTTCTCCGGAGACTCAGGGCGGCTTACAATGCGCTAAGCAATAGCCTTCATACTTTTGTATATTTATACAAAGTCAGCTTATTGCCCCCACAAACTGGGTCCTCAAGTTACCTACCTTAGAAAGGATGGAAGGCTGAGTCAACCTTGAGCCTTGGTGAGATTCGAACCTGCAATAATTGCAGGCAGCTGTTGTTAATAACAGGGTGCTTTAGACCACTGTACTATCCAAGGCTCTGATTGATTGTACAATTGCTCCAATATTAAGGAATACAACCAATGCCAATAGGTCCACCCCATAATCCCTTCAATAAAGCATTGGGTGTCATTTGGAAGCTTCTTATCACGGTACATTGCTGGTTTCATCAAACTGATGGAATCACTGTTGCAACATTCCATTGCAAGTTGTGCCCTTCTGTTGAGACTCTAAAAACAGTGCAGAGAAAAGCAACCAAGATGATTAGAGGACTGGAGGCTAAAACGTAAGAAGAACGGTTGCAGGAACTAGGTATGTCTAGTTTGATGAAAAGAAGGACTAGGATAGCAGCAATGTATCAGGGGCTGCCACAAAGAAGAGGGAGCCAAGCTATTCTCCAAAGCACCTGAGGGCAGGACAAGAAGCAATGGATGAAAACTCATCAAGGAGAGAAGCAACTTAGAACTAAGGAGAAATTTCCTGACAGTTAGAACAATTAATCAGTGGAACAATTTGCCTCCAGAAGTTGTGAACGCTCCAACACTGGAGGCTTTCAAAAAGAGATTGGACTGCCATCTGTCAGAAATGGTGTAGGGTCTCCTGCTTGGGTGGGGGTTTGGACTGGAAGACCTACAAGGCAGAGGTGAAATCCAGCAGGTTCTGACAGGTTCTGGAGAACCGGTAGCAGAAATTTTGAGCCGTTCGGAGAACCGGTAGCGGAAACTTTGAGTAGTTCGGAAACTGGCAAATACCACCTCTGGCTGGCCCCAGAGTGGGGAGGGAATGGGGATTTTGCAGTATCCTTCCCCTGCCACGCCCACAGAACCGGTAGTAAAAAAATTTGGATTTCACCACTGCTACAAGGTCCCTTCCAACTCTGTTAATCTGTTATGATACACAGACAAACAGATTCAGGGCTTAAAGTGTAATGTCACTATGCTGTCCAACTCTTCTAGCTCTTTCCATGGTTGCTAATGTAAGGGTTATTCCAGAAGGGGAGGTCAGAAGATGTTGACTGTGACTATGGAAAGACACATCTCTTTTTACATGGTTATGATACCAGCAAGTTATTTTTATTGGGTTTTTTTTCTGCAGAATTGTTGAAGGTATTTTTGTTAAATCATGCAAACACAGATGCATTGGAAAAGTTATTTTCCAACCTGATGCCCCAAAAACATGAGTACAGGTAGTCCTTAATTTACAACAGTTCATTTACTGATCATTCAAAGTTACAACGGCACTGAAAAATGAGACTTATGACTGTTTTTCACAGTTATGTACGACCTTTGTAGCATCCCCCGGATCATGTGATCAAAATCCAGATGCTTGGTATCCGGTTTATATTTATGACTATTGCTGTGTCATGTGATCCCCTTTTGCGAACTTCTGACAAACGAAATCAATCGGGAAGCCAGATTCACTTAACAACTGATTTACTAACTTATCAACTGCAGTGATTCACTTAACAACTGTGGCAAGAAAGGTCGTAAAATGGGACAAAACTCACTTAACAACATAAATTTTGGGCTCAGTTGTGGTCATTAAGCTGAAGACTACCTGTAGAAATTTATATACTCTACAATCTCCTGACATAATTATCTGGTAACAAGCCATGACAACGTCACAAAAACCATGATATTATTGGGAAAATGAAGTTAATTAGATAATTAGATAATTGCAACTGACAATGATTTCCTGTAGGCACAGATACCTAGGGCTCTAGACATACACAAACAGATTCAGTCATCCATACTGTGCTATGAATATCAGCATAGATCAGAACAGATAAAAACTAAAATGTTCCAATTTCATTTAAATTTGCATTGTAAAGATTTGGAAATGGATGAGATAGTGGCCCAGAAGCAGAGGTGAAATTCAACAGAGACTATAAAAACAATAGAATAGGAAACAACAATTAAAAAAAATCACAAACTAGAACAAAAGAAAGACACATAAGATCAGGGGTAGGCTGCTGGGGGTTCACAGCAGTTCGGGAGAACCTCTACCTAAGTTTCTGTGCAGTTCCTAAATCCCACTCCTGGCTGGCCCCGCCCACCCTGCCCCGCCCCAGCCACGAGTTTTCATGCGGCCCGTTTTGGATTCGAGGTAAGTGTAGGGCACATGTGGAGGCTCGGGGAGGGTGAAAAACAGACGTACCGGACGTTCGGGCCCATTTCCAGCCTCTAAAGGGCCTCCGGAGCCTGAGGAGGCCATTTTCACCCTCCCAGAGCCTGGGGAGGGCAAAAAGTCCCTCCCCCCACTGCGGTGCAGGAGGCCAACTAGGCCACGCCCACCATGGCCATACCCACCCAGCACCCGAGGAGAGAACCCCTTGCTAAAATATTTGAAGCCCACCCCTGCATAAGATGGCAAATCCATCAGCTACATCACACAACATCTACTTAATTGGGTGCCACTGAGCCAGGTTGATACCTGATGACTGAATGGACAAACAACTGTCATCTTGACCTGTACTTTACTTATTTATTCATCAGAGAAACAGCATGGTGTCGTGGTTAAGGTGTCTGAATGGGAATGGTCAGACTCCCTTAGGCACAGTAGCCGATTGTGTGATGTGATCCAATCACTCCCTCTCAATCCCGAATTGGCATCAGGCTCTGCAGCAAGCTGGCTGATAAACAGAAGTCCTTTTTCTATCATGCAGTTACAGTTTCGACAGTTTTCCCTTCAAAACATCCTGGCAGTCCACCACAGGTAAGGACTACAACTGAAACAGCTACTACAAAATAGAAGGTGTAGCCATCCTAAAAGTATTATTAATACAAAAGCACATAATAACTAATTTTTAGATGCAGCTCTTTTACCAGATTTTTGCAATTGTTAAATAATTTAGAACCCAATTCATTCTTGATGATATCCATCAAGAATGGGTGTGAGAGAGAGAGAGAGAGAGAGAGAGAGATATTAGGTGAATGGATGCATTCTTGGATTGAGCACTATAGATAGGCAGGCAGGCAGTCTTAACTATTACCTATTCATTGTAAAAATAAATTGTAATAGTTAAGACTGCCTGCCTGCCTATCTATAGTAAAGTTTATATAGTTTATTTGTAAAAATAAACAAACCACTGTTCAAAAGTTTATGACTTACAATAAATGAGAAGGCAAAACAATAACCTGTAATATTGGAAAATATGCTTTTGGGGGGGTTCCTTTGTATCAGACTTTGGCAGCTAGTTACTGCCTGGACAAGCTCCTGCAATATTTTTGGCAACATTTTCAAAAGCGGTTTGCCATTGCCTCTTCCTAGGCTCAAGAGATAGTGACAGGCCCGAGGTCATCCAGCTAGCTTAGTCTATAAAGAGAAACTAGAATTCACGGTCTCCTAGTTTCTAGCCTGATATTTTAACTACTACCCTAAACTGGCTCTTGGGGAATATGCTAAACAATGTGAAAAACATAATATAAAGAGTATTTAATATTGTATAAATAATTACATATAAATGGTTTTATCTATTACTGAAACCTCCCAATTTATGTATGTGGTTACTAAGAGCTGACAGCAAGTAGGTGGCACTTAATCAATTAATCAAGCCAAAAACTACCAAAAAAAAAAAAAGCTGAATCTCATGAATTGCTTTGTCATTTACTGACTTTCAGATTCCCAAAAGTGCTTTTTCCAAAAGTTTCCACTGAACTGTCTCATTTTTTTCCCTTTTGAAAAGGTTTCACTTCTCATCCAATAAACAAAACATTTTCAAAGGAAAAAAAAACCCCAAGAAAGTCCAGTTGTCTTTTGGAAAGAGCATCTTTAGGACAAACTATGACCTGGATGATTGAGAATCTCCATAGACTTTGAAATTCATTTATAACTCCAAAACTTTTCCCTGGAGGATATCACTCACCTTATAGACATTGTTCATATCTAACTAAAACGCATCGCTTAAAGAAAAATTAGCTTGGGAGCTGAACCATATGTAAAAAAAGTCATGCTAAATGAATCTCCTTCTGATGTTACACCAAGCTGAGATCAGCATTTCTATGAGGGTCTAAACTGAGTGTTTTATGGTGAGGCATGCATTTCCCTCAACTATGAGCATGACTTTTCTTAGTTTCTTGGGGACAGTTTGGATAAATAAGCAGTTGTTTGTGGAATGAACACGGAGGGCAGTGAAAGTCATATGAGCTTCTTTCTGAGATCCAAAACATGTCCCAATCCACATACCTGTGATGAGAAGAGACCATGGTTGTTCAAACAAATAAGGGTGTATTTTTAATCCCCTATAAATAAAAGGAAGCATGATCGGGAGCCATTTAGGGTTGCATACCATTTTGGAGAAAGGTCTGATGAAGCTTTCTTATGAACTTGAGCTTGTCATAAATTTCTGATTTATGAGGAATAGAAATACACCTGGTGCTGTAGCTCATCATATGGATTCCAAATATCTGTCTGGACATATTTCCATCCAGATCAAGATAGGGACAGCATCTGCTCTCCTCAGACCTCTGCTATCTCATGCATTTTCCACATTTCTCATATTTATGGAAAAAGGGATCAGTTAAATTATTAGCAAAGTTGCTTGAAAGTCTGTGCTGATCAACTGGTCCCCGTTTTCACTCGCATCTTTAATAAATCACTGGAGATGTCTTATGTCCCTTCTTGCTTCAAATGCTCTACTATCATCCCGTGCCCCAGAAACCCTCCATTAAGGAGCTGAATGACTACAGACCAGTTGCTCTGACATCCATAGTTATGAATACCTTTGAAAGGTTAATGCTGGCCCACCTGAAAACCATCATGGACCCCTTGCAATTTGCCTACCACGCAAATAGATCGGAAGATGATGCTGTCAACAAAGCGCTGCACTACATCTTACAAATCTTGAATCCCCAAAGAGCTAAGCAAGAGTCCTTTTTGTAGACTTCAGCTCAGCATTCAACAGCATCATTCAAGAAATACTTCTCTCTAAACTGACTCAGCTAGCTGTGCCTGACCACACTAATAGATGGATTATAAGCTTTCTAACAGATAGGAAGCAGCAGGTGAAGCTAGGGAAAATCACATTGAATACCCGTTCAATTAACACAGGAGCCTCCCAGGGCTGTATGCTGTCTCCATTACTCTCTCCATTACTGTGCGCTCCCTCCATTATTCTTTTCTCCCTATACCAGTGACTGCACCGCTAAGGATCCCTCTGCTAAAGTAGTGAAGTTTGCAGATGATACAACAATCATTGGTCTCCTTCAAGATCATGATGAGTCTGCATACAAGATAGGAGATAGAATAAGTGCCCCTGTGGGGCAGCTGGAACAATCTGGAGCTGAACACTCTTAAAACTGTAGAGATGATAGTAGATTTTAGAAGAAGCTTTCCTATTCCACCATCTCTTACAATATTAGACAATTTATTTATTTATTTATTTTTATTTTATTAAATTTATATACCGCCCTTCTCCCCGAGGGGACTCAGGGCGGTGAACAGCCATAAATAAAAAAACATATATACAAAATTTAAAAACCAAATAAAACCGAATTAAACGTTGGCCCCAATATTTAAAATCCCAATTTACAATATTAAAACCCCCAAATTAAAATATTACAATTTAAAATTTCTAAATTATTTTACAACAGAAGGGGAAAAGGGAAGAATTAGGCCAGGCCCGCCTGGTGGAACAGGAAAGTTTTTAACTCACGGCAGAAGGCACGAAGATCTGGGATCCTCCGTAACTCTGGGGGGAGCTCGTTCCAGATAGTGGGTGCCCCCACAGAGAAGGCTCTCCCCCTGGGGGCCGCCAGCCGACATTGTTTGGCCGACGGCACCCGGAGGAGCCCCTCTCTATGGGAACGTACCGGTCGGTGGGAGGCTATTGGTGGTAGTAGGCGGTCCCGTAAGTACCCGGGTCCTAAGCCATGGAGCGCTTTAAAGGTGGTAACCAACACCTTGAAGCGCACCCGGAAGACCACCGGGAGCCAGTGCAGCTCGCGCAGGAGAGGAGTAACATGGGAGCGTCATGTCGCTCCCATCACCACCCGCGCGGCCGCACTCTGCGCCAGTTGGAGCCTCCAGGTGCTCCTCAAGGGGAGCCCCATGTAGAGAGCAATAAAGTATCAACAGTAGAGACCTTCAAGTTTCTGGCTTTTATAATCTCCCAGGACTTGAAATGGACACCTAACATTAGAACCATCATTAAAAAGGCACAACAAAGAACATTCTTCCTGCATCAACTCAGAAAGCTCAGATTGCCCAAGGATCTGCTGATACAGTCCTGCAGAGGAATTACTGAGTCTGTCATTTGTACCTCGATAACTGTCTGGTTTGGCACAGCAACCAAACAGGAGAGGTACAGACTTCAACGGATAGTTAGCACTGCAGAAAAAACTATTGCAACTAGCCTGCCTTCCATTGAGGACCTGTATACTGCACAAACCAGAAAGAGGGCTGAGAAAATATCTACAGACCCCCCCACCCCCCCACCCACCCCCATATCCTGGACATAAATTGTTTCAACTTCTCCCCTCAGTATGTCGCTATAGGGCAGTGATGGCGAACCTTTTCGGCACCGAGTGCCCAAACTGGAATGTGTGTGCATGTGCATGTGCTGGAGCACTGGAAACCCTAAGACCAGCTGGCCAGTGCGCATGCTTGTTTTTTGGGCATTTTTGGCTGTTTTTTGGGCCGTTTTCAGGTCCTTTTTCAGGCCATTTTCAGGCTGGTTTTTCAGGCCATTTTCAGGCTGGTTTTGGCTCAAAAAACAGCCAATAAACAACCAGAAAAATGGCCTGAAAATGGCCTAAAAACCGAACCAAAAACCGACCTGAAAATGGCCAGTTTTGGGCCATTTTTCAGGCTGTTTTCAGGCTGTTTCCCAGTACTCATGAAGACCAGCTGGCTGCGCACATGTGTGCACCAGACACCAGAAAAGCAGCTGGAGACAACACGCATGCCCACAGAGAGGGCTCTGAGTGCCACCTCTGGCACGCATGCCATAGGTTCGCCATCATGGCTATAGGGCATTGCATGTCAAAACAACTAGACACAAAGATAGTTTTCTCCCCATGCCATCACTGTGCTAAACATCTAATTCCCACAGCACTGATTTAGGCCTAAAGATATTTACCCATATAGTACTCTGTATTGCAATTATCCTTCTCATCTTCTCATATTTCTCATCTTCTCGTCTTTCTCATCCTTCCTTCTGCCTTCTCCTATTGGTATCCTATGATTTATCACTTGTTTATACCTTATGATTTATGATTGTATCTTATGATTTATGATCTATGACTTATTACTTTGTATGTACACTGAGAGCTTATGCACCAGAAACAGATTTCTTGTGTGTTTAATTGCACTTGGCCAATAAAGAATATTTAGTTCTGTTCTATTCTATTCTATTCTGGAAAAAAAAACCCATATGATCCTGGGTGTTTCATGACTAGATTCAACAATCATCCAATGAAGCTGAATGGTACAAATTTCATAACACGAACAGAAGTGTTGAATTTTGCTGCGTAGCTAAGCTATGTTTAATAATGGACGTATGCTTGGATGGTTTTAAAAGAAAATTAATAAACTATGGAAGAAAAGGTTTGCAATGTTTACTAAACATGATGGCTGTATAATTAGCCATGATAGAGGATTCTCAACACTAGTAACCCAAGACCAGAAATGGGAGAAAGTTATATTTTACGATCCAGTTGTCACTGAAGGATAGAATTCTGTCTTAGATATACCATGACTATCTTTTTGTGGTTACAGGTAGTTAAGTCCAGAGGTGGTATTCAGCAGGTTCTGACCAGTTCTGGAGAACCGGTAGTGGAAATTTTGAGTAGTTCGGAGAACCGGTAAATACCACCTCTGATTGGCCCTGCCCCCATCTATTCTCTGCCTCCTGAGTCCCAGCTGATCGGGAGGCAATGGGGATTTTGCAGTATCCTTCCGCTGAAGTGGGGAGGGAATGGAGATTTACAGTATCCTTCCCCTGCCATGCCCACCAAGCCACGCCAACCAAGCCATGCCACACCTACCAAGCCACACCCATAGAACCGGTAGTAAAAAAAAAATTTGAATGCCACCACTGGCTAAGTCTAGTGGTTAAATGTTAAAGGCGCTGGATTTTTTTGTTGTTGTTCAGAAGGTATTACATTCAAGAACAAGAATAATGATAATCCTTCTTCTTTCAGGTAACTTTGTTCGTCCTCTACATTTCTCTACAAGACTGCCATGTCCCACTGAAGCCACATTTCTTGAAAAATGTTTCTGCTATAAACTTTCAGGTGGTCTCATATATATGTGGAAATATCTGAGGCTTAATATATGCCTTACTGTGATAGACTTCCAAGAAATCTGCTTACTGACATTTATTTTCAATGGGGTAAGATAGAACTGCCAGAAAAGTGTATGCATGGCCCAGAACTCTTGCCCGTTTCCAATGCAAGCTATCTGTGAATTGAAACAGCTGCTACCTCCCTACCAGCGGGTGCAATATGTCACATTATACCATTGCAGGAATGCAGTAGCCTTAAATAGGGAATGACAAATTTATAGCAGCAAGGATAAGTCTCTTTCTTTCACCATGCCTGCATAAAACCACATCCATCATCTGGATTAATTAAACAAATACAAATGCCATTCCTCTCTAATTACAAATAAATAAAGGCAATAAATAGGGTGAAGTTGGCATTGCACAGTTCAATAAGCTCAGTTCTCAGTGTATGTTAGATTTTCTATCTCCAGATCTTAGATCATTTCTTTTGGTGCCAATCTTGGGCACGTTGTTTAGATAAGAGTAGGATTAGTGATATAGAGATGGAGAAATAGATGGATTATCTATGTCTGTCCGTCTGTCTGTCTGTCTGTCTACTATTCAAAGCAATCAACAAATTCAATCAGGAGCTCTTCCTGGTTTCACAAAGATGACAATTTTTTGAAATGAAAGAGATAAAGTAATTGCTTTGTTCTGTGATAACTACAGCAATCTCATATTCTGTTTAAAAAAACCCTCATCCTCTACTTATGAA
This sequence comes from Ptyas mucosa, assembly GCA_012654045.1. Lineage (NCBI taxonomy): Eukaryota > Metazoa > Chordata > Lepidosauria > Squamata > Colubridae > Ptyas > Ptyas mucosa. The sequence continues at coordinate 1,893,264 of WNWU01013815.1, read as the reverse complement.
CTAGAATGAAATGATAAAAATAACGTTTAAAAACTGTTGATGAACTTTACTAGATGTACATAATTTTCCTTCTGTGTCCAGAATGGACGACCCAATATTTTGTTGCTTAATTTTATTGCTTTTTCTCCCTTTCTAGTATCATTATCTGAGCAATTAAAATTCTATTTCAGAAATACAGTGCTTCTTTGTGGCAGCCCCTCAATACTAGAATATCGCTATCATGTCATCCCTGAGTCAACCTTGAGCCTGGTGATATTTGAACTTGCAATAATTGCAGGCAGCTGGTGTTACTTAATAGCACTTTAGTCTGGTGCGCCACCAAGGCTCCTGTGACGCAAGGTTAGAATTCACATCAGGTTCAATTGCCCTGCAATACAGTATTACACCCTATTTATATATAGTTATTTCTGCCCTATTGAAGGCAAAAAAAGAAGGGGATGGCAGAAGACGAGATTGGTTATTGTCATTGATGCAATGAACATGAATTTGGGCAAACTCCAGGAGACGAAAGAGAACAAGGTGACCATAGGGTCACAAAGAGTTGGAAATGACTTAGCGACTGAACAACAGCATTCCTGTCTTTATAATACATCACCACAATATTACTAATATTATAATGCTGCATTATAACAAAAATATAAATAATATGTAGTCATTATGTTAACACCTGTGTTGCAAAGAACTGTAACTGCTGCCAAAGTCAGTTCAGCTGTTTAAGTGCTGACAAATACAGCCAAGCTTGTTAGCATATTATATCTTTATAGTAAGAGGGTCTGTAAAAAAAAATGTCTAACTGAGAAATCTAAATGCCAAGCACCTCAAAACAGCTTAACTAATTGATGGAATAATAAGCAAACTTCATCCAGCATAAACTAAGAAGCTGTGAGAGGGATCTTGGAATCCTAGTGGACAATCACTTAAATATGAGCCAGCCATGTGCAGCAGCTGCCAAAAAAGCCAACACAGTTCTAGGCTGCATAAACAGAGGGATAGAATCAAGTGAAGTGTTAATACCACTTTATAATGCCTTGGTGAGGCCGTACTTAGAATATTGCATCCAGTTTTGGTCCCATGATGTAGAAAAGATGTTGAGACTCTGGAAAGAGTGCAGAGAAGAGCAACAAAGATGATTAGAGGACTGGAGACTAAAACATAAAGAACGGTTGCTAGAACTGGGTATGTCTAGTCTGATGAAAAAAAGGAGTAGGGGTGACATGATAGCAATATTCCAATGTCTCAGGGATTCTCCAAATCAGCTGAAGGTAGGACAAGAAGCAATGGATGGAAACTAATCAACTGGAGTACTATTTATTTACTTAACTTTCTGTGTAAAATTTCTGGCCTAAAGCCTAGCTCATTCACATGAACCCAGAATAGGAAATGTGGTTATAAACAGACAATTACTTTTTGTTATATTGTTGTTAGTTGCGAAGTCGTGTCCGACCCATCGCGATCCCATGGACAACGTTCCTCCAGGCTTTCCTGTTCTCTACCATCCTCTGGAGTCCATTTAAGCTCACCCCTACTGCTTCAGTGACGCCATCCAGCCACCTCATTCTCTGTCGTCCACTTCTTCTTTTGCCCTCAATCTTTCCCAGCATTAGGCTCTTCTCCAGTGAGTCCTTCCTTCTCATTAGGTGGCCAAAGTATTTGAGTTTCATCTTCAGGACCTGGCCTTCTAAAGAGCAGTCAGGGTTGATCTCCTCTAGGACTGACCAGTTTGATCGCCTTGCAGTCCAAGGGACTCACAGGAGTCTTCTCCAGCTCCATAGGTCAAAGGCCTCAATTCTTTGGCGCTCAGCCTTTCTTATGGTCCAACTTTCACAACCATACATTGCAAGTGGAAAACACCTAGCGTTCACTATACACACTTTTGTTGGCAGGGTGATGTCTATGCTTTTTAGTATTCTGTCTAGATTTGCCATAGTTTTCCTCCACAAGAGCAAGCGTCTTTTAATTTCTTGGCTGCAGTCCCCATCTGCGGTGATCTTGGAGCCCAGGAAAATAAAATCTGTCACTACCTCTGTCAATACTTGTTATATTGCTGGGACCTAAAGATGTTAGGTGTGGGTAGCTCCAAGATATAAATGCATAATTCATCTCAAAGGGAGTACTTTCAAAGAAGCAACACAAATAGATGAGTTTTGCTTGGCTGTCAAAAGTGAGGTCTTAACAAGTGCTTTATTTGACAAGTGCTATGCTAACAATGCATCTTATTTGCAACAGTGGCGAATATCTGTAGCTTGGGTGTAAGATGAGGGTGAAGGTTTGTTCTCTGAGCTTGTGGATTTGTTTCCGAACGTTTCATTACCAGGCTAGGGAATATCTTCAGTGCAGTTTAGGAGATGTCAGTGTTCTGTTTATAAGGGCTTCAGATGTGGATGTGACAAGTGAAAGTCTTGTGATGGGTCTTGTGATAGGTTAGATGTGGGTTTTGTAATAGGTCAGGTGTTTTTGTTTATAAGGGCTTCAGGTGTGGCTGTGTCAGGTGAGGATTTTGTAATGGGTCTTGTGATGGGTCAGGTGTGAGTAACCACTGAGAGTCTTGTGTTGTTTCTTGTAATGAGGAAGTTACATCAGGAGAAGGTCATTGGGAGGTGATGGTTGCAGGAGCTTGCATGGGTTGGTTGAGGGTCAATGCTCTCTCTGGTTGGCTGTGAGATTGATTTGAATTCATAGGCTGGTTGTAGGTCAATGTGTAGGTTGATTAAATTGCTTGTGGAGTGCCAGGCTTTGATGAATTCACAAGCATGGCGGGTGGTCGGGTGGCCAATGATTTCTCTGTTGCTCCAATCAAACTGGTGCTGTTTGGTGTCAGTATAGGTAGAGATTAAGGATCTGGGATCGTGGCATTTGACTGCCAGCTGGTGTTCGTGAATCCTGGTTATTAATTGATGTGATGTTTGTCCCACATAGATTTGGTTGCAATGGTTACGGTTGATTTTGTAGATTACGTTGTTTCTTTCATCCTTCTGTATCTTGTTTTTGGTTCTGGATGCATCTTATCAGGGAAAGATTATGGCTTCTTCTGCTCCACAAAGATATTTGTGTAATACAATGCAAGAATGGGAATATGTCTCTGGCAAAAGGGCAGAAGCTCCACTAAGGAAAAAGAAAATCCAAGTAGGACAATGCACACAAATACAAAAAAATATATATGATGTCCAATAGATATAAACGGTAACCCATTAGTCACAAAAAAACCTTCAAAATTTCTGCCAGCTTCACAGCTATTTAAAAACACAGGATCTCTGTTCTTTGCCCCCATGCCAACTTTATTATGCTTCATAAATATTTACAATTGTTTAAAACAACATTTATATCCTTGCCTCTGATCTTTCGTTTTTCCTTTTCTAATCCACTATGTATTTTACCCAGAAGCAAATTTAAATAACCTCAGGGACATTTACGTGTTAGTATAGATGTTATGACTGTACTATAAATATTTCAAAAGCAGCAAGGTTTCAGGGTAGTTTACATTTCCTTTCTGAATGGGTATGTTTTCTCTGCTGATTCTTTTTTCTCAGCCTTTCCCATGTCTTTGCATTACAGCATCTACTCATTTTACAAGGATAATTAACTGCAAGAAGTTTTTGCTCTGTAGCCCACAAGGTACTCTTTCAGTAAGCCTTTCACAGGCCCTGCAAGTTGGACACTTAAGTCTTAATGGATTCCATTGATATGAAGTCAGTTTGACATTAAAATCGTTGGACACTTTTCTTTCCCAGAAAGTTTTAAACTATGAGGTAAGCAGATCTCCACCTAATGATCAAGCCCCCAAATAACTGTCTGAGCACCTGATCTTCTGCTCCTGAAACACAGGCCAACGACATTTGATTGGACGGTCACTTCTCTGAAATGGTGTAGGGCAGGGGTTCAACCTCAAGGGCCGCAGGCTGGATCTGACCCTCGGGGCCACCCTGGAAACAGTGAAGGACAGGCCCACAGTGCCTCTGTCAGCAAAAACAGAGCTCAGGGGTGCTGTGCACGGTCTCCCAGAGCTTGTTTTCGACCTGGACGGCCTCCTGCTGCCCTCTGCCAGTGAAAGCGGAGCCCGAGGGGGCATGCCCACCCCAGCCATGCCCACCCAGCCCTCCAAGGTCAAACACAACCCTGAAGCGGCGCTCAATGAAATCGAGTTTGACACCTGTGGTGTAGGGTCTCCTGCTTGGGGAGGGGGATTGGACTAGAAGATCACCAAGGTCCCTTCCAGCTCTATTCTGATTAAAGACATATTAGAGTAAATTTTAGATGTATGCAAACATCTAACCACACCTATATATCCTTTTAGCAGAACATTCTCAATTTAGATAATTGAGGCCCTACATTTCTGCACAGAAATCAGCTATGTGTTGGAGGTTGCAGATCTTGGGAGGAAGCAGCAAAGAACAGCAAACCAGCAGCTACTGGGTGGCCCAATCACACTTTCTTAACTCTGGGAAGAAGCCGATGTCAAACCACTTCCAAAAATCCTGCCAAAATCCCCTGTATGGATTTGTCCACGTAGTTGCTAGGAATTAGGACTGACTTTAAGGTGAAAAACAATGCACACATGCAGAGGGTTACAGTGATCTGACACTAATGTTTCCTTTGTGTGTCCCCCACATAATGCTATGGGACTTCTGGACGATTTGAAAAGCTGAAATAATTGGTGGTGTCCAAACTGGATGTAGTATCCCAGGTGTGGCCTTACTAAGGCTTAATAAAGCGGCACTAATACTTCACATCATTTTTATTCTATGCCTCTGTTTATTCAACCAAAGATTGTATTAGCTTTTTTGGCTGCTGCTGCACACTGCTGGCTCACATTTAATTGATTATCCACTAGGACTCCAAGGTGCCTCTCACAGATACTGTTTTTGAGCCAAATTTCACCTAATCTATACTTGTACCTTTGGTTTTTCCTGCCTTAGTATAAAACCTTGCTTTTCTCTACATTAAATTTCATGTTGTTGGATACTGTATTTCATATTGATGTCTAATAAGCACCCAGTAGAAAATGTATTTGCACAAAGAGAAAATGAGTGGGATGGCATTTATCATCATGATCAATGAATACAAAATAAGTTTAGCATTCAGTCATTTGGGGTTAAGCAGCTGAGTACACGGTGCAAGGAACAATCCATTCTTGCACTGTTAACATCTGATTCTTTTTATTGCAGTGATTTACAGTCAGACTTTCTGGATCACTAGTTTGCAAGATTATAAAAAGAAAATGAGTGACCATGCAGAGATACGTTAGGACAGTAGCACGGTCATGTATACCGTGCAAAGCTGTTTCACAAGTCTCATCAAACACTGTAGGCTTTAGCTATGTTTTCCACTGAGGTAACTTTGATGAAATGGATTCTAAAAATGTCCTATGCCTTAATAGGTATGAGTTTTCTAAAAGGCCAGATTCTTATTGTTGTTTTTTTTTTATCTTCCCGCAGTTGTATACAGCTGTAAAGCTGATTGTTAAAATTCTGAAATGTAATAATTCACAAAAATTCTGAGTACTCAGAAAGAATGTCTCCTGGCATGCTTATCCATATGGAACAAAAATAGCCTAAAAGGTACTTCATAAACCTCATTAGCCTGCTACTAATGATAAGGATAGGTTCTCAAGTTGGTGGCTTTCTTTAAATTTGTGTTCTATTTTTTTAATATCCATAGGCCATTAATATTGTCTGCTCTTGGAGTTTCTGAATTGTGATTGAAAAGAACAGAAGTTTCTCGGTAGAGATGTCTTAGCATTACGGGAAAAAACCCCATACTTTTCTTGCTTTTCGAAATGGATCTTTTTTTTTTTCCTTTTGCATTTGAATATAGTCCCACCCTATATTTTTGGTTTGCAGCTCGTTGATTTGTGTATCTATTTCTAGACTAATATGAAAGTACCTTTTGGAAGCAAAAGCCTAGATGCTGTTTTTTTGCATTCCTAGCAAGATGCTACTTTATGATGTGATTATTACCCATAGAGCATCAGGTGATATGAATTGGCAAACTACCTTGCAGGGGTGTCAAACTCGTGATGTCACATTGCCATCATGTGACGTATCGCGATGTTTTTCCCCTTCATGGAGCTCGGGTGGGCATGGCCTGCATGTGACGCATTTGCTCACGGGCTGCCAGTTTGACATCCCTGAATGGATTTCTCTGTCTGTGAGTCACCTGCAAAAGCCTTAACATCATCCAATGAGCTTAAAGCAGGAGTGAAATCCAGCAGGTTCTGACAGGTTCTAGAGAACCGGTAGTGGAAATGTTGAGCAGTTCGGAGACCCGGCAAAAACCACCTCTGGCTGGCTCTAGAGTGGGGTAGGAATGGGGATTTTGCAGTATCCTTCCCCTGTCATGCCCACCAAGCCACGCCCACGAAGCCACACCATGCCCAGCAAGCCACGCCCACAGAACCGGTAGTAAAAAAATTTGGATTTCACCACTGGCTTTTAAAGCATATAAATCAGTTGTGTTATGAAAACTAAGTTTGCTTTCTAGAGAACAAAAAAAAAAAAATGGATGCTTTAAAGAATCCTAAAGTAGCTAATATTTTTGTGTAGCCCTTTTATGACTTTAGTAGTTCATTATGTAGGCAATATTTGTATTTGTTCAATATAATTACATCTCTCCTAAATTTAACAGATCATAACTGTTCTTTAAACAATTGTGTGACAAGCATTTGTTTCCCTGTGTAATTACGCATTTACCTTTACTTGTCCGTAATGCTAAATACCTATCCAATGGCATTATATTTTGATCTAAAATTCTACTTTTTATTATTTATGGTAGATATTGTTTATTTGGTTGTGTACCACAAAATATTGTTTTAATCTTTACCTTTTATTCACGAGTTAAACAAACTTAAACAAGCTTGTTAAACGACTACAAACTTTCTGGAATTTTTGGAGGTAAGAAAATTGATGACTTAGAAATAAAGAAATATTGAATAATTGCAGTGCACTCTCCTACATATAAGAGAATGAGTAAGCACATTTTGGAATAGAATAAAAAAACTTATTTTATTAATCTATTTAGCTGGAAGAACATTAGGAATAATTATACTATAATCAGTTAAGCTTAATTTCATAAGTTTCCAGATGGCTGTGTGAAAGAAACTACTCTAGGGACTATTTGGAATTATAGACAGCAGTACTTTATTGTTATAGGCAGTGCAATGAACGATTATGTTAGTAAATTAATGTTTACATTGGAATATATTGAGAGCTGATTTCATTCTCTGTTTTCTAATAAATAGAGGTCATTCAATGCGTTCCCATGTGCTACTATGGTGACACAGCAGGCTAGCCAAATTTATGATAGCCTCATTCTAAGCCTGGTATCTTTGTCCTATCCATTGCATCAGCCAGAGCTTCAAATTAAACTTCGAAGGGAGAATTTATTGTTCATTAATTCCCCCATCCTGTTTGTGTCTGGGACTGCGGATATGATAGAGTGAGTTATCAGATGTATAAAAGAGGACACAAAGCAGCGGTGAAATCCAGCAGGTTCTGGAGAACCGGTAGCGGAAATTTTGAGCAGTTCGGAGAACTGGCAAATACCACCTCTGGCTGGCCCGAGAGTGGGGTGGGAATGGAGATTTTGCGATATCCTTCCCCCAGGAGTGGGGAAGGAATGGGGATTTTGCAGTATCTTCCCCTGCCACGCCCACCAAGCCACACCACACCTACTAAGCCATGCCCACAGAACCGGTAGTAAAAAAGTTTGGATTTCACCACTGACACAAAGCCTGATTTTCCCTGCTTGTACAATTGTTAGAGAAGTGGGAAATGAGCTTCAGGCTAGTTTTTCTATATTCTCAAGATAGTCCTTGAGTTATGACCACAATTGAGCGCAAAATTTATGTTGCTAAGTGAAATATTTGTTAAGTGAGTTTGTCCCATTTTACGACTTTTCTTGCCATAGTTGTTAAGTGAGTCACTGCAGTTGTTAAGTTAGTAACATGGTTGTTAAGTGAATCTGGATTTCCCATTGATTTTGCTTGTTAGGTGGTCGCAAAAGCTGATCACGTGACACATGGGACACTGCAACTATCATAAATATGAACCAATTGTCAAGCATCCGAATGCTGATCATGTGACCAAGGGATGCGGTATAGTATTATAAGCCGCTAACTGCTGAATAGGATTTGCAGACAAGGAATCCAAGATTGGTATTTTGACAAAAGCCTAAAATAGATGTAATTTATATTGGATAGCAACTTCTGAAGTAAACTTTTCTGTGTTTATTACTTTTTCTAACATACATCGTACATATCATTTATGCACCATTGCTTCCCTTTGGGAAAAACTTCACAAGAAAAAAAAAGCATCATAATTTAAGTGCGCTACACTTCTTGTAAGACTCCTCTTGTGTCTAAAATAGCAAAGCAATGCCCTCTAATCACATTGATCAAAAATCATATATTGATATGTTCTTGAAGTTTTAAAACTAAACTTTACAGCAATTTATTTTTTCCTTTTTCTCAATTATCCATACTTGAATTTTTGGGCAGTCACAAATCATCTAAGAGCTAGTGACTCTGTATGGTTATAACAAATGCATGCTGTATGCAGCAAAATTATAGGTATTTGTCCACACAGTCTCTGGGAGTCAAAACTGACTTTGAAGGAACATTTACACGCACTCTCCAATACCAATGGTTAAGATATTAGACACAACGATATAAAGGCCCTCCATGGTTTGTTATTTGAGCCAGATATGCTTTAAAATGAAATTTGTTGTGCCCAAATTGAGCTCTAAGTCAGCTGTCCCCAACCTTTCTGACTCTGGAGACCAGCAGCGTCAGCGGTGGGTGGTGACAGTGCGGGGGAATGGTTTCATGCATGCAATTTAATTTCATGAATGTGCTTATGGAGCTTTGTGTGCTCGCCCGCTGATTGCACGGCCGGGTTTCCAACGGACCACGGACCGGTAGCAGTCCACAGGCTGGGGATTGGGGAGCCCTGCTCTAAGTGACATCCATACAGTTTCACCATGCTGAGAAATATTTTACCAACAGAGATTTAAAAGGTGAGTTATTATAGGCTAGCTGTTTTGAAATAAATGTATAATTAATAGAAAGGGTGTTCAAACTTTGTCTTCAAATAAAAGTGACTATAAATTTATGGAAAGAATATTTATTTTTATTTTTTTTTAAAAAAAGAACTTATAAAAAAGCAACGTTGTATTAATACTGCACAAAAGAGGGCAGCCAGATGATTTCACTCTTAGTAACTTATTACCCTCGGAAGGTGATTAGGTAAATATATCCAGCCACGAGTTTTCCTCTGTCTCATCAGAGTTCTTCTTTGACCTGCAAGTAAGATGAAATTTGGACATCAAAGCTTATAACATAGAATTATTGAACTTTGTATGTGTTTTAAATACCTTATTCTTATGCCATTTCCTTTTATAGTTAATAGATAATTTCCAATAATGGATTTTGATGGCCTATGGTTATTCCAAGCATCTGGAATATATTGCATTTTAATTTATCTAAATAGTGTGGGTGGTCTGTGAGAGTCAAGGCTGTCTACAAGAGGATTTGGTGTTTCAGGAATAATTGGGTACAGGATTATGATTAAGAGCCTTGGTAGCTCAGTGATTAGAATGCAGTACTGCAGGCTACTTCTGCTGCCTGTTGGCTGCCTGCAATTTGGCAGTTCAAATCTCACCAGGCTCAAGGTTGACTCAGCCTTCCATCCCTCCGAGGTGGGTAAAATGAGGACTCAAATTCTTGGGGGCAATATGCTGACTCTGTACACGGTTTAGAGAGGGCTGTAAAGCACTGTAAAGCGGTATATAACTCTAAGTGCTATTGCTATTATGGAATTAGCATATTTGCGAAAGCTGTTCACCAATGGCACAAACTCTTGGGAAGTAGTGGATTCTCTTTCCTTGAGGTCCTTTAAGGAGGGTCTGTTTAGATATCTTTGGGGATTTCCGCACTGGTGACTGAATTAGGCTAGATGATCTCTAGGCTCCATTACATTCTGTGATTCTGTGGCCTTCCCTACTGTCTGTTCAGTTGTGAACGTATAAACAGGTAGCAACAACAATTTCCAAATCATCCTGAGCTTCAGTCTTCCTGATGCCAACTTCTCCTTCACAGGTCACCTTCATGGTAAGAGTCTAATTTGAAAACAGTTCTGCTTTTTGATTTTTTTATATGCTCTCTTTTACTTACACCTTCCCCTTTAATCTAAGAAGGAAGTATTGAGAAATATCTGCTTCTACTCAATCTGAAACTGTCTTCAAAGGAAGGAATGGCTTCCTTGTAGGTAGTATCTGGGATATATAGATATCAAGATGAGGAAAGAACTCAAGAGTGCAATGCTTGTTCATATCAATTGGAGTAGCCTTATGGGACGATAGCAATGTCCCCAAGTGATGCACCTACAGATAATATAGGTCTTATAGGCTGTGGTTATGTAAAGGCAATCCTTAGAACATTAAGGAAATTTTTTTTAAAAAAAAAAGCCCTGTAAATCTCATAAATCTCTCTTTTACAAAAGATATTTGGAGAAAAATACTGCCAATTCCCCATTTAAATTGCTTTTGTCTCTGTTTTTAATTTGTTAATTAAATTACAAATTTAATTACACCTCCAGCTCATCTTGGAAATACAATTTAATTAGGGAGTAATAGATATTTAAACGAATGCATTTTGACCCTAGTTGCAGCCTTGCATTCTGAAAACAAGTTTCAAATAACTAAAGGATCAGATAATATAGCTTCTTCATGTAGAATACCTTTAATTCTAGTTTTTCTGAATATACAAACCATTCCTCTCCTTCACCTGGCAGACTTTAGCTTATATTTTAAGATTTAATTTAGATGTATTAGAATCTTTCTTTCCCTCCCTCCTGGTACATGATAAAAATTCCATTTTGGCACTACAACATTTGTGTTACAAAGCTAAGAGCCTGAGTGGCATAACAGTGTTCTCATTAACGTCAGGTCAGGATACTCAACAACCAGCTCCTAAAATATTAACTTGTACATGCTATACCTTTGTCCGATGGCAATTACAGGGGAAGAGGTCATCATCAGGCTGTACCACTTTTTCCATGCCATCCCTCACTTTGGGATCACTCACTTGTAGTTTGGCATATTCCTAATGAGGAAAAAAAAACATTAAAGAATAATATTTTTTGCCTTGCTCCTTCAAACAATGACCACTTGATGTTAAAGGGGAGAGGGGGACCCTTCAATTCTACATTGGAAACTTTCCAAGCATTTGAGAAGGCTTAGGGAGCTTTACAAGGATCTAAAGTCTTCCAGATGCTTCCACCATCTACTTCACTCATCAGAATTCCAGAAAAGTCTCTCAGTATAGGTCCTGAATGTACCACACAAAACCTGGGATGGTCCTTGAGCTGACCAACATTGTGTACTGCTGTTTTAGTGCGACAAATGGCCCACACTGCTTTAGGAAACTTGGATTCTTTACGATTCAATATCACACAACACTGTAAGGTGACTTGCTGAAATACCATCACCTCTTTTAATGCACAGTCTGTGTTTTAGAAGAGGCTTTCTAAAGTTAGCTCTTATAATCTTTGCTGACGGCTGTTTTGAAGAGCCCATCCTCTCTTTAGAAAGGGATCTGTAGAAGCTCAAATGCATCCTTAGCAAACACTTACTTGAATTTTAACCCCGGGGTGTCAAACTGGCAGCCCCCGGGCCAAATGCATCACACGCAGACCACGCCCACCCCAGCTCCACAAGGGGGGAAAACGTCACAAAATGTCATGTGATGGCAACGTGATGCGGTGAGTGACATAACCTTTCCAAGGTGCTCACTTGCAGATTCTATCAATGAAACTGTTACTAATGTGTTTTTAAAAGTTTCCCAATAATTTAGACAGCCTGTGCTCAATTCTAATGTAGCTGAATGCTTAACATTTTGAATCCATAAAATAAACCCATGTTAGAGATAATAAATATGAGCTCAGAGAATGTGAAAGTACAATTAGAAAGTACAACTAGACAATTCAATTGTCTAGTTCAAGTGATATCCTGCTCTTTATGAGTTGTAAAGTAACCATTAATGTAATGTACAGAGTGGGAAACCTGATCTACTACTTAAAATTGTTGTAAGGATAAAAATGAGGACAGAGAAAAGTAGATATATTGTCTTTGCTCTTAGGACAGAATATGAGGACTGATGGAATTAATAAATGAAGGTCATCAAAGACATGGAGACCTCCACTCACAAAGACTTGTTCCCTTCCCGCAAGACCTTTCAGCGAAAACTATGTCAACTAATGTCAAGGATGGAGAACATTTTTCACCCTCAGGTAACTCTACTACTTCTAATGATAATATTCCTAGGATAGGCTGATAATCTATCATTCACAGATAAAAGAACTCAACACTTTAAATATCTATTTGTTATTGAGGTCCAATAACTCTTTCTGGAGTTCTACCTAACTGTTGAGATACACTTAATTAATTAGTGGGGTAAAATTTAAAAAAAGAGATAAATAAATAAAATTGTTAATCTGTTATTATTTTCTACTAGAAGTTTTCTAAAAAAAAATCAGCTACAAAAGGATCAAATAAATATCTTCCTCTGAGCAATTTTTACTCTTTTAAATGCTACAGAGCCAAAAATCCACTTGTTTGTAAGCCTAGGAGTGCTGATTTTATTAGGAAATCCTGGAGGAAAACAAAACAGAAGCCTAATCTGCTTACTTGAAATAGTAAATAATGGAAGGGATCCAATATATTTCAGCAAAGATTCTTTCCCTCAAATGAGAGTTACTGAAATTAACATTAAAGCTGTAATGTTAGTTTTTTTCCATCCGTTTTTACACACATGGGTTTTCATATTTTTGTCATGTGTTATTTTTCATTCCCTGCTTTCAGAAATTACTGGGGATAGAAGAGGCTTCAGTTAGGTTATTCTTTTGGCAGTTTCACTTTCTCATAGAGAAATGAAACAACTCAAGACAAATAGTCCCATAACCGTTAGCAAAATGAAGTATTGATTTTTAAAGGTGGGGCCCATTGTTTAATCCCCTATCTCAGCAGATTTCAGTGCAAATTCAACAAAGAAAGATAAAACTGACCTGAAATAGTTTGAAATAATAACAGAATATATGATCTCCCATAAGGGCGTTCCTTGCAAATTCTTGTCCGGCTTTTGCAATCTTCTTTGCCTACCAAGAAGAAAATTGAGGTGAGGAAGACAGATGGAATAAATACCGAATTAATGTATTTTCATATTTAAACTTTAGTTTTCCTAAATTTCCTCTTACACCCATTCCTATCTACATATTAATCAAGTTTCAAAGGATCACAGTTCAAAATAAATCAAACTGGAAGAGTTAATTAAAAAGAAATATCAAACTACTAGCATTCCTTAGCTAGCAGTAATGATAGCAATAGTGGAAAATGCATATAGCTCAGAGTTGACCTGTTGGATTCTTAGTGTGCTCTGAGTTTGCTTTTTTTGTTGCAGGTGGTTCATGAACATGTCGTTTACAGGTAGTCCTTGGCTTACAACAGTTCGTTTAGTGACTGTTCAAAATTAAACAGCACTGAAAAATGTGACTAAGGACTGTTTTTTACTTATATTTTTTTGCCGCGTCCCCATGATCATTTGATCAAAATTCAGATGCTTGGAAACGGCTTCATACTTATGACCGTTGCTGTGTCCCAAGTCATGTGATCCCCTTTTGCGACTTTCTAACAAGCAAAGTCGAGGGGGGAAGCCGGATTCACTTAACAACGGTGGCAAGAAAGCTCGTAAAATGGGACAAAACTCACTTAATAAGTGTCTCACTTAACCACAGACAATTGAGGCTCAATTGTGGCCATAAGTCGAGGACTACCTGTAATATCATCATTGCTGCCCAGCGTCATTCACCAAGATGGGTGGCTATTTAAATAAATAAATAGATAGATAGATAGATAGATAGATAGATAGATAGATAGATAGCCAGCCAGCCAGCCAGCCAGCCAGCCAGCCTGCCAGCCAGCCAGCCTGCCAGCCAGCCAGCCAGCCAGCCAGCCAGCCAGCCAGCCAACCAACCAACCAACCCACCCACCCACCTACCTAACATGGCTATGAAACATGAACAAGAAAACACCAGCAAGCTCACAGCACGCAAGAAGACCACAATAGTGATACCAAATGAGAATTATGAATCAAATTATGAATTCAGTTTTACATGACAGGGCAATCGTCCTCAAATCAAGCTCAACTCATCTGACTTGATGGATGCATCCATATGGTCTTCCTGGCAGCAGCCGAAGAATGGTTTGACACTGCCTTCTTTTAAGTAATGTTCTGACTCCCGGGCTAGCCTACAGCCCTGGTATTTCCTGGCTTTCTTCCATCAAAATACTAACCAAATCTGATCTGCTTATTTCCAAAGCCCATACTAAATCAGACAGATGCTGTCATCTGCTGAAATAAATATAAAATAGTGATATCATTTCAAGTTTTAAAAAAGATCCCTTAGGCTTGATGTTCCAGAATAAACACACGGGATGGGATGAGGAGGAAAACTGTGCTCATGTTACAGAATACCAAATTCAAAGTACTTTCCAATCTTAAAAATTTATTGTTTATTTATTGTTTATTGGTTCGATTTATATGCCGCCCTTCCCCAGAGACTCAGGGCGGCTTACAATGCGCTAAGCAATAGCCTTCATACTTTTGTATATTTATACAAAGTCAGCTTATTGCCCCCACAATCTGGGTCCTCATTTTACCTACCTTAGAAAGGATGGAAGGCTGAGTCAACCTTGAGCCTGGTGAGATTCGAACTTGCAGTAATTGCAGGCAGCTGGTGCTAGTTAACAGCACATTAGTCTGCTGTGCCACCAAAGCTCAAAATGATAATTCGGACAGTTCTTGCCATGCTAATGAATGAATGCCTGGTACCTAATAACTCTGTTTGTTTGCTTGTTTCAACTTGGACACTGACCAAGGGACTTCATAGCAAACAACAACTATACAAAAAACATATAACAATGGCAATAATCAGTTAGCAGAGGTTGAGTCAGTAAGGCAAACATGTCAGTAGTAGGCCATAGCCCACAGGTTGGGACCCCTGCTGTAAAGCATTATGGAGTGGTATATAAGTCTAAGTGCTATTGCTATAGAGAAGGCATACATCCATACAACACATGGCATTGCATAGGCCAGGGGTCAGCAATCTGTGGCTCTGGAGCCGCATGTGGCTCTTTCACCCCTCTGCTGCGGCTCCCTGTCACTCAAAATATGCGTCACAACCACCAATGTGTGATATCCGCTGGCACACGATTTATTGAGCTTTTCAACCCCCGGTAGACCAACCATGAATAAATCCAAGAAAAGAAAAGTTTCAGAAGAAAACAGAACATTTAATTCAACTACAGATGCTAGTTTTGTGGCCGCTCAAGAAATAGTCAGGCACGGGAAGGGTTTTGTGGCTCCTGGTGTTTTCTTTTCTGTGGGAAACGTGTCCAAATGGCTCTTTGAGTGTTTAAGGTTGCAGACCCCTGGCATAGGCCTATCTATATAAGAAAGATATCACAGTTCATATCACAGTTAACCTTTTTCAGATTTCTCTGTATCTAGAAAAATCATGGCCATTTTCTTACTTTCTTTCTTACTTTCTTACTTTTCTGATTCATATTGTCAATAGCATTCAAAATGTATCTAAAATTATCACTCAAACTGTATAGCTCTTCAAGACAAATCCAGTCCAATCAGAGTATATTAATTCAGTTAGAAGGTCACTTACAATTCTTTCCAAGTATTGCCACACAAAGCTTATCAACTACATTAAATACTGAAATAGATCTATACAATCTTGGATGCGTCAGGTAGTTCCCCAATGTATAAATCAGAGAAGTTAAAGCTTCCTTCCAGGAAGAACCAAGTCTTTAATATTGTTGATTATCGTTCATTACCTCAGTTAATGGTAATGCCATGTTTAAATTGATTTGGTCTCTTGGCTGAAGCATATGTGGCTGCATTTTATACTATATTTATATTGATTTTTGTGAGATGCACACTATATAAACTAAATCAAACCCTCAGACAAGTTTCTTGGAAAGTCTTATGTACGTTGGTCCTAGATTATTCAGTTTCAATTTTTGCGTTGCTTCATTTCCTTTTCAGTAATTGGTTTGTTGAAAACTTCTTTTTATTGGGTAAGCTGTAGTGTATCTAGTTACACTTCACTTTTTCCCAAATTTGTTTGGTGTAAAATTTGGAATGTTTAAGGAATGGATTTGTTGTCTCTATTGTTAAAACATATCTGCTGCCATGCAAAATAAAAGTAATCATTATTTTCTCTTGTTCCTTTTGAATTTAGTAAGTCTACGTTTATCTGATTTATTATCTTTTTTCAAAATATTGTTCATGTTTTCAAATGTTTCCACACTGCTGTAGATGTCATTTCATTAAATTCTGCAGTTCTTATGATTTTGTTTCTAGAATTATGAGTAAGCTTTTCAAAAAGAGGTCTGTCACTATTCCTAAAATAAACTGCTACGCTACCCTAATCCATACATGAAATTATTACTTGCAAAGACGGATTTGATCATTTCACATTTAGAAAATATAGGTAGCGGAAATACATCTTAGCTTAGATAAGTTTCCAAAAATATATTTACAGCATATTACAACTACCATGGAAAATCAAAATATCTCTGATATTTCCTTCATTTGATGGGCAACCTCAGTTGGCAGACACATCTTCATTACAAAACAATGATCTAGATCAGGGGTGTCAAATTCGATTTCATTGAGGGCCACATCAGGGTTGTGCTTGACCTCAGGGGACTGTGGTGGCCGTGGCCGGGGTCGGCATCGCCAGCTCGACATCACTCATGTTAGGGGCGCCTGTGGTGGCCCAAGCGCTCTACCAGCGAAAACGGGCTCCCAAGCTCCATTTTTGGCTGCGACAGCTTTCTGCTGCCGGCCCTCCTGAGTTCTGTTTTCACTGGCAGAGGTACCGTGGGCCAGATCTTCGCTGTTTCCAGGACAGCCCCACAGGCCAGATATAAGCATTTCACAGGCCGGATCCAGCTCTGGGCCTTGAGTTTGACACCCCTGATCTAGATAAAGTAACTCTGAATAGTCAGATTCTTCTGAATCACAGTCTGTGCATTACATTCAGAAAAGGTCCTAGGGCCAGGTAAGCTGAGGAGGGAACAATTTCTGCCTCGAACCTTGGAAGCCACTGCCAGTCAAGATCAACAACAGTTTCTGAAATGCTCTCATGACAGCTATCACTGGCAACTTCTACAGGATAAACTAAATATAACCAACTTCCCTCTGTGTGAGTTACACGGTAATCAACTTTCGTAATACCAAACTAAATAGATTTGTATCACGGCAATCAACAGATTTTTATTAATTAAAGGCATCTTTACCTCTTCATCATGATCTTTCGCCCACTGGAGTTTTTCCATGAGATCACTCAAGTCATTCTTAAATGGAACAAAGTGCTTCCAAGGTTGTAATTCGTTATAAAAATGTTCATAGTAGATGGAATCCTGCTTCAACACTAAGCTGTTTCCTGCTAGCAAGTATGGCAGCCGATATGCAGCCACTGTGCCATCAATATTAATTTGGTATTTAGACTGCAAAATACAAACCATATACCGTTAATAAAGATACCATTTTACTGGAGGTTCTCGCTACAGCCCCCCAAGAATTAAACTCTTGACAAATGTCTGTGGAATATCTGGTTAGAGGATATTCCACAGATAGAATCATTCCACCCATTATTTGGTTATCAAAGTTCAAATTCCTACTGGAAGTGTAGTAAATAAGGAATTTTAGCTAATTATAGTTCTCTTTAGCACAGGGGCAAAAACACATCCATAAGATTTAAGATTCACAATAGCGGTTCAATTACATTTTAAGTCGGGGTAGAAAACATGTGGAACTATAAATATCCAGCCCCATTACTCATCCGTTCTTGCCAGCGGAGTAATAAGTAGGGCTGATGGGAACGGACACGACATCTGAAAGGGCTGTATAAGTAATTGAGCAAAGACAATGTAGCTCTTGATTTTTAAAATCCTACCTTTATTAATATCAATCAACTATAATACCAAAGAAATCTGTATCTAAAGCATCAGTAATATAGTAGAGCATTTCTATCTCTGCCATTTGCAGACCTCACAAAACATTCTATGTAGATGGGATATTTGAAATGTGTGTGTGGGTGTGTGTGTGTGTGGGTGTTTGCACGCACACACATATACATGCACACACACACACACACACATATATATACGCCCATTTCAGTTGTGAGCAACTCTGGGCGGCTTAAATCATCAATAAAATAGCAGTATAAAACCATTAGAATGTTAAAACATTTAACACATTGAGCATTAAAAATTAACAAAAAAACTAGAAAAGGCACCAACAGAAACAGTCATCAACTTACGACTAGAATTGAGCCCAAAATTTGTTGCTAAGGGAAACAATTAAGTGAATTTTGCCCCATGTTACGACCTTTCTTGCCATAGTTGTTAAGGGAATCACTGCAGTTGTTAAGCTAGTAATAGGGTTGTTGAGCGAATCTAGCGTCCCTATTGACTTTGCTTGTCAGAAGGGGATCATGCAACCACAGGACACTTCAGCCATCATAAATATGAGCCAGTTGCCAAGCATCTGAAATTTGATCATGTGACTGTGGGGATGCTGCAATGGTCATAAGTCTGAAAAACAGTCAGTCATAAGTAACTTTTTCAGTGCCACTGTAATTTCGAATGGTCACTAAACAAAGTGTTTTAAGTCGAGGACTTACAGGGTGGAGGTGGGATCTTCTCAGTCTACTCCCCTCCAGAGGGGATGCCCCTTTGGGTTTTCAGGCCCTTTTCAGAGGGCCAAGAAGATGGAGTGGGCCTCACCTCAAGTGTCATTATGCTTACTTTTATAAATAAGGCAGCTAACATACCTAATACTGCCTCCTGTTTTCCTCACAACAACTTTGTGAGGTGTGTTGGGCTCAGAAAGTGACTGGTCCCACATGAATTGTAATCCCAATCTAATTATTACCTTCTAAATATCGATGTCTGCCAGAAATTTCTGCAGGATATTACTTTGAAAGGGAGAAACCCTGAACCTTTAGAGATTCAACTGTCATATATTCTGAGCTGGTTATAACACTATTTCTCTGATGTGGGCAATGTACCTCAATTGTTATTGCCCGTGTCACATTTATTGATTTAAATTAGTTATTAAACAGCGCTGTTTGTTTAGATGCAGTTTAAACAAGTTGCAAACGTATATAATAACTTTGATTGTTATTTTCCTTATGAGAATGGTGCTCCTAACGATGCAACAGCAGAGGTCCCCAAACCAGGACAACCAAAAGACTATGGTGTTGCTGAAATATTGTATTTTCTCTTTTTAATCACTTTGCACAACAGATGGATTGTAGAGGAATAAAACTCCAGACAGTCACACCCTAACTAAATTAGTAAAAGGTATTTCAGCAACCATGGATATTGCTGATTCCACTTATTTTACAAGATGGGGTTGGGGAAAAAGAAATAGGGGATTAAAAAAAAATATCCTATCCATTCCAGAAGCCTTCTCAGTCCTGAGAATACGAGAACTAGGAGGCTTGCAATATTTTATTTTATTCCCATATATTTTTGCAATACATTCTGCCAAAATGAAATAGATAGATAGATAGATAGATAGATAGATAGATAGATAGATAGATAATAGATAAATGCACCTTGAAGAAATCAAAAAAGCTAATATGTTTCACAATTGGGCCGTAGAGGTTTTCATCATGCTTAAAAAAGAAGAAATTTGTAAAGGCCGCGTCGATGATTTCTGGGAACTTTCGGCTCATTTTCACAAGTTCAAGCCTCTCTTTTCGACTGTCACGACCCCTCCAGATTGCTGTGGTGTTTTTCTCTTCCCATGGCGGCCCAGTATTTGCTTGAACAGACATCATATCCAGGCTGACTCTTAGGGATGAAAAAAATGGGAAAACATTCGTAAGAAAGGGAGTTCTGGGCATAAGTTTCAGGAAGATCTTACACCCAGAAGGAAGATTCTGCCATTAACAGCTTTTCCTGTCCTTTGATGCTTATTACTGATAGGATTAAAGCAGGAGTCCTCAGTTGCTGGGCTGCGGCCCACTACGAGGCCTTGAACCTTTCAGAACCAGGCCGTAGAAGTGGTAGGGACTGCATACACACATCCCCACTTGCCTGAGCAGTGGGTGACCACATGCACACGGGTATCCCCACTCACACAAGTAGTGGGCGACCGTATGCATGCGCGCTTATCAGCCGTGTGCGCCCAGGACCACCCCCTCTCTCCCTCCCCCTGCTGGTCTGTAAAGTCAAAAAAATTGGGGAACTCTGGACTAAAGAAGAAATGCCAGACTGGATGACACCTCAAGGAGAGACTTAATAGTAGAATAATTTAAATGTGTGAAATAAACGCTGTAGACATAGATTGCAATGGAAACCAATCATGCTCAGCTAATAATAATTTTAATAATTTCCTATAAACAGTAAGAGACATTCTTACCGCCCCATTGTTTCTAACACAGAATCTGTCAGGTCGTAAGTTGGCATTACGATATCTTTGGAATCATTGGATCCACACCAGGAGAATATGGGTTGGACATCCTGGGAAGATTTCTTTTTTTCCAATGGCCAATCTCCCAAATTCACAAAAAACTCTACATCTGGCATTTTCACCTAAGACACAATAAAAAAGACTTTATTTGTATATTTGTTATTATTTACTTATTGTTTGCTTATTCAGTTTCTCCCGATGGCAATCAAAAGATTCTTGGAAGGTTAAAGGTAAAGGTTCCCATTGCACATATGTGCTAATCGTTCCCGACTCTAGGGGGCAGTGCTCATCTCCATTTCAAAGCCGAAGAGCCAGTGCTGCCCAAAGACATCTCCGTGATCATGTGGCCGGCATGACTAAATGCCAAAGGTGCACGGAACGCTGTTATCTTCTCACCAAAGGTGGTCCCTATTTTTCTACTTGCATTTTTTACATACTTTCGAACTGCTAGATTGGCAGAAGCTGGGATAAGTAACGGGAGCTCACCCTGTTACGTGGCACTAGGGATCTGAACCGCTAAACTGCCAATCTTTCAATCGACAAGCTCAGTGTCCTAGCCACTCAGACACCGCGTCCCTTTGAAGGTTATCACCTCATTAAATATGGTTAATATGACTTTTTAATTTTGTTTATTTATTAAATTTTTATGCTGCCCATCTCCCTTGTAAGGTGACTCAGAGCAGCCGACTTTTCCTATATACTGGATTTCTGAACTGGATTCTAGTCGTTAAACAACATTTAAGAGAGCATAACTGGGACATTAAATGGCAGATACGTTTTCTGTATGAAAGATGAAAGATGATTAGCATAGAAGATGATTAGCAAATATATATTATGTAATGTTGGAATTCCTGAGCTTCACAGACATTTTATAATTTTCTGGCATACATTTTTATTCATTTGCTAAAAAACAACATCAAAATTTTGCATTTGTTCATCAGTAATCAGTACACAGTATTTACTTAAATGCTGTGTGTAAATTACACGTAGAATAGTGGAAACTTTGGTGCTTCCTGAATTTGGCTATTTGCTTGTAGACATTTCATTACATAACATCATTTGTGCAAGTCAGTGTTCAGAAAGCACCAAGAACCTCATGTTCAACTTTGAGCTACATATTTCTCTTCAATTGGAACTCTTAGGATAATACTGCAATGCAGGCCAGTATTATTATCCTCAACTTTATAGCTGAACGAAAATGGTGACTTTCTTAAATCAATGCATTTGCCAAATCTGCATTCCTCAACTGTTTTTGTCGGGAAAAAAATTATTAAGACATTATTTACTATCTCTTTAACAACACTCTGAATACTTAATTCAGAGCCAAACAATTTATGAGTACAATGCCATCTAGTGGTCTTTAGTTCCAGTCTATCGTTTTCAGCAACTATGCATCAACATTTCAAAAGTTTTTAAATAGGTTTCCTACAGTCAAGTGGAATGCTTCATTTCAAATTTGTAAAGTCCTTCAAAGCTGCCTCCCGTTCAAACAGGGATCAAGTTTTTGGACAAGTTGCTGGAGCCCATCCTAAGGGAACTTCTCTCTCTCTGTGTAGTAGTAGTTTGGCTCTGTAACCTACAAAAATTCTGAATGTTATCTTGAGAGTTTCTAGAAATCCTGTATTCTTCTTTCAATGGTGAGATCCAAAACCCCTGGTCATAGCCCAGCAGGAACTGTGTACACAGTCAGTCATTGCAAGAACATACAGCTCAGTGGTAGAATTCAAATTTTTTTACAACCGGTTCTGTGGCCGTGGTTTGGTGGGCATGGCAGGGGAAGGACACTGCAAAATCTCCATTCCCACCCCACTCCAGGGGAAGGATACTGCAAAATCCCCATTCCCATCCCACTCTGGGACCAGCCGGTATTTTCCGGTTCTCCAAACTGCTCAAAATTTCCACTACCAGTTCTTCAGAACCTGTCAGAACCTGCTGAATAGCACCCCTGATACAGCTACAATTTTAAGATCATTATGCAAATTGCCATTCACGTAATGTGTGACCTTCCAAAAATTCCCACTTCCTTCCAGAGGACTAAGGAAAACTTTCAAACCACCAAAATAATATGCTTTTCTTCAATATGTGTCCACTGAAAGGACACAGACACATACACAGCTTTTATTTCCTTAGATAAAGAAGCATAGAACTTATTGCCATCAAGTCAACGCTGATCATTTGGATAACAATGGATAACTCAATGTGGCAGGCCCACAAACATACCCCTTTGGTAACAGGGGAAAGGACATCTTTTTCGGAACTGAGTGAGGAGTGGGCTGAGACAGCAGAACTAATTGGCTAGTGGTTATTTTCTACTAGCTAAATATGCCCATTTAGTGTCCTGCTGCTACAATACACCTGAAGATTATCAAAGCAGCATCTTTCATTCTCAATCATTCAGTCATGGAGGTACAATTGGGCTTTGGGGCAAATACATCTTTAGGCAGCGGTGAAATCCACTTGCCTTTGCTACTGGTTCAGGAATGGGAGTGCACACGCCTCTTCTGCACATGTGCAGATGACCGGGACATAATGACGTCCCGGCAGGTGGGTGGAGCCTCCCGCCACCAGCGCTACCGATTCGGCAAGCCGGATAGAACTGGGAGGATTTCACTGCTGTCTTTAGGCAACTTTAATCTGGACTTCGAAGGTTTAGGAAATAGTAAGGATGATTCTGCAAGTGTATGACAAGTGTTTGGTACTAAATACTAAATAAGAACTAAAAATAAAATGCTTTATAACATAGTTAAAGCATATACTCACTTTTCTTGTCAAAGAAAGCAAAATAGCATCCATGAAAATTCTGAAGCCAACATGTTCACCATGGGTCTTTATATAAATCTAAAGTAATTCAAGAATCACAAATTAGGGATTTTTTTCTTTCTTTTCCAAAACAATATTAGGCTCATTTACATTCTCTTACTCCCCCAAAACAAAGAAACATGTAGAGTTTACTTTCTGTAACTTCAGACCGTGAAACTCTTTATTAGAATTATTGTTTATCCTTACCAAATTGGTACTTTTTACGATAGGCACGGAGCATAGTTCTTATCATCCCCAGCAAGAATTACCATGGTGGCTGGGGTGACAGATATTATGATGCTGCTCCATAGGATTAGAAAGGATCCAGTCATCAAGGAATAAAACTACTTCCATATTCCCGGGAAGTTTTAAGTAACTTCTATTATTCTTATTATAATGCCTTTAACTTAGAAAGGTTCTTCAGTTCATGGCCAATATATTGCATGAGCTCCATAATTGCTTAGTATTTATTGTCGCAAGCTGTAGCAATGGCCTTTATATCAAATGACTAAGTGTTGCAGAAACTGATGGTAGAGAGGTATAAGAGTAACTATTTAAGTCTCTATGTACAGAGGTAGAATTGACTTGGCATCCTAGTCATCTCCCAGCTTCCTTGAATCCAGAGAAACTACTTTCTCTCATTCTTTGGGCTTCTTTTAAGACATTTACTTGCAGGACAGCCATTGTCATTTGTGGTACTATAGCACAGGGTGTACCTTGTTGTCCTTTATGGTATAATGGCACAAACTTTGCCTCTGTCCAAACCGTTGTGGAATTTCTTTGGCAATTTTATCTGGATCGATGGCGGGGAAATGTGCCAAATCCCTTTGAATCTGCTCAATTGCTTGAGGACAGCTCATCACCTCCAGCCAAGCACTCCCATCTTCCTGAGGGCAGTCACAGTTTTCATGGTAAACAGGTCCTGTGCACAATACAGTTCCTTTAATGTTACATCATGCATTTTGTCTTGGGTTAACTTCAGAATGAGTCTCCTTTCTGAATGGATGTGGGGCTTCTCTGATTAAGCAAAATACCTGTATATTACATAACTGTTCAAGCAAAGACCCCAATTGTGTTTTCTTTTTTTTCTTTTTTTTTATAGTAAAATAGCATTTAATCTTGATCAAGCTTAAATGGTTAGCTGTTCCAAACACATACAAGATACATGCAGGTAACAACTACAAACAAGAGAGGGAATGTAAACCCCTCTTTTACTGTTCAGGAACGTCATAAACGCCCAATTCTGGCATCTTTGATTTGTGTATTCCCTGGAATCTCGTTTGTGTATCCCCCCCCACAAAAAAAAATAGGGTAGAGCCTCTTAATGAGCATCATTAGCGTTATCTCTTCCTGATCATCTTCTTTGTGTTCACACTTGGCTATTTAGCCCCCTGGAGTGGAGGGAACTCAAAAGATCAAAGATGAGATAGTTCTTACACAGGAGGGGGAAGAGATAAGGCTCTGATCAAAAGGTGGAACATAGAGTTTGACAAATGCCAGATACTTCATAACAGACCCAAATAACAGTCCAGGAAGTTAGTCAATGTGTCATGTTTGTGTTATAACTACAAAGGGCATAATATATACGTCAGTGTCACAGGAAACAAATATTTAGAGCATTCAGGTATACAAAGACATATACATACATACATACATACATACATACATACATACATACATACCAGGGGTGAAATGCTCCCAGTTCGGACCGGATCGCCCGATCCGGTAGCGATGGAGCCAGGTGGTTCGGAGAACCAGTAGCAAAAATCCCTGCCCATCTCCATGCCCAGCTGAGCCACACAATCATCAGAGGCTTTTTTTTTACTTTTAAAAGCATTTTTCTACAACCTCTTTGGCCGAAAAAAATGCTTTTAAAAGTAAAAAAAAAAGCCTCTGATAATCGCGCGGCTCAGCTGGGATCGTCAAAGGCTTTTAAAAGCATTGGCCACGCCCACCCAGTCACATTATCCCACCACCACCAAGCCACACCCACAAAACCGGTAGTAACAAATTTTAGATTTCACCACTGATACATATATGCATACATATATATGTTGCAGGAAACAATTAGCAAGTTTCTACTAATTCTAGTATTTCAGTATATCTATTTCCTTACATTCCACCCTTTTTATTTAAACGATGGAATGCTTTCCATCATGGTGAATAACCTTATAAATTCTATTCAGCATATAAATGGGAGCGTTTCTATGAGCATACATTCCAGCTTCATTTGGCCTCCTACATCTGGGCTCAATCTACAGGTAGTCCTTGACTTACAACAGTTCACTTAGTGATCACTCACTGTTACCATGGCACTAAAAAATGTGACTTATGGCCGTTTTTCACAGTTACAACCTTTGCAACATCCTCGTAATCCTGTGATCAAAATTCAGATGCTTGGCCACTGGTTCATATTTGATGGCTGCAGTGTCCCAGGGTCACATGATCCCCTTTTGCGACCGCCTGACAAGCAAAGTCAATGGGGAAGCCAGATTCACTTAACAACCGGGTTACTAACTTATCAACTGCAGTGATTCACTTAACAACTGTGGCAAGAAAGGTCATAAAATGGGGCAAAATTCATTTAACAAGTGTCTCACTTAACAACAGAAATTTTGGGTTCAACTGTAGTCGTAAGTCGAGGACTACCTGTACTTAATTTTAAGCATTACCACTGTCTCAGTTTCCACATTTTTCCCTTGGCTGAGAAACTTTTAGTATGAAATACATTAATAGTTGTAATCTCCATGCAAATTAAGTTAGACTTTTTGTCCTGAAATGAGACAAAAAAATAAGCTCTATCTAGATAGTGGCACATCTGCCTATTTATTTATTCAATTATTCTTCTGCATTGCAAGCAATGATTGCCAGGTGCCTAAAAATATAACTTGTTATAGTTCATCAAAATAACGAAAAACAGAAATGTAAAAAAATATAAAGAGAGCTAGGAGTTTTGCCAACACTTCTGCCAATGATCTCAGGCCCTATATTGCCATTATTTTATTCATTTTATTTCAATTATGTGGCTAGATTTTTCATATTCATGGTGTACAGTACTGCAAAAAATCCCAAGCCTTATTGTCCAATGCAGCAGAACAGGTCATCCTTGGAAGAGGCACTAAGAGAATAAGTGGCCAAAAACTCAGGAGATTCCCAAATCTAACAAGATTTTGGCATTCTTGCCCTAAGCGCACAACATTTCATACGGAAATTCCAAAATCTCCAAGATTTGGATACCTTTCAAAATTTGGGGCTGTATTTTTTATTATTAGATTGAAATACATTGTAGGCAGGGGTGAAATCCAGCAGGTTCTGAAGAACCGGTAGCGGAAATTTTGAGCAGTTTGGAGAACCGGTAGCGGAAATTTTGAGTAGTTCAGAGTAGTGGCAAATACCACCTCTGGCTGGCCCCAGAATGGGATGGGAATGGAGATTTTCCAATATCCTTCCCCTGGAGTAGGGAGGGAATGGGGATTTTGCAATATCCTTCCCCTGGAATTAGGTGGGAATGGAGATTTTAAAGTATCCTTCCCCTGCCACGTCCACCAAGGCACACCACGCCCACCAAGCCATGCCCACAGAACCGGTAGTAAAAACATTTGGATTTCACCACTGATTGTAGGCAAGTCTCGCCATGGCCAACTCGACACAACCAATGTGCTGCAGCTGACTTGCCACTGCCAATTCGTCACAGGACAACTCGCCATGTCCAATTCACCATGGGGCAACTTGCCACGGGACAAGAGTTACACTGATATCGAAGAAATAGCGGAATGGAATCATAAGAAGGAATGCCAAAGGAGGGACAAAATAGAGCCCTGGTAGCACAGCAGACTAAAGCACTGTTATTAACATCAGCTGCCTGCAATTACTGCAAGTTCAAATCTCACCAGGCTCAAGGTTGACTCAGCCTTCCATCCTTTCTAAGGTAGGTAAAATGAGGACCCAGATTGTGGGGGCAATAAGATGACTTTGTATAAATATACGAAAGTATGAAGGCTATTGCTTAACCCATTGTAAGCCGCCCTGAGTCTCCAGAGAAGGGCTGCATATACATCAAATTAAAATAAATAAATAAAAAAAATATGAATGACAAAAATTAAAATATTTGTTAAATTATTTTAAATAATGAAATTGAATTGTTGAATTGCCCCGCAACGAGTTGTCCCATGGAAAATTGACCATGAGTTGTCCTGCATTGAATTGGCCACAATGAGTTGTCCGCAGTAAATGCCGGCATTGGCAGAAACATCAGAAATCATGGTCATATGACCGCAAAATACTATACTTCAAACTAGGGCATATAAAACCTTTGGCGGACCTATACTTGAATACTGTTCACCTGCTTGGAATCCTCACTATATTTCAGACATCAATACATTCGAGAGGGTCCAGAGATATTTTACTAGAAGAGTACTCAAATCTTCTGCTCAAAATAAAATTCCCTACACCACCAGGCTTGAAATTTTAAGTCTGGATAGCCTCGAGCTACGCCGTCTATGTTCCGATCTATACTTAGTTCATAAGATTATTTACCAAAAAGTCCTACCTGTAAATGAGTACTTCAATTTCAACCGTAACAACACAGGGGCTATCAATAGATTGAAACTCAATGTAATTCTCTCTAATCTTAATTGTAGGAAATATGACTTCTGCAATAGACTAGTAAATGTCTGGAACACTCTACCTGATCCTGTTGTTAAATCTCGCTAATCCCCATACTTTTTACCTTAAACTGTCTACCGTGGACCTTTCGTGTTTCTTAAGAGATCCCTAAGGGGGCATGCATAAGCGCAGCAGTGTGCCTACCGTCCCTGTCCTACTGTCCCCATTTATATGTAATCATTCTATGTGTTTATGGCTATGTTTTGCCTATTTATATCCTTTTATTTGTGCCAATTTTTTTCATGTGTCCAGGTCTATGTCTATACTGTTACTTGTTTCCTTGTACTTGTTGACAAATACATACATACATACATACATACAATATTACCAGCAACCATAAATGCAGACTAATTACTGATCACCTGAAATATGATCATGTAACTGCAGCAAGGAGATTTAAAACCAGCTCATAAGAACCTTTTGGGAGATCCACTGTAATTTCAAACAGTCACTGAGTGACTAGTAGTAAGTTGAAGACTACCTGTATTCCTTTCTGTTCTTTCCTCTGTTCATGCATAAAAATTAATACTTCTGCATTTTCAGCACCTCTCAAGATGTAGATTCACTCTCATCCTCTCTTGGAATAGAAATTGGTAGGAGAAAAGGAAGATTAAAAGAAAATATTGATTCTAAACCAGACTAACTGAACTGCAGGACATTTGTACATCCTTGGACTGAAGGTTGCATTTTTAAAAATAATTTGGTTTCAAGGTAGTATAACACCATTTCTGTACCTTTTAAAATATATGGAGATTCAGCAACCTGTTTGCTTTTTGCCCAAACTTCAATTCTCAGGGTTTTGTAGCTTGCATACATTCTGTATCGAACGATGAAGGAACCATCTTTCCTGTCCAATATTTGCACTCCCACTCGTGTAAACTGCTCCTCAGGTGCTGTGATCTTCACCTGAAATGTTTTTTCTCCAGGGGAGGTGGTAAATCTATCCAAGCGATAAAAACAAGATAATTATGGGGGTGGGGGGGGGGGACCTAGGGTTTTTTTGTAGGTTCATTTCCACACACGGAAATATTTCAGAATTCTTACCAAAAGAATGAGCCTGATATACCCTTTTCCTGTCAGGCAACTTTTTGACGCAGTTTCCATGGTAGCTAGAAATGGTGGGAGATCTGGTCTTAACCATCCAGAAGATTCCAGGCTAGAGAAGGCTAATCTACCATATTAAAATGCATCACGCTATCTATAAAACTTCTTTTTAAAAATATTCAAGGAATTCTCTTCTATATTAACTGCTCATCAAGCTGTTTCTACATCAGAATGTCACTGATAATCCACGTTAATGGAAACTTCAGGAGCCCTGAAGCCACTTAAATTACACATTGCAAGAAAAGACTAGTAAATTAGCAATCTGACTTTGTTGTTGGACTTCCTGGTAATCTTTTAAAATTATTTCCTCAGAACCCAATTCAGGAGACGATATCCTGTGGCTACATTTCTGATCTAGAAATCAAATGCCTTAAAACTGTAGAATAAACAGAGATATAATTGTTTCACAAACATAACAAAATCCAGATATGTGTACTAATTTTTTTTAGCAAGGGCCATGTCACCTGGACAATTTTAAATTTTGAAATCCACACGTTGGTAGGCACCCAGGAGGACAAACACAGCTCTAAAGCTTCTGTAAGCCTAAAGCCTCTATAAAGAGATTAAATCCATTGTCTAAAATTATTTTCACTGTTGGTTCCAGGCCTGAATAATACAAATGAAAATAGATCATCAAATAATTTTTTGAGGATAACCTAAGATGCTTTCCTTCCTATATAAATGGATATTCATTTCATATTGCTCATTGGCCTAGTGAATAATATCATTATGACGCAAAATGTTACACGTAAATCCAAACAGCTATATAAGTCATATGTGGAATAGGATTCCTAAATATGGTGTAACAATTGCATGGTTTCATATTTGACCTTGGGAGTGTGCCTGGTTTTGTTGTTTCAAGGAAAAACCCAGAATCTTGTCTTTCTTGATATCTCAAAAGTTGCCCGTTGTTTCCAAGTCTACTACAGGTAGTTCTCGACTTACAACAGCTCATTTAATGACCATTCCAAGTTACAACAGCACTGAAAAATGTGACTTATGACCTTTTTTCATAAATACAATCTTTATAGTGTCCCCATGATCATGTGATCAAAATTCAGGTGCTTGGCAACTGATTCAAATTTATGGCTTTTGGTATGTCCCAGAATGATGTGATCATCTTTTGTGATCTTGTGTTGTGGCCCGTACGTGGCCTGTGCAGCTAGTAGCTGATTCAGACAGTGAGGAGGCTGGTATGGTGCTGCGCCAGCAGCCTGTGCAGCTGGCACTTGAGTCGGACAATGAGGAGGCTGGAGAAGATGTGATGCCAGAGGCGAGGATTCAGCCAGGGCCTTCAGAATCTCCAGAAGCTCCCATAAGTGAAGAGGACGAAGAGGAGGAGCCTTTTCTCAATGCACGGGCGCGCAGAGCTGCCAAAAGGCAGGAGTGGCTCCTCAGGAGGAGGTCTCCTCGAGAGTAAGGCTTGGGGCTAATTGGCCACTCCCTTAGCCTATTTAAGAAAGAACGCCAACTGAAGCAATTTGCAGGGAACAACTTAGTTCACATACCTTCGTGCCTTGATCTTAGTTCTTTGCAAATTGCTTCTGGGCTTTCTGCCAACTGTAGTAAGATTAAGATTATTTATTCTTTGGATTCTTGCAGGCTGTTAAGAAAGTTAATTAACAGCCTTTGTTTGAAGAAAAATCTGATTTTATTTTAGTAAACTAAGGTTTGTACAGACTTTGTGTGTGCTGTGTTCTTTGGGGTCTGTAGCTCAGGCAGAACACCTTCTGACAAGCAAAGTTGATGGGGAAGCCAGATTAATTTAAGAACCAGGTTACTAATTTATCAATTGCAGTGACTCACTTAACAACTGTGATAAGTCGTAAAATGAGGCAAAACCCACTTAACAAATGTCTCACTTAACAACAGAAAATTTGGGCTCAGTTGTGGTCATAAGTCAAGGACTACCTGTATTCAATAACACACTGTTTATGAAACTGAATGAATGCATACCACCATAATGATAATGTGTAGGCCTTTTCTTTTTGTCAGTTTAACTAATCCCCCTTTAAAGCCCTAGAACAAGAAGTTCATAACTTCAGGAAGTACATTTCAGAAGCTGCATCTATCTTTATAGATCCAGGAGAACATAGAAGAGTTTCAGTATCAACTATAATGCTAAACTACATTGTTTCAGCAATGCATTGGGGGTTTTTTTCCTGAAAAGTTTTTCTCACCCATAATTTCATACAAAAAATTCCTTTCTGTATCTGATTTTTTTAAAAAAAGCATTAGTATTCAAACCACATATAAAGTTGGGAAAGACAGTCGATTGTATAAGATTATATTCCCATCACTTACAACTTTTAAATGGTTAAAAACAGCAATGCTTCTAACAATTAAGTAACTAAAGTTTATTTAAATTATCTATGTTTGGATAGAGACCAGAAATAGTAAGAATTCCAAATATTTTCTCAAAGTTTGGGGGCTGTTGAAGGCATCATGAAATCTAACACACATCTGTAAAGCTACAAAATTACTATTTTAAGAAAATAACAGAAGAAGCTCTGTAGTTTTAATAGAAGCATGCATGCACCCACACACAGGAATGCAAAATTATGCAGTCTAATGAAACTATAGCAGTTCACGTTTAGAATTGGTCTTCCATACGGAGATACATGGTAAAGAGAAAATTATAGTCATTCAATTGGGGGATTAGCTGAGTTGCCTTGTGGCAAGAAGGGAGGCAAAGAAATTTAATAAGTAAATAAATAAAATATTTAAAGTGTTTTCAGCATTGTTCCTTTTAGCTCACTACATTGCAAGCTTATTGCAATAAAGGAAAAGCAACTTACTATTGTTTCCATGATTTCCTAGTCCTAAATTAGGACACCTATCAGGATCATCTCATTCCTTGCATTTTAGGCACTATAGGTAGTCCTCGACATACAACAGATCATTTAGTGACCGTTCAGTTACAACGGCACTGAAAAAACCATGAGTTATGACTGTTTTTCAGTTACAATCTTTGCAGCATCCCCATGATCATGTGATCAAAATTCCGTTGCTAGGCAACTGGTTCATAGTTCTGACTGTTGCTAGGTACCAGGGTCATGTGATCACCTTTTGCGACCTTCTGACAAGCAAAGTCACTGGAGAAGCCAGATTCACTTAACAACTGGGTTACTAACTTATCAACTGCAGTGATTCACTTAACAAATGTGACAAAGGTTGTAAAATGGAGCAAAACTCACTTAACAAATGTCTCACTTAACAACAGGAAATTTGGGCTCAATTGTGGTCGTAAGTCGAGGACTACCTGCATAGGAGTTTAGGTAACTATACGAACACAGAAGCTGGAGTAAAGTAAGATAAAGGTAAAGGTTCCCCTCGCACATATGTGCTAGTCATTCTTGATTCTAGGGGACGGTGCTCATCTCCGTTTCAAAGCTGAAGAGCCAGTGCTGTCCCAAGACATCTCCGTGGTCATGTGGCCGGCATGACTAAACGCCAAAGGCACACGGAATGCTGTTACCTTCCCACCAAAGGTTGTTCCTATTTTTCTACTTGCATTTTTACATGCTTTCGAACTGCTAGGTTGGTAGAAGCTGGGACAAGTAACGGGAGCTCACCCCGTTATGCGGCACTAGGGATTCGAACTGCTGAACTGCCAATCTTTCCATCGACAACCTCAGTGTCTTAGCCACTGAGCCACCGCGTCAAAGTAAACAGACATACAATTGTTAAGCTACAAAAAAAAAGTCTTACCCACATTGTCACTTGCAGGTCCATGTGGAATCATATTAAGAGCCTTGGTGGCGCAGCAGACTAAAGTGCTGTTAAGTAGCACCATCTGCCTGCAATTACTGCAAGTTCAAATCTCACCAGACTCAAGGTTGACTCAGCCTTCCATCCTTTCTAAGGTAGGTAAATTGAGGACCCAGTTTGTGGGGGCAATAAGCTGACTTTGTATAAATATACAAAAGTATGAAGGCTATTGCTTAACGCATTGTAAGCCACCCTGAATCTCCGGAGAAAGGCGGCATATAAATCAAACCAATTAAATTAATTAATTAATTAATTAGCCCTGAATTATTTTACAGACACTTTCCTATATCTCCCCATCATTTAAAAAGCTGTTCCCTAAAGAAACTGTGCTTACCTTTTCCCTTCAGTATCCACAGCCTGGATATAAAAATACCGAGCAGGAAGAACAACTCCTGCTCTCAGTCCAGGTCCCCATAGTAAACTTCTTTCCGGACTTAGCTGGGTTCCATAAAGGGATTCACATACTACAGAGATTATCCCCAGAGGTAAAAAGCAAGTCAACCAAATGCTAAACATTTACAGGATTTCCTTTTTAAGAAACAAAGCAAACCAAACGCCAGGAGGAGCAGGGAGCTAGAAGTATTGCTTTGTTAGGTAAAAGTGAACAGAAGTATGCACTACGTGGTTCTCTCTAAATATTTCCTCAGTCACACATCATTTTCTGGGGCTTTCTTAAATGCACGCTCCAATCCTTCCGAGCGTCCTTTGAAAAACTCCTATCCAATCATTTCAACTTCTTGAAAAACCTAAAAGTGAAGTGTCTGGTTTTGCTCTGGGTAATTCAGGAGAAAGAGGGGGGGGAGAGGAACAGAAGCTGTATCCTAATTCCTTTGTTTTTGCCTGTACAGCCCTTTCACTCTTTTTTCTTCAGTCACATCTTACAATTACTGCCAAGCCCAAAGGGGTGGAGAAGGGAAAGGAATAGCATCATTGGTCCAAGAAAACTTCTTCCGAATGAAAAATCACATGGGAGCCACTTCCCAGGTTCATCAGTAATGCTGGGAATTGTAGTTCCAATGGTATCCGGAAATTTGGAGCAGTTTATAGGCAGAAAAACTGATGGAATGTTGCGAACCTGATGGAATGTAGGAAAATCAGATTTTTTAAAAAAAAACCACTTTAAATATGCCAAAAAAAAGCATCTTACTGCTTAAAAGCTCTCAGCTGTCAGCACTGTAAGAGATGTTAGAGAATCTCATGTTGATTTAGTTTATTATCTAAAGTATATAAAATCCCAAGAGCAGAGACACACGGCCTTACAAGCTTGATGTAATTTGCGTTTTAAATTAAAAGCGGATTTGCAAGATCTTATAAAAAGACTACTGCATTTGCATCTTACCCACCAAGAGCTGCAGGTTAGGAAACATGGCGTTCACCAGGTTGATGGGTTTATCAGATAAACTTTATCTTTAAAAAGGAATATAATGGTTTTAAACCAACACATTACAACCCGGATCCCTCCTTTATCTCTTCAGCTTCTCCTGGCTGTTCAGCTATAACCCCATCCTGATTTGGGAGCATTGAATTGGCTATTTTTCAAGCAGCCACAAAGAGGATCGTGCTAAAAAAAATCCGGTGTAAAGTGCATCTAAATATCTTTAAACTGATTTTTTTGGGGGGGGTCCTCCTTATCACCGAGGAGAAAATAGCGAGATCAATGCTCCCAAATCAGGATGGGGTTATACCAGATAAGCTAGACGAAGCTGTTTTCCA
>WNWU01013815.1:1800886-1858264 GCA_012654045.1 Ptyas mucosa | reverse complement strand
ATTCTCCAGCCAGCATAGCTGGCTGGAGAATTCTGGGAGTTGAAGTCCACAAGTCTTAAAGCTGCCAAGTTTTGAAGACTTCTGCTTTACGTTAAAGGGATCTCCAACCTTGGCCACTTTAAGACTTGTGGACTTTAACTCCCAGAATTCCTCAGCCAGACATGTTGGCTGGGGAATCCTGGGAGTTGAAGTCCACAAACTTTAATATTCCCGAGCTTTGGAGACCGCCCCACCCACCCAATCCGACATTACGTACGGACTCTCTTTCCGCCCCCCCCTCCCGCAAGCCGAAACCAATCAGGTTCCGTCTTTTCAGCACGCGCCCGAAGGACAAGCCAGGTAATTCGTAAAGCGGTCCAACGTACGTCGCTCCTCTCTAGCGAATTAGAAAAAAGAGTCCTGGCACGCGATGCCTATCAAGCTGCTGCACAATAGCCACCCCCGGGGGGGGGGAAAGGGCGTGGCTTACGGGGAGAGAGCGCGCGAAGGGGGGGGGAGGAAGAGTGCGGTGACGCGCGGCGCGCGCGCGCACTTGCACAAATTGGAAGGGCTTTTGCCGCTAGGAAGCAGGTAAAAGGATGGACAATGGTACGGATAGGCCCCGTAATCCTATATACGGTGGAAGATCTTGAGGGCCTCTTTATTTATTTTTATTTATATTTATATTTATATATGCATGTAAATCACGGAGTGACTGGCGTTAATCATCTGCAGAGAAAAGGAGAAGAGAAGCAGGCGGGCAAGTAAGGACATTTCTTGCATTGCTTTATTCTTTTGCAGGAGCCAGAAACCTGGGACGTGATCAGAGGTGGCTAGAGAGACGTGATCCTATAAGGAAGGGCGTGGATGCATTTCAGGGAGAATCTCTTAAAAGCAAATAGACGGCGCCTTCTTGGATAACGGTAGTACAATTTTGCAGAGGAGATGCAAGAACAATGCAATAGATAGAAGAACGTGGTTGCATGTGGCCCTCCAAGTGTGGCTGAGCCACAGTTTCCAACCACACAAGGCCGGCATTGCCAACCATGGGGAAAACGCTGCGAGAGGAGAGCCAGCCACATCTTGCCCAGCCATTCACGCAGGGCTTCTAATATCTCCCATAGGAGTACAAAATCTTTGGTAGGTGCCCCTTTTGGAATATGGAGTTGAGGAAGCCATTGCTTCCATTCCTGTTCGCATGTACAGGTTGCCTCTGGTATTACTTGCAGAAACGTAGCAGCAGGATAGAGGATCAGTGGATTATGATACTCCTTTGACAATATGCTTAGGTTTAGGGCAAGGGTCAGCAACCTGCGGCTCTGGAGCCGCATGTGGCTCTTTCACCCCTCTGCTGCGGCTCCCTGTCACTCAAAATATGCGTCACAACTGCCAATGTGTGACACCCGCCGGCACACGATTTATTGAGCTTTTCAACCCCTGGTAGGTCAACCATGGATAAATCCAAGAAAAGAAAAGTTTCAGAAGAAAACAGAACATTTAATTCAACTACATATGCTAGTTTTGTGGCTGCTCAAGAAATAGTCAGGCAAGGGGGAAGGGTTTTGTGGCTCCCGGTGTTTTCTTTTCTGTGGGAAACGGGTCCAAATGGCTCTTTGAGTGTTTAAGGTTGCAGACCCTTGGTTTAGGGGAAGGATTTGGGGTGCTGGCTGATAAATAAGCAGGTCCTGTTGCTATGCTGGTCTGAAAAAGTTGCCTTTTTGTAGACTAATATTTTTTTGTGGTCTCATTTATGGGGATGTTCATTGGAATCTGTATGCTTGAAAATATCTGATGGACTGTTGACTGTTCTAACTGGAAAGTTATAGTCTTTGTTAATTCTACTACAGAGTATTATCTATATTCCCTTTCTGTTTGTCTAGACATGCAGTGTTAAACTGAGTGGCTTCTGAATACTTACCTTTGCTTTTCAAACTGCACAGTATTTTAATCTTAGTGAGGATTTTAATCTTGCAAAATAGTGAAAGGAATTACTCAGTGATGGATCAGAAACAGCTATCTGATTCTGATACCTTTTAAATGTGTTTGAATCAAAATACTTAGCACTCCCAGCCCTTTTGAGCACAAGTTTGAAGGAGTCTTATTTAAAGCGTTTAGGGCATTTTAAACTTAAATCATGAATGGGAAGGATGTGTTATCAGCTTTTAACAAAGCTGATAAAAATTTAGATGGGATGTAGGAGAAAATATCCCTTTGAATTAATTAAACTATAGGAAGTGTGATGCACAAAATGAAATATTTTTCCACGTATGTGTTAAATCTTGAGGTATCTTTTACAATGAAAAAGTGATTATACGGCTTTTAAAAAATCATTTTTAAATGAAGTTTTGTGTAATGTTTCCAGAGTTGGAAGAGTTAATTCAATTTATACCTGACATGTTATCTAGGATTTCTGAATTCAGAACTATCTAAACTTGTGTCATTTGCTTGAGGTAAACTGGAAAGATACTGCCCTCAAACTCTACTTACCAGCTTTACAA
This sequence comes from Ptyas mucosa, assembly GCA_012654045.1. Classification (NCBI taxonomy): domain Eukaryota; kingdom Metazoa; phylum Chordata; class Lepidosauria; order Squamata; family Colubridae; genus Ptyas; species Ptyas mucosa. Next base: position 1,855,787 of record WNWU01013815.1, on the reverse strand, counting down.
AAGCACCTGACAGCCTACCATATGAGTCCACAAACTGAAGGAGTGGTGCCATGAACACCATGGAGCAAGTTATGTAATATGTAACTGAAGCAAATGAAACTCCTGTGCATCATTTGCACAATGACATGGTGTGCCTGATGTTATTATGACTGCACTGAATGCCTGTGCAGGCTGCAGTTAAAAAAAATATACAAAAAAATAACAGCAGTGGTGGAATTCTACCGGTTCGGCCTGGTTCGGATAAACCGGTAGTTCCCACTTCCTGCCGAGAGCGAATCGGTTCTCTGTTGCTGTGAAAGTGGGCCCACCTGCCCGCCCCCGAATTATACTGACCTTTATGTCTGCTTCTGAAGTCCAGCTGATCAGGGACGGCAGATTGAATTGGCCCTCAGCTGTTTTTCTTGCTCCTTTCCTTGTTTGCAACGCGGAAGTTCAATTTTATGGAAACTGCACACACTCAGTGAACCGGTTGTTCAATTGGTAGGATCCCACCCAGGGGTGGGTTCTACTTACCTTTACTACCAGTTCGCAACAGGACCGCGCACACTTCTGCGCATGTGCATGCGCAGAAGCTTCCTGATGACATCGGGGTCGGTGGGCGGAGCCTCCCACCAGTTTTACTACCAGTTCTTGCGAACCGGTCCGAACCAAGGGCAACCCACCACTGATCCCACCCTGAATAACAAATATCATAATCTTGAAGAGAATAATCTTCATGGAAATTTTTGTTCATCTACTTTGTCAATTAATAGGGTATTTTCTACTTCATGGCAAACTAGAGACAAAAAGTGTGATGCATAGTTAAAACTAGTAAGTAAGGTATGAAAAATGTTGACTGATTACTTTTATGAACCTATTTGAAAGGTCACTACGTTTGATTAGCTTCATTATTAAAACAGTTCTTAATTTAGTGCAAGAGCACTTGTTTGAAATCACACTAACTTTTGATGGATTATGTGCCATCAGGTTGCTTTCAGCTCCCGGCAGCAATATCCATATCCTTTCTCCATGACAGTATGTTCCTAACCTAGTCCTCTGGATCTTCCATCAGAATACCCATTCCCATTGTAATTGAGTCTATCCACCTGACATCAGTAAAAATGGATGTTGCGATTTTTCCACATACAACTTCTGGCACTAACCATATATAATTATGTAACCTGGATAGTATTGCCTCTCTGGGCAGACCTTCCAGGACCATTAAGCAATGTTATCATATAGACACGAGCACCATCACTGAAAACAACTTTTCGTTAGCCCCCTCCCTTGCCTAATTGGTGGATTAGCTAAGGAAGAGTTTCATCTGAAGATCTTTGGGTTCTAATTGATAAATTAGGGAGGAGATGTAATTTCAGTTGGTTTAAAGCAACTTTAATTAAACAGAAATCTTCACTTGATTTTTGCATCTTCTTAGTTGAGCCTGAAATTCATATAGGTTCCTCTCAAAACATGTATACGATAAGAGAAAACTGATGATGTGGACAAGCCCTAAGTTTTTGTTAGAAATATGTTTTGTACTTTGGATTTTTAGCTAAAAAGCTGTTTTCTTTTTCATTTCAGGAAATTTTAAATACGTCTTGAAAATCTTTAAGTGTAAATTATGTTTGAGTGCACAAAAAACATTTGATGTACCTTCCTCATCTGAGAAAAAAAAAACCACAGGTCATTCAATGCCTAACATCGAAGACTCTCAATTGGAGAGTGATTCTGAAGAAAATGGGCCCAAAACTGGAAGGAAGACTTCAGAAGTTAATCTTCATGGTACTGTGAAATCATTTTGTGCTCCAGGTACCTCAGGGGCCTCTTTGAGTTCTGGTGGGGACAGGCATTATCCATGGGGATGTCCTGTGACTCACACCCGAGAAAAGTTTTATACCATTTGTTCAGACTACGCTTTTTTAAATCGGGTAACATCTATTTGCAAAAGCCCAAGTGCTACAGTGAGTGCCTGCTTACAAGACAGTGCTGCCTTAAATGATGGAAATAATTCTGCTTTTATTAGTGTTCGAACTGGACCTTCGGATATAGTTTACAACGATGATTCTAACCTGGAGAGTTTATCTATTAGTCTTGGAAAACTGCCATTGGCGTGGGAAATAGATAAGTCTGAATTCAGTGATACATCCCCAGATTTGAAGAATCGAGCAGGTACATTTGTCTTTAAGCATCTTTCTTATTCTAAGAAATGAAAATATTTTTATTCTTGCCATTTGTTGTAGTTTATACATGAGGTACTATTACAGTTTCAGTATTTAAGAAAGAACTGTAGTTACTGTATTTTTTGGAGTATAAGACACACCGGAGTATAAGACACACATTAGTTTTTGAGGAGGAAAATAAGAAAAAAAGCTGATTGGCAGGTGGATCGGCCTCCTGGAATACTCCCAATCAGCTGTTCCCAGAGGTGAATTTTAGCAACAGGTTCCTTGGTTGTGAGCTCTGTGCCTTGCTTTTTTTTTGCTTTTTTTTCTGCCTCTGAAACTTCTGAAACTCCATTTCAGAAAAAACTTTTTTCTGCCTCTGAAAGCCTCCGAAACAGTTTCAGAAAAAAAGCCTCTGAAGCTCTGTTTGGGGGCTTGTTTTCTGAACCTTCGTTTCTGATGCTTTTTTCAGCCTCTGAACCCTCCGTTTGAGAAGCTGGGTGGGGCTACATTCAGAGTATAAGACGCACCCAGATTTGCACCCTCTTTTGGGGGGAAAAGGTGCGCCTTATACTCCGAAAAATACGGTATATAAATAAAAGACTTTTTAATTTGCCAAAATCATATCTTGAACTTAATTTAATTAATTTACCTGCTCACCATTCATTCGCAACTGCAGTGTTCATGGGGAATTAGGTTTTCTTTCCTATTCCTGGGATTACCAACTTACTACTTAGATAGAAAATAATATTGCTACGATTCTAGTAATAAAGTTCCTCAAATCCTTAAAACAGTGTACAAATAAAATAGGATCTTGCAATTCAATAAAATTGGATTGCAATCATGAGCAGCATATGCAAGTCACCAATTGTAAACAACCTAAAAAGTAAAAGAGAAATGGTTGCCTCAAAATCTGTCTCTGCATCTTCTAAATGTATGGTATTTTAAATAATAAAGTATGTCCCAAGGAACTTTCAAATTCAAATTTGACAATAGAAGACCCAGCACCATGATGGTGAACCTATGGTATATTATTATTATCATTATTATTATTATTTTATTTCTATACCGCCCTTCTCCCAAAGGACTCAAGGCGGTGTACAGCCTATTAAAAGCACAAAGACAAAATATCAATTAAAAATAATTACAATTATTAAATAATTTCGGCTCAGATTTAAAACCCCAAAAATTTAAAACCCCAATTTAAAATCATTACATTGATAGCCTGGCCTGGCGGAACAACAGGATCTTGAGGGCACAGCGAAATACACGGAGGTCTCTGTTGGCACGCAAGCCATTGCCCTAGTTCAGCTCCACCAAAATGCATGCGCGCCTCTTGCTGGCCATCTGACCGGGTCTCTGCCACGCATGCGGAAGGTGGGGTGCACGCACGGGGGCTGCGTGCGCATGCATTGGGGGCAGGGCGCATACGCGGGCACATTGCATTTTGGGGTTTCGCACGCATTCACTCATGTTTGCGCTTTGGGCACTCGCTCTGGAAAAGGTTAGCCATCACTGACCTAGCGGAAGGAAGGGTGACTAAAATATTACAGGGTAAAAATATACGTACAATATCATGGAACGCATGGAGGCATTGGATATGCTGAATATGTAACTATTCAGAATTGAACTGGGGAAAAAAAATATTGAGGAAGAAGGGTTAAAAAACATAAGCTTCTTTAATATCCCGAATATTTAGAAATAATTTCTTTAATTTTTTTACAGGGAACATGAAGAAACAAGGAAGTAAGAAAACGGTTGTAGATAAAAAAAGTAAACAATTCAGGGAATGTCCACAGCATTACACCGTTGAAGAACTAAAGCCACGGAAAGTGTTAGATCTCCGGAGATGGTAGTATTTGAAAACATTGGTATTACTATCGTTCGGTATGGCTGAATACTTTAATACTGTTAAATATTTTTTTTAATAATTAGGGAGTCATGTCATCTTTTTTTTTTTTAAGTACTGTGGCATCTAAGTGCCATGATGGCAAGGGCTGAAGACGTTTTTGTGGGAGGAAATTGAGAAGCATTAAAGTTCAACATGCTTTATGCCTTCTGATTTTCATTACAGCATATGAAAATTTGCCTATGAAAAATTTGTTTTAAAGGTACTGCATCAGTCGCCCCCAATATAAAACTTCCTGTGGGATTTCGTCTCTAGTCTCATGCTGGAATTTCCTATATAGCACAATGGGAACTGGAAAGTAAGTTATCCTTCAATATATTAAATTAGTTATTTTGGGGATCTAGCGAAGCTTTCATTGCCATTTAGGCAGGGGTGAAATCCAGCAGGTTCTGACAGGTTCTGGAGAACCGGTAGCGAAAATTTTGAGTAGTTTGGAGAACCGGTAGTGGAAATTTTGAGTAGTTCGGAGAACCGGTAGTGGAAATTTTGAGTAGTTCGGAGAACCGGCAAATACCACCTCTGGCTGGTCCCAGAGTGGGGTGGGAATGGAGATTTTGCAGTATCCTTCTCCTGCCACACCCACCAAGCCATGCCCACAGAACCGGTAGTAAAAAAATTTAAATTTCACCACTGCATTTAGTGTACTTAGATGCAATTTATTCTTTGTTTTCTATAGTTGCCTATATTCTGAACTTTTTAATTTCTAAATCCAGTTTACCACCTATTACTCAAGAAGAGGCTTTGCACATATTGGGCATTCAACCACCTTTTGAAGAGATAAGATTTGGTCCATTTACTGGAAATACTACATTAATGAGGTAAAAACTGTTCCTTTTTATATTAATTTATAATATAATATACAAAAATACAAAAGCAAATAATAGGAAAAGTAGGGGAGGGAAAAGGGAAGAGAAAAATGTGGCGTCTAGAGAAGAAGGTATCGACTCCCTTTGGTACAGTAGAATAAGCAACATCGAACCTCAACTTTTTACTTTTACATAATAGTATAAACAAGCCGTTTCTATAACAACAAATCTATCTAATCAGAAAAACCCCAAATCAAAGTTTAGTTTTTTCCCCTGCCTCAAACACAAAGTCCAGAAGCTGTTTCCAAGTAAAAACAAAAGTACTTAGTTTTTTTTCTTTTATCAAAGTCAGTTTAGCCATTTCTGCTAAAAACTGTTCTTGAGCTGTCTCATTCTCCTAATGTGGGATGTACATAGACAGTGTGTGTCTCTCTATCTGTGTAATGCATCATTTTTATTTTGGAAAAGAAAATTGGGCTTGCAATTCTATAGCATGCTCATTAGCTTATTTCTAGGAAGTCATGTGTAGAATTGTAGATTAAGCAGAAACAATCATAATATAGATCAGAGGTGGGTTTCAGCAGGTTCCGACCAGTTCTGGAGAACCGGTAGTGGAAATTTTGAATAGTTTGGAGAATCGGTAGTAAAAAATTCTGACTGGCCCCGCCCCCATCTATTCACTGCCTCCCAGGTCCCAGCTGATTGGGAGGAAATGGGGATTTTGCAATAACCTTCCCCTGGATTGGGGAGGGAATGGAGATTTTACAGTATCCTTCCCCTGACACACCCACCAAGCCATACCACACCCACCAAGCCACACCCCCAGAACCTTTAGTAAATTTTTTTGAAACCCACTACTGATACAGATATTTCTCAATTTATGACCACAATGGGCCCAAAATTTCTGTTACTAAACGAAACATTTCTCAAGTGAACTTTGCCCCATTTTACAACATTTCTTGCCACAGTTGTTAAATGAATCACTGCAGTTGTTCAGTTAGTAACATGGTTAAGTGAATCTGGCTTCCCCATTGACTTTGCTTGTGAGAAGGTCGCAAAAGGGAATCTCGTAACCTTGGGATCATCATAAATATGAACCAGTTGCCAAGCATCTAATTTTTGATCATGTGACCATGGGCATGGTACAGTGGTCATGTGATAAACAGTCATGTCACTTTTTTTCAGCCCTGTTGTAACTTTGAAGAGTCATTGAACGAACTGTTATAAGTCCAGGACTACCTGTAGACTCTTAATACAATAAATTCTAATATATAAGCAGATGTATTTGTAGTACCCTGTTTCCCTGAAAATAAGACCCAACCAGAAAATAAGTCCTAGCATGATTTTTCATGATGCTCGTAATATAAGCTTGTAATATTACCCCAAAATAAGCTCCAGTTAAGATTGTCAGACAGATGGATGCATTTAGTTACTTATTTCCCCCAAAATAAGACCTGACCAGAAAATAAACCCTAATGCATCTTTTGGAGCAAAAATTAAAATAAGACCCGGTCTTATTTTCGGGAAAACATAGTAGCAATGCTTTTAACACATGGCTGACCTGCATTTGAGCCATATACCATGTTTCTCTGAAAATAAGACCCTGTCTTATATTTTTTTGAAACCTGAAATAAACACTTGGCCTTATTGCCATGCGCTCAAAATTCCGATTGGGCTTATTATCAGGGGATGTCTTATTTTGGGAAAAATGGTAGGAAAAAAAAGCAGGAAGCCTTCATTGATAGAATTATTTTTGTGAGAGGAATAGGGCAAAAGGGACGGGGAAGGGTTTGGGATTATAAAGTAATTTGGCTAAACAAAGGAAACACGAAGATTAGAAAGTGTTCTTTGAAAGAGGGCGTTCTAGAGTGAAATCAGAAGAAAAGAATGTCTGAATTTTGGAATGATGTTCATCCTCAAAATGAGAAAGAAACAAATTTGAATAATTTGAATCAAGAGTATTTAAGGTCAATATGTTTATTAGCTTACTAGTATTAGATCTGTAAGAAGAAATACTTTAAAACAAACACAGATTGCCGTCCCAATTATAATTGTTCTATATATCTGACTAAGAAATAGTTGGAATATTAGCTGTGTCATATGTGTCTGGCAGGAGAAATACTTCTTTATTGTTTAACTGCTAATTTACATTTAAAATACACAGTTCTGCACTTTGTACTTTTCAGGTGGTTCAGACAAATTAATGATTATTTCCATGTCAAAGGATGTTCCTATTTTCTCTATAAACCTCATGGGAAGTATAAGACTGCTGGAGAAACTGGTAAGAAGGCAATTTTAATGACATGTTTAATTCTTTGTACCTGTTAAAAGAGCAGGACGAAATGGGTATGGAGTCTGTTTATTTTTCACAGTTGATTTCATGTCTTATTTTTGAATTTGTATAGGCTATTTTTTTAAAGGATTGACATACTGTATTTTTCCTGGGATTTTGTGTTCCTAATTGCCAGCTGAATATGGAGAAAAGGCAGTTTTTGACTTCTTTGACTGAGGAAACCTCTGAACATCTGTTACAAGAATTCCTCATCTCAGGAAAGGAGAGTTGGATAACAGTGGCAATGGAGAGATGGAGCCATATCTGCACTCTCCACCCACTTTAGTTGTAGATATTGCAACTCACTTGAAATTTTCTGGCAGGACAAGCATTTGCTTCTAAGTAACCAAGGGTTTTGGGGGTTTTTTTGGAGGGATTTAAATTGCAGGTAGTCTTCATTTAACGATAACAATTTGGACCAAGAGTTCTGTTTTTATGTGAAGCAATTGCTTAGTGGGAAATCATGGAATTGTATTTTCCTTTCCCCCACCCCTCATTGCAATGCTGATCCTGTTGCTGAGATAATTAGCAAGAAGGCAGTTAATATTTGTATTTACCTTCATTGGAGAGAAAGGGATGACAAAGAGAGTAAGCAGGCACACAATGGGGAATAGACATTGAAAGTAATGCACTGGCATTAAGCATGCTACACAACCATGACTTGTGGCTTTGGGTGCCGATGCATTGCTTTCAATGTGTATTCTTCGTTGGGTGCTTGTTTATTTGTTTATAATCCCTTCTCCAATATCTCTACTCTGCAAGCGGGGATAGGGTGGGAGTGGAGATAGGTCAGGCACAGGACAATGCATACTGATGATAATAGCGATCAAATAACTGAGCTCTGGTGGTTCGGTAGACTAAGGCAGTGATTAACATCCACTTACATCTGCTGCCTGCAATTACTGCAAGTTCAAATCCCACCAGGCTCAAGGTTGACTCAGCCTTCCATCCTTTCTAAGGTAGGTAAAATGAGGACCCAGATTGTGGGGGCAATAAGCTGACTTTGTATAAATATACAAAAGTATGAAGGCTATTGCTTGACACATTGTAAGCCGCCCTGAGTCTCCGGAGAAGGGCGGCATATAAATCAAATTAAAAAAAAAAATAACTAAGGAACACTGCAAAGGTCAAATATGCAGCCACTGGTCATAAAGTTTTATTTTTTAACACTGCTGAATAAGGCCGTCACTAAGCAAGGATGTTACTACATTGTTTTGCATTATATTACATTATATATTGATTAGAGTCCCCGAAACAGATTAAATAGTTTATAATTTTTTAAAAATAGTAAACCTAAAAGTGTGTGTCTTAATATCTAATAAAATACCTTTGTAAATGTTTTAATTTCTTTTTAATTTGTAGCTTCGGGAGCTTTAACAAAATTAACACAAGGGCTGCGAGATGAATCAATGGCATATATTTATCATTGCCAAAATCATTATTTTTGTCCAATTGGATTCGAAGCAACTCCAATAAAGCCGAGCAAAGCATATAAGTAAGACCCTCAAAATCTACTTGATTTCATCAGTGAGACCAACACAGCTGCAATCGTCTTATACAAAGTGAACTTTTAATTGCTCATTATAGCTTTATCAGCAAACATGGGATGTAGTATCATGTAGTACAATTACGTGGATTGGTTTATCTGCATTAATCACTAGATGGCAATATTTTTTCATATACAGTTTTTCAGAATAGGAGCAACATTAATTTAAACTGCCAATCTTCTACAAGAAATGTTTCTCATGCAGTACTTTGGATAAATCTGCTTGTCACCGAACATCAATAAATGTATTGATTGATTGATTTCAGTCTTAACTCATGTGGCATTTGATATAAGTCTTGTTTCTTTCATTTGGAAGCATAGCCTTTAAAGTCTTCATTAAAAATCTTTGCATTTTATCTTTTAAATATAAAAGTTTTGTTTTTTTAATTAGGTGAATCAATCCAATTTCATTAGTTTAACTTCTACTAAAAATAGATATACCGTGTTTCCCCGAAAATAAGACACTGTCTTATATTTTTTTTAACCCCGAAATAAGCGCTTGGCCTTATTTTCGAGGAGGTTTTATTATTTTGGGGCGAGTGGGGGCAAGACGGGGCTCCTCTTGCCATCTTACCTGATTTCCATCTGTCTCCCTAACCCTAACCAGAGGAAATGATGGGGACCGGCTGCGCATGCGTTTAAATATTTTTGGGGAGGACTTATTTTAACGCATGTGCTCAAAAGCCCGGTTGGGCTTATTATCCGGGGAGGTCTTATTTTCGGGGAAACTGTATTAGTTTGCATGAACCCACGTTTGTGGGAATTGCCATTCTTACCTTAAAAGTACACATGAATGGGATTTGACATTTCCTTTGACCTTTAACTGATTAAAGGAGCAGAAAACAATGTTTCTCCAGAGATGATAAAGCACTGTATTTTATTTATGCTTTTTGCATTTATACTAAAATAAAAGCCCTAACTCATTGCAGGAAATTAAGGACTTGAAAAGAACTTAAAAGCCATCGAATCCAGCCTACTGCAGAAACAGCTACTGCCACCTTTCTGAGTAGGAATAAAGATGAGTTCTAGAGCAGATATGGTTCTGTCTGTGCAGAAGGGATACAATTGTTGAAACGTAGCCAATTTCTCAAAGAATACATTTGTTATTTTAATGAACACACAAGTAACATGCTCTCTACGGATGCGGAACAGTTTGGGTTAAGTTTGCAAATATTTCACATGTTATGAAACACTAGGATATTTTTGTTTTTTCTAAAGCAGCGGCCCTCAACCTTTTGGGTACCAGGGACTGGTTCCGTGGAGAGGTTTTTCCGTAGACAGGAGGGTGGGCATGATTTCGCATGCTGCCTGCATCCCATGAATGGGGCATCACTTGTTTGCGCAGCCTGGTTTCTGGCATGCCACGGCCCGGCACCAGTCTAAAATATATATTTTAGCCATGTTTAATATTATATTTTATGTAACCATACAACAACTACTAATTACTCATTTTGGCCAGTGACAAATTAAATTGCTTGTTTATAAAGCTTCTTCTTATGATAAATATTTTGTCTTACCATTTTTGTGCACCAGGGGATGTCTCTTACAGCAAGATGTAGAATACTGGATACTCATTGGAGAGCCAAGCAGAAAACACCCCACTATTCACTGCAAAAAGTAAGTTAGCACACCCTAGTAAACTCACAAAATATCATATAATTTTAAAGATTTTCAAGTATTCTTTTGGCATCCACAGATACTCATAGGAACACCGATTCCTTGATGAATAAGTGTAAGGTACAAATTCCCAAATAGACTAGAAAATGTATTGAAACTTCGAAATGTGCATATTCTAGCTGAGATTTCTTTTCTAGACAGCTAATATTTCATCCACCTCTCAAAGTGAATGCTATTCTGGCATGTGTCTTCTAACTGAAAGTATTGAGAGTCAGATTTTGAGGGCAAAAACACTTACCTTGGGAATGGAAGAAAATGGACATTCAGTTTAGATGCTAATGAAATGGTTTACTTCGTTGAAACTTGAAAACAATTCTTAATTTTGGCTTTTGGATGTATACTTAGATTTAGTTTTGAACCTCAGTTCCCAGATTTGCATTATTAATATTAATGACATTAACTGAGACCATTTATAGAGATAAAAACTTCAGAAAGTAGTCCATAGCCCATTCTTGATAAACCAAGATCATTGTGGGATAGATGGTCCTGCTGTTGGATAGATTGACAGCTGGCTGAACAAGTAATAGTCAGTGCGTGGTCCTTAATTGGTTTGTTTCCATATGGGAGGTAGGTTCACAGTTCCTGGGGTTCTGTCCTAGACTCAGTATTCTTCAACACCTTCATAAATGACTTAGATGAGGGAATAAAAGGGATGCTATTAAAATCTGGAGATTGCTGACACTCCAGAAAACAGGTTGAAGGTTTGAAGGGATCTCGATAGACTTGAATATTTGGCCCTATCCAACAAAATAATGGTGAGAAATGTAAAGCTTGGAATTCAAACAAGAAAAAACAGATGCACAGGTAGAAAATAGGTGGTTTAGTATGTCATATCACCACAATAAAAAAAAAATTTTTTTTGAGGAAATGGAAAGAATGCAGAGAAAAGTGACTGTAGGAGAGATCTGGGGCCAGTCCTATGAAGAGCAGTTAAAAAAGCTTAGTATGTTTAACCTAAAGAAGTGATGATTAAGAGGACACATGGTATAATTCTTCCAATAGATGAAGGAATGTCACTGGGCAGAGTATGGATATATTCTTCATAACAACCAAAAATAAACCACCCAGAGTCTTTCATTTGAGATGGAGGCCACGTACAATAAAATAAATTCGTACTTATATAATGCCAACGGGTGGAAATTAAATAATTAAATAATAATTTCCTGGCTCTTAAGAGCTATTAAGCAGTGGATCAATCTGCCTCCTGAAGTCATGAGTGCTCCACCGCTAGATTTTTCAAGAAATGACTAGACAGTTCTTTGTCTGGAATGGTAGATTCCTAAACTGGGCAGGAGGATGGACCAGATGAACTTTGCCTTTTTTGTTTAGATAACATATTTGCTAGCTGCCACTGAATAAAACAGCAGTATTAATAAGGATCTATTTATAAAACGTCCTTGGCAACATTCTTTAGATTGCCCTTAAAATTTACTTAAGGCCAAGTATCCATATGGCTGCTTATACGACATAATTAAAAACATCAACTGGTCCAGTAGAATATTGATTGCAGCTATTACGTGAAATACGAGACCCACAGTCAACATCACAGAGTGCCATTCCTTTTCTGATGACAATTCAGAAACAAATTTCAGTTGTAAACTATATGATTTTAAACCAGACTTCTAAAAATCAAATTCTTGCTTATAAATCTGCCTGGCCAATAAGATCTTTGAGAATGAATGTTTTGGGGTCCTACCAAGATCAAAAGTATATTTGATAGTAATGTATGAATGGAAGCGTTTGGATCTCTTTGGAGGCTTTGGAATTTCTTCAAGTTAGGTGTCTATATTAATCTTTCCCATGCTTCTCATATATAAAGCTAAAATAAGAAATTCGTAAAAAAGAGAGAGAGAAGAATAGTAAAATGGTGTTAATACTAAATGAATCAAAGAACTAGAAACCCTGGCTTTCATTTCATGAAAAATGTCAGTATTTGCTACATATTTGTCAGAGTTTGTTGCAGAAATTAAATCCAGAAAGCATACACACATAGGCAGACTGATGCAGCAGGACTCATTAACTTCTTTATATACATAATAATACATGAAGATAAATGTACAATACCAATATAGATTCTTCTTCAACTTAGTAGCAGTTACAAGCAAAACACAAGGCAGGAGAGAACAGTTAGTTTCATTTCAGCAGAGCAGACTTGTTCACACTGGTTTCAGTTTCAGTTCTCAGCACAGCACAGAACTGAGCCACGCCCAGCCTCCAAACTGTTTCAGCTTCCATTGGCTGACTTAGTTGCTATGCCTATTCATTGGCTGACCTTGTTACCATGTCTCTGCCAGTTCATGAATCTGACAATATTGTACAGGTTAGTTTACTTAAGTATAAATTTTTGTCTATCTAGGATTATCTAATAAACATAATGTTCCAGATTTTTATTGCATTTGTGAACTTCTTTCCCTTTTACTGTTAGGTGGACAGACATTGTAACAGATTTAAACACTCAGAATCCCGAATACTTAGATATTAGGCACTTGGAAAGGGGTCTTCAGTATCGGAAGACAAAAAAGGTAAGAATGCTTCGTATTAAAGCAGAGCTGCATGTTTGCCCTGAGTTAGCATTCATAAAGCACATTTAGATATTCTCGCATTATAGTAATTATGAAATGATTACTTTGCATTCACAAAATATGTTTCCACTTGTTAAAAACAGAAGTGGCTTCATTACTCTGCCACTTCCTCTATTTCAAACTAGCATGTCCTTTTGAGCACAACAAGAATCAATTGCTGTGATCTAATTATATAAAAGGGGATGCGGTGGCTTAGTGGCTAAGATGCTGAGCTTGTCGATCAGAAAGGTCGGCGGTTCGAATCCCTAGTGCTGCATAATGAGCTCCTGTTACTTGTCCCAGCTTCTGCCAATCTAGCAGTTCGAAAGCACGTAAAAAATGCAAGTAGAAAAATAGGGACCACCTTTGGGTTGGTTCGCAATTTAGGGATTCTCCTGGATTCGCAGCTTCTCAAAGATCACGTGGCATTTGTGATCTAGGAGACCCTTTGCACAGCTTTCGTTAGTGCACCAGCTGCGACCTTTTGTGAATCAGGACTCCCTGCGCTTGCCCACTCAAGCCCAATCATCTCTTTCTTGATTACTGCAATGTGCTTTACACGGGGCTACCCTGAAATGCATATGGAAGCTTCAACTGGTACAAGGTGCAGCAGCATGAACAGTCTTTGGAGCCTATAGAATGGCCCACAACTACTTCATGAGCTGCGCTGGCTGCCAGTGTTATGTCCCCGTCCTCCACCCACACACAAACCCACACAGACAAGGGTTAAAGGAGTAGCACACACATGGAAGGTTCGTTATCACGGCTTGGCAGCCCTTTGTAAACCGGCTGCCAAGGTCTTTACTAAACAAGGGGGGGGGGGAAATACCTCCACCAGATAACAAAACACGTACACCCCAATTAAGGAAAATATAAGTCAAAAGTCCAAATCTTTCCGGCCGGCTGATGCTTAGCTCCAAGGACTAGCCAGGGTAAAACTTTGTCCGTCACAGAATTCCAACTGCTACCCCACTCCTTTAAATAACCTGTGGGGTGTGGCCTGTGACTCAGCTAATCCCTGGCATGCTTCCTCATTTGTTGAGCTCTCTTATCACGCCGGCGCTGGCGTGGGTCCAGCCACCTCTGGCCTTCCTCATTATCCTCCGACTGATCGGAGACACCTGGCTCCTGACTCATCTCCTCTCCTTCGGCCGGCAGCTGATGAATTACCAGGGAGGAGGGTCCGGGGGAGGGAGGCCTGGCTGACTCCTCTCCCTCCTGTTCGGAGCCTTCTTCCTCCGATGCGATGGCCTCAGGGGTCGGAGCCACAACAGCCAGTTTACTTCCAGGTGCAGTTCAGGGTGTTGGTTTTGTCCTTTAAGCCCTCCATAGCTTAGGTGCAGACTACTTCATTCTGCTAAGACAAGACCGCCCTACTTGTGCCATCTGAGGATTCCGACTGACAGGATCCTGGAGAAGAACTTTTTCTGTTGTAGCAGTGGCCCTCTGCATTCTGACCTAGGCTTCCCCAAACCATGAAGCAGACTCCTTGTCCCCACAAAAATCCCTTTTTATTAAGTTACTGTGAATTCTTCTCATTCACATCCAGCAAAGTCTTTCAAGGGTGAATTTACAGTCACAGACTTTACCTGGCTTGGAGAGCTGCCAGGCCGATATCTTCAAAACTTGGCAAGGAGTCTCGGAGAGTCACGAACCAATTAAGCGAACTAATTGTTTCCTGCAGACTCCACTCCTTTTTCGCTCCTCTTTTATTCCCTATGGGAGGGGCCATTCATTGCCTTACTCCCAAGTCGACCCTTGTTCCTTAGCGGTTCCCTTCGTCTGGCAACTCTGCGCATGCGCATACTGGGAACAGGCTCCAGCTGTTCATCTGCCTCACTGATGTCTGACTCCGAAGGCAGCTGATACCTGTCATACAGCCCTGGCCCCCTCTCTGCCTCTGATGCAGAGCCCTCAGCAGAGTCTTCCCCAGACTCCAGGACTGGCCCATGTTCCTCCCCAATCGCCTCACTGTCCGAATCTACTGCCAGCTCTGCTGGCCGCTGGCAGGCCACAACACTCTGAAGCATCCTGTCTCCTGGGGAGAAGTTGTCCCTCATCTTCCTATCCTACAAGGGCCTGAAAATCTGGCCCTGCCGATTGGCCTGCTATCCAATAGGGGAGTACATCACTGGAGGTTGCTAGACTAACTTGCTGAATCCATTTCCCCCTGTGCTTTCTGCTCCCATGCCACCCATTTTTTAAATTTTCAGATTGCTCTACTTCCACTATTTATTATTTCATTCCTTTACTATTGTTATTTTTAATTGTATCATTTTCCCCTGTTTTATTATTGTAATCTGCCCAGAGTAAACCCCAGGGCAAGATGGACAGCAAATAAATTTAGAATGGAATGGAATGGAACAAGAATAAAACAGGAACAGAAATCATAGAAATGAAATAGAATAGGGCTGCATTTTGAAAATATTTTGACTAGACTTTCAAATACCTTGAGCCAACAATGGATGATGAGAAGATGTAGCAGGTGTGCTATGAGGACTGAAAAAAGTTAGCACAAAAATCTGAAATGGGGAATTGCATGCAAGCCTGCCAATTAAAATAATGTTAACATGGAATAAATTGTTATTGTAACTGTCTATGGAAGTTCTCAATCATCCAGGTCACATTTGTCCCAAAGGTGCTTTTTCAAAAGGCAACTGGACTTCCTTTGGGTTTTTTTTTCCTTGAAAATGTTTCACCTCTTCTTCAGTTCACTTCTTCAGTTTTATTGTAACCACATATTATATTCAGTAAAGAATTCTAACCAGTGCAAAATACAAAGAAAGCATTAATTCAAATGGATAGCGGACTTAGCTCTTACCTAATATATCGAGAGTGCTATTTTAACAAACATTGTACACATTTTAGGTAGGAGGGAATCTACATTGTATAATTGCTCTTCAGAGGTTTAATTGGCATCGGTTTGGACCTTGGAACTTTCCACTTGGAAATGTTCAGCAAGAGCTACAGCCTCCATCTCCAACTCAGGGCTTAGCCAAATCTGAGAGTGAAGACAACATCTCCAAGAAGCAACATGGGCGCCTTGGACGATCATTCAGTGCTAACTTCCATCAAGTTTCTGTTTGGAGGAAGCTGTCTCATCTTCATGAAAGGCGGAATAGTGGCCTTCAACGTTATACCAACTGTGATGGGAAAGACTAGAAAGGAATGCTTTTTCATCTGTGCTACTGTAATACATTCCTAAAGCATGGTAAATAACTTATTATGCACAGAAACAGGAGTGTAGGGAAATTTCATATAAAATTCTTAGGAATGTTTGTTATTTCAGTTTGTAATTGGTATATAATACTAATACGTTGTAATTGTTATATATATCGGGAATAACAAGAAAAGTTAGTTAAAAGATAAGCACAGAATACCAGTTATGGGCAATCTAATATAATGGCTAATTGATTTATGTTTCAGACTATGAAATCAAAACAGATGTAGATCAAATTCATTTGTGAGCAGGAGAGTCCGTTACTATGTGATACAGATTATAGATAAAGCATGAGATTATTACCTTCCAAAATTATTTATTAGTTGCAAACTATATAATGATGACAAATGTATAAAATATATTTGCTTTTAAGTATTTTCAAAAATGCAATAAATTATGGTACAATTCAGAACTGACAAAACACTAAATGTCAATATATAATTAATTGATGGTCTGTTGATCAATGGAAATACTGTTCTATACAGTTTAAGTGGTTTGAGTTGGCAGTTTGTAGTTAATAGGCAAGAAACTTAAGGAAAGATAAGTAACTATCTGTTTCTTTTAGAATTGGTCCAGTATAAACAAAGACCACCACTGCCAGTCATTTCCTTTTTGTGTGACCTGAATTCAGCTCTCAGTTGATTGGTTCCTTTTAAAGAAACCTCTCACACTCATTTCATACGATTATCCAGTAAATACCAAAACTTTCTGTAGTGGGCTGCAGTGATTTCTTGTAATATTTGAATTCTCTTTCACTTCACAACTTTGTTTGATTGTTGAGGAAGATGTTTAAGTGCCCAAATAAACTGGCAGCCACAGCAATATACCTCTTCAGAGCACTCTTTGTAACTACTTTTTTCAAATGATCATATCAAATAGTTTTATTTGGAAGTATAATATTGGTTCTCATGGAAAAACCATTTTAATAAAAACAGTCTTTACCCATTGATTATCTGCTTGTTCTTTAAATGTGTATGGGTTTTTTTAAATTTGATTTATATGCCGCCCTTCTCCAGAGACTCAGGGCAGCTTACAATGTGTTAAGCAATAGCCTTCATACTTTTTTTGTGTATTTATACAAAGTCAGCTTATTGCCCCCCTAATCTGGGTCTTCATTTTACCTACCTTAAAAAGAATGGAAGGCTGAGTCAACCTTGAGCCTGGTGGGATTTGAACTTGCAGTAATCGCAGGCAGCAGATGTAAGTGGATGTTAATCACTGCCTTAGTCTACTGAGCCACCAGAGCTCATTAAACTCATGTTTGACTTTTGGATATGCAAAACTGGAAACAATAAAAATGTAGGATTATTTTATCCAAGTTTTGGATAAACTTTTATCTATGCTTTTAGAAACTTGGCACTAAAAATCAGTTATTCATATCCCTCTGTAAGATAACAAGATTTTGCCTGTGAAATGAGAAAAACATTAACAATCATTTCTAATTTATTTCAGTCATAGATCAGAATTTTCTACTTCCGGAAAACATGAACTAACTAAAACCTGGCTTTGTGTGTATTCGCCAACAATACAAGTTTTGATTATCCTATTTATTTCTAACATTTTATGAGATGTCCCTATAGCAACAGGAAGACATACAACATTCTTGTAATCTGTAGCATGAGTTCAAAAGCAGAAATAAGTTTATATCTTCCTTTATTCTACATCTATTTAGAAGGATAATAACTGCATGAAGATTGACACAAAAGAGGTAGTAAAACATATGTGCATTCTTGATTAATTCTTCCAGTTATACAAAGATTGACTCATTCAGATTTGGGAATGGTGTCATTTTCCTTCCAATACAATGGATTAAGCCAAAAATAAATCTCTTTAATGCAGAATATAAGTAAGATCAGTGTCTGTCTGAGCCTTCTTTTGGAACCAAGGTTTATGTTTGAGCAAATCTTTTCCATAGCTGGCGTGAAGGAGGAAAATAACGTTCAATTGCTGACAGTATTCATCTGAGACTTTAGTCATTTCTAATTGTACCCACATATTTTTATGATAAAAATGCTTCAGAGTTGTGTCCCTCCTCAACCACAGCCTGACACATCTTTTGCAGCAGAGATGGGGAATCACTAGTGGCCTTCAAGGCCACAAGTTTCTTGGTCCTGCATAAGTGTCACTAGGATAGGCTCACTTAACCTTTTCTCTGATAGAAGAATGAAAGGACTGACCAAACCAGTAGGACCATGGGAAATTGCCTTTTGCTTACCAGTTCAGAAGTTGCTTCTGCCAGTTATTCTGGCAACTGTTTCCCTAATAAAGATAAGGGGGTAGAACTCATGGATCTCAAGAGCATACTTGTTACTGTGAATGGCATTAACATTTAAATATTGAACTGGCTTTGAGGAGACCCAGGTTCAAGTCTGTCAGCCATGAAAACTCCCTGGATGTTTTTGGACCAATCACTTCCCTTTGGTTCAAACTCCATCATTTGGTTTTTGTGGAGAAAAGAGTGCCATGTGTGTTGCTTTGAACTTTTGAATGAAAATGTCTATGGAGATTCTCAGTCATCCAGGTTATGGCTCTCCCAAAGGTGCTTTTTCAAGAGGCAGCTGGACTTTCTGATTTTTCTTTGAAAACGTTTCACTTCTCATCCAAGAAGCTTCTTCAGCTCTGACTGGATAATGGGGAATGGAAGGATTTATACTCCTTGCAGACAGCAAGTCATTTGCATTCTTTTAGCAGGTCGTTAAGATCAACTGGAGGTTTATCTGTGTCATCAGGGTCACCTGAGTGGTGCAAATGGGCGTGGAGCCTTCTTGGAGCTGTTGAAAAGGCTGTTGTAGACTGAATATAGATGATGTTTTATTTCTCCTGCTCTATTGAGAAAGGGCTGTTCAATTTTGACATAGATGGCCTCTTTAATCCCTTTTCGAACCAGCAGTCCTCTGTCCAAAATGTGGACTTTGCTATCTTGAAAAGAGTGGCCTGTGTCTTTTAAACGCAGATGGACTGCTGAATCTAGTCCTGATGTGTTTGTTCTCCTATGTTGTGCCATGCGTCTTTGAAGTGGTGGTTTTGTTTCCCCAATGTACAAATCTTCAGATGGCTATTTTGAATTTTGAATGAAAAGTGAGTTATAACTCAAATACTAATGTCATTCAATGAACATTTATATTGTTGGAAAGGAGAAGAGTGCACTGGATTTGACTTTAAACTAAATCAAATACTTCACTGCAGTTTGTCCCAAAGGTGTTTCTTTCCATGACTTGGATGACCGAGATTCTCCACAGACATTCACTGCAGTTTGGTGAGTCAGATGGACAATAACTTTGCTCAAGAGCAGGAAATCATAGTTGTTTTGATAGATTTTTGCTGGGTATTAAGAGAAACAATGTGTGTCATCAAGTCAGAATCAGTTCTTAACAACCATATAGACTTTTAGGGTGATCTGTCCCCAATCTAGTCCTTCAGTTCTTCCAATTGGGTGCTCATTGCTGCTGTGATCAAGCCCATTCACCTTGATACTGGCCATCTTTTTCTTCTTCCAACTTTCCCAGCTTTATAGACTTCTCAATTGTGCCGAATCTTTGTATAATGCGTTAAAATGTGTTGAGTCTCAAGAGGAAAACTCTGGTTTGTTAAATTCTATGAAATGGAAACTGTGTATACATATATTTGGGGGTAACCTCAAATCAGGATTTTATGAGAAGATACTAATTTATTAAATGTACATTACTTCAATTTTAAAAAAGTTGGGGGGATGGACTTGTTGATCTTCCCTTGGAAACCTCCCCCCACCCCATACCATAACCCAATTAGGTGCTAAAGCTAAAGTCTCTCCCTTTACCCTCCAATCCAATACCCCTTTAAAAATCTTTTCTTGACTCCAGGCTGAAGAGGAGAAGAACCAAGCCAACAAGGAAAGAAATCCTTCTGCAGCTTTTTATTTTTATCTATTTTTATTTATTAAGTAGGGATGCGGTGGCTCAGTGGCTAAGACGTTGTGCTTATTGATCGAAAGGTTGGCAGTTCAGCAGTTCGAATCCCTAGCGCAGCGTAACAGGGTGAGCTCCTGTTACTTGTCCCAGCTTCTGCCAACCTAGCAGTTCAAAAGCGTGTAAAAAATGCAAGTAGAAAAATAGGGACCACCTTTGGTGGGAAGGTAACAGCATTCCGTGCGCCTTTGGCGTTTAGTCATGCCGGCCATATGACCACGGAGACGTCTTCAGACAATGCTGGCTCTTCAGCTTTGAAACGGAGAGTCCCCTAAAGTCAGGAACGACTAGCACATAGGTGCAAGGGGAACCTTTACCTTTATTTATTAAGTAAGAAAAAAAATCATTTCTAAAATTCGTGCTAGAAAATGGAAGAGGCTGGGTCTTTGCAAACTTTAGCTGTCTGTCTGACTGCCTGTAGAGGGCAGTCTACACTCTGGTCTTTTAAGTCCTACCTGGACTCTACAGGCAGTGTGATAGATAGCTAAAGCTTGCAAAGACCCAGCCTCATACATTTTGTGGCACAACTTTTTTTTTTTAATTAAAAACTTCAGGGGGAAAAGTTGCAGAAAGATTTTCTCTCCTTGTTGGCTTGGTTCCTTTACATTTCAGCCTGCAGTTCAGGAGGACAGAGGGAGAGTTTAGCTTTAACTGGGGGGAGGGAAGATCTAGAAATCCCTCCCTCCCAGCAGGTAGTCCTCAAGTTAACGACCACAATTGTGCCCCAAATTTATGTTTAATTATATATTACGACTTTTCTTGCCATATTTGGTAAGTGAATCACCGCAGTGGTTAAGTTACTAGCCCGGTTCTTAAGTGAATCTGGCTTCCCCATTGTCTCTGCTTGTCGGAAGATTGCAAAAGGCGGTCCCATGACACTGTAACCGTCATAAATATGAACCAGTTGTTCAAGCATCCAAATGTAAAACATGTGACCATGGGGATGCTGCAATGGTCATAAGTGTGAAAAATGGTCATACGCCACTTTTTTCAGTGCCGTTGTAACTTCAAACGGTCATTAAATGGACTCTTGTAAATTGAGGACTACCTGTATTTTATAAGCCAGGGAGTTTTTCTTCATTACCAATGCAGTTAGCATTATTACTACGTTAGCCACATGGTGGAGCCATCAGCACTTTCTCATTATATTTATATGCTTTAGAACCGTGATGGCGAACCTATGGCACGCATGCCATAGGTGGCATGTGGAATCATATCTGTGGGCACGCGAGCTGTTGCCCTAGCTCAGCTCCAGCATGCATGTGCACGCCGGCCAGCTGATTTTTGGCTGGCCCCACCCACGCCACCCTCCCCTCCCAGGAGTCTCCATGTAGCCCGTTTTGGATGCCAGGTAAGTACAGGGCTCACGCGGAGGTTCTGGGAGGCCGTTCTCGGCCTCCAGAGGGCCTCCGGGTGGGAGGCCGTTTTCACCCTCCCCAGGCTCCAAGAAAGCCTCTGGAACCTGGGGAGGGTGAAAAACGGACCTACCGGGACTACCAGTAACCTTTTTGCAGTTGCATGCCAAAAGTGGTGGGGGTCACACACGCATGCGCGGGGGTGCAGGGGGCATTGAATTACAGCTGTGGGCACGCGCAACCTGCCCTGTCCCCCCGTTTTTGGCACGTGACGGCAAAAAGAGCCTGCCTCATACATTTTGAGCCTGGTGGCATGGCAGACTAAAGCACTGTAATTAACATTCAGCTGCCTGCAATTACTGCAAGTTCAAATCTCACCAGGCTCCAGGTTGACTCAGCCTTCCATCCTTTCTAAGGTAGGTAAAATGAGGACCCAGATTGTGGGGGCAATAAGATGACTTTGTATAAAATATACAAAAATATGAAGGCTATTGCTTAACGCATTGTAAGCCGCCCTTAGCTCTGCAGAAGGGCGGCATATAAATCAATTTTTTTTAAAAAAAAAGTTAGCCATTACTGCTTTAGAATAACAGAGTTGGAAGGGACCTTGGAGGTCTTCTAGTCCAACCCCCTGCTTAGGCAGGAAACCCTACACCACTTCCGACAAATTTTTATCCAACATCTTCTTCAAAACTTCCAGTGTTGGAGCATTCAAAACTTCTGGAGGCAAGTTGTTCCACTGATTAATTGTTCTAACTTTCAACTTCAATAGTTTTCCCAGTAGCTTAGCAATTAGATCCGGCTCCTCACATGACTAGGTTTCATCCTAGGCAACAAGAAACTAGCATGTTGCAAGTATGGTATTTACTTGAATTAATATTTTTACATTTCCTGCTGCAACAGGAGGTTTGCAAGACAGGTATGGTATTCCTCACTTTTACTTCCCAGCATTTATTTATTTTTTTTTTGAAAGATACATTTGGAGTTTGATACCATTACCGAAACTTGCTGGAATGAAACTCACCACTGGAATGTACTGATGGAAGGATACAAACTATTTAAAAGAAACAGACCTAACAAAACAGGAGCTGGGGTTGCGTTATGTATCAAAGATCACTACATCTCTTTAGAAATGCACAAAAACAAGGATGAAAACCTCCTAGAAGGCATATAAAAGGAAAAAGCAGGGGGTTGGACTAGAAGACCTCTATCTCTCTTCTGATTGATAAAAATCCTTTTCCCTCATTCCATGGCTTTGATCCTGCTTTTCCAGTAAAGTGAGGGAGGGAACATCTGAGAAATTCTGCTCATGTAGAAAAAGGAAATCACAGGGAGTAATAATTCGAGTTTGATGTCTCTGTGCTGAGTTTCCTGTTTGCTTTTAAAGCCCTCTCTGCCGGGGAATGAAGATGTCTCATCCTTTGCCTAGTGACCGATAGTGACTGATGCTTAGGCCAGATTCCAAAGACCAGATAGCAGGAACAGACTCCTGAATCAACATTCCTGATGTAAGCCTTTCCCTTCTCCAGGACTGCGTATTCATGTGCAAAATGCTTGAAGCTGCTGCAAGAAACAGCCATTATCTTGGAGCAGACAATATCAGCAAACATACCTCCCCCACCCTAGTGAGGAGAGGAAAGCCACCAGAAAGCCAGTTTTGGTCACCACAATGTAAAAAAGATGTTGAGAGTCTAGAAAGAGTGCAGGGAAGAGCAACAAAGATGATTAGGGGCCTGGAGGCTAAAACATATGAAGAACGGTTGCAGGAACTGAGTATATCTAGTTTAATGAAAAGAAGGACTGGGGGAGACAAGATAGCAGTGTATTCCAATATCTCAGGGGCTGCCACAAAGAAGAGGGAGTCAAGCTATTCTCCAAAGCACCTGAGGGCAAGACAAGAAGCAATGGGTGGAAACTAATCAAGGAGAGAAGCAACTTAGAACTAAGGAGAAATTTCCTGACAGAACAATTAATCAGTGGAACAACTTGCCTCCAGAAATTGTGAATGCTCCAACACTGGAAGATTGGAAGAAGATGTTGGATAACTATTTGTCTGAAGTGGTGTAGGGTTTCCTGTCTTAAGCAGGGGGTTGGACTAGAAGACCTCCAAGGTCCCTTCCAACTCCGTTATACCATTCTAAGATAGTCTTGACAGGAAGTTTGTGAGAGATTGAATTATCTCATGTTTGCTCTCTTCCTATTAATTTGGGGTTAAACTCCAGAGAGAAGCTGGGTGAAAATTACACGATCCCGGTTTCTTGAAAATCTTGAATCCTTGGTTACTATACCCAGCAGCAGCAGCTCTACATCATCTTTTTCTCCAATTCAGTTGCTCCAATTCAGTTATGTTTCAAGTTATTTAAGATAAAACCATATGCGGCTTTATCTGCAGGCACTGCAATAACTATGTAACGATATTGTCCCAAAGGTGCTTTTTCAAGAGGCAACTGGGCTTTCTGGTTTTTCTTTGAAGATATTTTTGCTTATTATCCAAAAAGCTTCTTCAGCTCTGACTGGAAGCGAAACATCTTCAAAAAAACAACAGAAAGTCCAGTTGCCTCTTGAAAAAGCACCTTTGGGACAACCATGACCTGCATGATAGAGAATCTCCATAGAAATATGTAACAATATTATTTTTATGATACACATTATGTATTTGAGCTTAAGCTTTTTGAGTAAGAGGCAAACAAAGAGATTTAAAAACTCTTCTGTTATAGAATGATCTGGTAATTGAAATCCAGATGTGCTACCCCATTGCTTGCTAAATTGTCACACTTGGAATCAACAGTTGTTCTTTCCCTATTTGTCATAAATTGCACAAAATATTTGAGATGGAGTTACGTCATGGCTGCTAAAGGATTTAACATCTGTTTAACATGTTAAACCAATGTTTGTATCAACAATCAGCTGTATCCCTGTCAAATTCTTTATGGATATTTTTCCTCCATTGATGCACACTGGTAATTTTTCTAAAGAAGTTCATCAAGATGAAGTTTGCCTTTGTTGTTAGTTGCGAAGTTGTATCTGACCCATCATGACCCCATGGACAATGTTCCCCCAGGCCTTCCTGTCCTCTACCATCCCCCAAAGTCCATTTAAGCTCATGCCGACTGCTTCAGTGACTCCATCCAGCCACCTCGTTCTCTGTCGTCCCATTCTTCTTTTTCCCTCAATCTTTCCCATCATTAGGCTCCAGTGAGTCCTTCCTTCTCCTTAGGTGGCCAAAGTATTTGAGTTTCATCTTCAGGATCTGGCCTTCTAAAGAGCACTCAGGGTTGATCTCCTCTAGGACTGACCAGTTTGATCACCTTGGTTCAAACAATGTTACAGGGAATACTATAAAAAAGAACAACTCTACAATTTTTTTAAAAATAATTCTGGATAGTCTGGAGCTACTCTATATGATTCCTCTCACCTGATTTAACTGAAGATATTATTGACAATTATACTGAATTTGTTACACTGAATAATGAAATTAGTAATTATAGAAGGTAAAATGTAGATGTGGAAGTGAAAAATTTAATTTCTTCCCACACAGATTGGATCCCTTCCTTATCTACAACAGTTGGACTTTGTACAACTAGGGGTACGGTTGTAGGGGAAGGGGAAACTCTGTTAAAAAGAATTATTTAAAAAAAAAAAGGATTAAAGATGATCTAGTTTATTTATAAAAATAAGGCAAACTAAAAAAACCTTTAAAAATCTAGAAATTCCAATTTCTACACACATATTCTATTGTTATCTGAATCTCATACTTCATATTACTACAAAGTGTTCGTGATAGAAAAAGTAAAGACATATGCTATTAAAATATTGGAAAAAATGAAGTGTATATATATATATATATATACATACTGTATTTAGTATGAACAAGTGGCTAAAATTAGGGAGCACAAATCCTCTGGTTCTGCTATATAAACCTAACTAAATTCTATTTCATATTTAGCCAAATTCTTACATAAAAGGAAATGTGTAAAACCTCTGCACTGGATAATCACAAGTTACAAACTACAAAAATTGTTTTCTACACAATAATTTTTTAACAGATTTGAACCATAACATAGTGCATTGTAAAAATACAGCAATACAATGTAAAAATACAGCTCAGTAATACAATCTATATTATAAAAAGAATTACAATGATATGTGTACAGTACTGTAATGCTATAACCAATAGCAGTAATACTGAACAGATTAGTGGAAATTCAAAGTACTGAACAATTGTCAGTGTTAAGTACAGGATCAACACCAACTTTACTCCCTGTATAAATACTTCCATCTCAGAGTTTGAGAACATGACTTCATGTTGCCTAAATGACATCTAAGAACTTCGCCCATTTATTTTTAGCTTTACCATTTCATGTAACAGTTTTGATCCAAACTAAAACTCTTACTATATAATCACTTATTAGATAACTTGTTTAGTTAAGACTCGGATCAAGGACTTAATAGACTAAAACAGCTAGAGGGCCCAAGATTGTGTACCCGTGAATTAATATGTAAAACAGAACTTTTGAAAATAATAGTCTGTAACCAGAAGACAATAAACTTGTCACGTTTTGTCACTTTGAAATGGGGTCCAAGTGAAGTGGCTGATAGTATAACAATGTAACCCCTTGCAGGAAAAGATCAGCTTTAGGAGTATCTTCTGGTATATGGAGAAACTCCAGGTGAACTTTTCCTCACAATGCAAATCTATGTTTGTTTATTTAGAAGTAAATCCTACAACGCAGGTATCTAATCTCAAAAACTGAGGTATGAGCAAATGCATTTAAAAAACAAAAAAATAATTGTCCTATTTTCACTTTTCCATGCAAATCATGAGACTGCCCCAAGACATTTTGTGTCTGAATAGAAAGTCATAATCTTTTTGTTTCTTCATAAAAGAAAGAATTGGCTATCCTCAAGGAGACTCCAAATATAATTCTCCGAGTGATACCTCACTCTACCAGGTTCATTAATGATAGTGGATCCTGCCACAATGTTAACCTTTTAGGGAAGCCTTCAATAATCTGTTCTTTTCTAGATTTTCTGGACTGCGGGACAACAGGTTGGAGTGGTTATTATACAGCCTCTGATAACTTAAAACAATATTATTTAATACTGATACTAAGCTTATGTCTGGGTTAACTAGCAGTATTAACACAAAAACTTCACTATTTGTGGAGCAAAATACCACTGTATTTATCTCTCTGACTAATGAATGGTATCAATATTGGGACCAGCCCAGATTTTACTGTTTATTATTATAGCTTTCATTATGGCTTAATGGAATATTTACACAGATGCAATTAAATGTCCCATAAGGAAAATGAGGGATATACAGTGGTAGTATTGAACCGGTTCTACCCAGTTCGGGCAAACCAGTAGCGGCAGCGGTGGGAGGCTCCACCCACCCACCTGGATGTCATCACAGACACTCTGTGCATGCGCAGAAATAGCGCACGCTCTCACATTTGCAAACCGGTAGTAAAGGTAAGTGAATACCACTACTGGGGATATACTACCAGATCTATAGCCAGTTTAAAAGATCAGGAGGACCCAAAGAACTTCTTATTGCCTTTTCAAGGCAGATTTAGAGGAAGAAGGGGAAATAATAATAGGGGGGAATCCCTGTTTTCCTTTTGAAGGCAGGTCTGTCCATGTTTCTACATATAACTCAGACTAATACTGATGGTAGTTAATTCCTGTGACAGATGCGCTTGGTCTACCATAGCAACAGCAATGCATCGTTAAAAATCTACAGAAAGAGCTATGTATTTCTCTGTATCGGGGGAACAAAGTTTTGAAATCTCGGTAACGCTACCTGGTTAAAAAAAGGGGGGGAGAGAGAATGAAATTCTATGTGCTGGCTGTTTAAATGTGATGAGAGAAAAAAAAATCTGTATTTTGCATAAATTAAGAATGTTTTCACAATTGTTTTAATTTTATGCCACTGATTATTATTTTGCATAGTTCGGTCAGTTTGACCAACACTGGGAAAGGGCAAAATAAGTCGGCAGAGGACTAAAAACTTATTCTATTGCCTTTCCTGCTTCTGGAACTTTATGCACACATTTGCTATAAGATTTAGAAATACTTTTCCCCAGAAAGAACAAAATAAAAGCCTGATATTTACACTATATTAATTCTAAAGCTGGTATCATGTGTTGCACTCATGCCATACTAATGCTGCCTGTTTTTTTCATTGCTTGGTCCTCCACAGCTTGTGACACACCATGCCAAAGAGTACTGCTTGTTTAAAGTAGGGCCTAGAAGCCACTCTTGGGTCACTGATGACTTCCAGAAGGACTAAGTACACCATTGGGGATCCCAAGCAGTGCAAGATTATCCCTAAAACCTTAAGTAGAGCTGGAGATGACCCAGATATTAATGGCTGATGGCCATTTTTCCAGCCTTTAAAAAGTTCATTTATCACTCCAGATGAAAATTTTACTTTAAAAAGTAAAAATAAATTGCTTTAAGACTGATTGTGACTCTTTAAGTTCTTTCATTAGTATGGGAAAAATTCTTACTGATTCTATTTTATACCAGCATGATCCATGTCCTGGATGCACCGTGCTACAAACTGCACATTTCAGGTGGAATAGAATTTTACACTTACATAGCGTACTTACCTATGAAGTTTACAGGCAAGTAAAACTTCTTTTAAAAAATAATAGAGATAGGTGGTATTGCCCGAAACATAATCATCATACAATTCTATATTAAGAATTATTAATTGGGATCCTTGATGAATACAATTATTTCATGTAAGGATTCAAGAATGATTTGGCAATTACTGTTTTGAAGTATTTAAGTGCTTAAACAACTGCAGTTCTTCCCCAATCCCCCAGCAACATTGACTCAAATGATTAGGAACACTGGGCATGGTTAAGATGTTAGTGTGCTCGGTAAATATTTAGATTTCTGTGAAAATCTCAAACTTCCTTCCCAGATAGCTCAATTTCCTCTACTATGCAGAATCTGTTGTCTTCAGCTTAACTGTCCTCGTCTTTACAATTGTGGCAATATCCCGCAATAGCCGAGTCCAAGCTTTCTTGCTTAAGATGAGCTGTACTTGTTACTGGAGCGGAAATTGTCATATCCGTGGTCATTTGCTTTGAACTTTAAGCAGGACTGTTTCTCCTCCAGGGATAGCATGTCTTTGGAATGACACCAGCAACAAAGGCACGACTGTAAAGCAGAAGGATTCTCCATTAGAAAGGCCGTTTTTATGTGCATTTATACATTTGCCCAGCTCTCTAAGACAGTGGCCCCCCAACTTTTGGGGCTCCAGGGACCGGTTCCTTGGTCAGAGGTTTTTCCGTGAACCAGAGGGGGCATGATTTCGCATGCTGCTTGCATCCCACAGATGGGGTTTTGCTTGTTTGCGCAGCCCGGTTGCTGACATGCCACGGACCCATGCCGGTCCACGGACTGGGGGGTCAGGGACCCCTGCTCTAAAATACAGAACCATTATTTGGCGGTTCTTTCACAGAAACCAGAACCTGAAAATTCCAAGGGAGCCAAGCAAGTAGGCAAGCAATAAAAAAAATATCCACCCACCCACCCTGTCCAGCTACAAAAACCTTCACGACCATTTGATTATGAAAGAGCGGAGATGACACATATTCTTTCCAGAGTCTTTTTGCAGCTGCGTTTAAACTTTAACTTTAAAGTTTAAACTTTGAACAGCAACAGTCCTGACAGACAAGAGGCATCTCTTTCTGAGCTCTTGTGGCGGTTCTTCACTTTCTCACAGCCCTTAACACAGATAGCCTGTCCTACGTGAACTCTATATTCCTGTGAGTGTCCTTTCCGCGGACCTCTCAGTTGTTACCAATATTGTTTATATTTATGATGAAGGAGGAAGTTGTTTATGCATTTTTAAAAAATTTTTATTTATATGCCGCCCTTCTCCGGAGACTCAGGGCGGCTTACAGTGCGTTAAGCAATAGCCTTCATACTTTTGTATATTTTATACAAAGTCAGCTTATTGCCCCCACAATCTGGGTCCTCATTTTACCCACCTTAGAAAGGATGGTAGGCTGAGTCAACCTTGAGCCTGGTGAGAATTGAACTCACAGTAATTGCGGGCAGCTGGATGTTAAATGCTGCCTTAGTAGGAGGCATTAGCTTCCTACACCACTCAGGTGCTTATGCCACTCTATTTCTTTTTCTTCACTATATTTTTCTTCTTCTTTCATTTTTTTCTTTTTCTTTCATTTTTTTTCTTTTTCTTTCATTTTTTTTCTTTTCTTTCTAATTTTCTTTTTTATTCTGTTAAGGTTTTTTTTTCAATTTGGATTAGTTTTTATCTTTTAATATGTAGCATTTAGTAACATTCACCAAAATAAGAAAATATTGCCCTAAAAAGAACAAAATCTTATGGTATTATGTGTTTTTGGTGTATTGACTCTTTTCAGAGGTTTTACTGCAGTCTGTGTCTGTCATTCTTGTACAACATTTTTATATTTTCCATACAAACAGACTCATAATCAAAAAGCCTCACATTTGGACCTCTCCCTGCAATGGCTGGTTATAATCCAATGCACTGTTTCTACACAGAGAGGCATTATAAACGTGACTCTGAATTATAAACGTGAATCTAAATGTTGATATTGTTCAGAAAGTAAAGGATTAGAGGGTATCATTTTGTCATATTCAAACCTGTAATAAAGTTTCAGATTAATAGCAAAAGCAAGAACACTTGATGAATTTCTTTTGCTTTATTCTATTTAGGGTAATCCAAGAGGAAATTATTCTACCTATTTAGCATTCATTCTTTTCCAGCTTCATTCAAAGAAACTCTGGGTATTTTAGTTTTCTACTGAGATATAAATAAATTCATTCTTAGCAACCTCTACCTCCTCTACAGAAAACTACTTCCTGAATGGAATACTTCAATTTCCTTTGGCTTACCCATAGCCAACTCGATCTTTGTGCCAAACTTTGTCCATTAGGCAAGGAAATCACAAAACTCAATTATCCCAGATTCCAGTTAAAATAATAAAACTCATTATCAATCAGTAGCACAAAACACTGTATCCATTTCATCCTTATTTCAATATTGTGAGCAATGTCCTGTAAACTACGGTGTATAGAAACATTAGGACAGTGGTGGTTTCAACAATTTTTACTACCGGTTCTGTGGGTGTGGCTTGGTGGGCATGGCATGGGAAGGATACTATAAAATCTCCATTCCCACCCCTCTCCAAGGAGAGGATACTGTAAAATCTCCATTCCCTCCCCAATGCAGGGGAAAGTTACTGCAAAATCCCCATTTCCTCCCGATCAGCTGGGACTCAGGAGGCAGAGGATAGATAGGGGTGGGGCCAGTCAGAAAGTTTACTACTGGTACTCCAGAACTGGTTAGAACCTGCTGAAACCCACCTCTGATCTAGGACTTTCCTTGGACTGTGAATGAACAATTCACAGAGAATATAAGAGAATATAAAGTTTCAATGGGTATTGGAAATATTGGACATGTGAATTCTGCAAATCTAAGGAAGCTTCTCATTTATTATCTATGGAACAGTAACTTTTCCCTATTCTTGCCCTCTATGATTCACAGTTGCACTCTGGTGAATGATCCACTTCTCTAGATTGCCTAATTGCAAAGAACATTTCTTCTGAAATAAAGCTTTTGCTTTTAGTTATGTGACTGCTTGTGACTGAAAAATGGGCATTTTTTAAAATACAGAATTTAATTTCTTCAGCAAGAGGTTTCATCTGATGCCATTCAGCTTCACTTCTAATAAGATTTAATAAACAAATCTTACCTTAAAGCAGTTTTTGAATCTTTTGCTCACCAAATAGAGAGCAATTGGGTTGATGCAGGAATTCAAAGATGCCATATTGATTCCAATGTAGTTCATCACCAGCAAAAATCTGTACCCAAAACCAAAAGATTGAAGGTTTAGTATAATAAGGATTACAAGATGACCAAGGCCACATAATGTTGTCACACAGATATAGTAGGTTTCTGGGGGGAACGACTGTGGAACCCCAAATGCTCCCTTGATCACGAAACACAGCAAGTAAATTGTGACTTTGTTGTGAAAATAACAAGAAGGAGGGAAGGGTCAAAATTGGTAAGATAATGGGTGAAGTGTTGTGATCTTTTGCATGTGCAGGCAAAACAGAAGGTTTTGTTAGGAACTGCTTCTGTGGGAAAGCAGCATCAGAAAAAGTAAATGTAAAGGGCTATCTTTTAAGCACTCATCTGATTGAACTTTTCCTGTTTGGAAGAAAACTGATTCCATTGTTAGTGAAAGTAAATTTATGGATCAGTATGTAACCAGTTTCAATGGAAAGGAAACACGTTTCAGAAGATACTATCTTGAGGGCTCCAAGGTGCATTCCTGCTCTGAATAGGCAAGGGGATTCATAATTCTTAAAAGTTCTTAAAGCATTCAATGGTCTTTAAGGAAATCCAGGGAAGAGAAGGGTTTTCCAGTCTTTTATGCAAAAGCACATTGCATTCCTACACTTACTGTCTCAACCTTATTTTAAAAGTTATATCCTTGTGATTATTATTCAGGAATCTTCCAGGAATCAATTGCATCTGTGTATATCTTCCAGACAGTTCTTTATAACATTGGCAAGATCTGACCACTAATACTAGAATGAAATACTAACAAGTATATATAATGTCCCAGATGGAGTAGTGAGCAATAGTAGTTTATTGGAAGCATGTATCATGTCCTCTTTAGGAGAACAGATGGGAATTTAAGACCAGCTAGAACCATAAAGATGCATCTCCTATAGGAAACGCAGGGATTGGAACTATTGACATTCAATATGATGTTACACTGATTTTTTTTTCATCCTGAATTTTAAAGGATTTTCCTTTGATTTAAGAGAAAATAATTTTTCTGAAGTCAGATTTTAACACAGAATTAATTTAACTTATTTTTGACAGAACTTCAGTCCCGTTGGGAATCCTGCATGTTTTTGCAGTGATTACATACCGCTGATAGAGCACAAAATCTGGCTCTGCAGCATCATTTCAAGCTGTAACAGTCTTACCTGAAAAGATCACACCTGTTTGGGCTGCGGGGATCATAGAGAGCAAACTTCAATATGCTGCTGAGATAAAGAGGCAGCCAGCACAGGGCAAAAACAACCACTAAACAGAACACTGTTTTGGCTACTTCACGTCTCTGAAAGCAAAGAAACACACAATTGGGAATAAAGGTAAATAAATAGTTGACTATATTAATGGCTATTAATGGATTCTGGTTTGTTACAGAACTTAAGTCCTCAACTTACAACAGTTCATTTAGTGACCGCTCAAAGTTACAATGGCTCTGATAAAAGGTAATTTATGACAGTTTTTCCACACTTACGACTATTGCGGCATTCCCAGGGTCATGTGATCAAAATCCAGACCCTTGGCAACTGACTCATAATTATGACAACTGCAGTGTCCGGAACTCATGTGATCCCCTTTTGCGACCTTCTGACAAGCAGTCAATGGGTAAACCCATTGGATTCACTTAACAACAGTGTTACTAATTTAACAACTGAAGTGATTCATTTAACAAATGTGGCAAGAAATGGGGCAAAATTCACACAAATATCTCACTTAGCTACTGTTTATTTTGTATCATTATAAGGAATGGCAATGGTTCTATAGGAAATTTGGGAAGGAAACTTTATTAAAAATGTATTTTGTTTTAAGTTTTAACTTTAATTTTGTTTGAAACTGTACCCATGATACCAGTATTATACACCTTTCAAATAATACAGAGGTTTCATTTCTGCTTTTACCTGTTTCAGGTGGTCATTTAATGCTATCTGCATCCCACTCTTCTTCCTTAACATCTCACAGGTCATCAGAGTGTAGAAAAGAGCAGTGATTAACAGTGGCAAACAGAAATAAAAGCTAAAAATCCACCAGTCTTTAGCTACCTGGTAAAACTGAGAGAAGGGAGAGGGAGGGAAGAGAGAAAAAAATCAGAAGGGTTAAGACATTGTTTTGTAATTGGCGGTAAAGGATATATGTAAATTAGTAATTGACAAAACACTGAATGCCAAGGGATCAGTGCTAAGAAAAAAAGTAGATCTATCAATAAAATGGAGCTGCATGAACTTATCAGAAACTCAAAGCAACAATGGGGTCCAGTCATCCTGGAGGAAGTTTTTCACCCTGATATACCAGTAGAATCCTTCTTATTCCTGCAATCATTTTCTGTTAGAATTTTGTCAGCTTCTTTCCACTAGTCCAGTGATGGCCATCGTGTGCCAAAAGCGGGGGGAGCAGGGTGGGGTCACACGCATGCGTGCCCACATCCATAATTCTATGCGCCCCGCCCCCGTGCTCCCCCCCACTTTTGGCACGCGATGGCACAGTGGGCCTGTTTTTCGCTCTCCCCAGGCTCCAGAGCCTTTCTAGGAGCCTGGGGAGGGCGAAAATGGCCTTCCCCACCCCCCAGAGGCCCTTCGGAGGCCAGAAACAGTGTGTTTCCTGACTTTCCAGTGTGTTTTCTGGTAGGCCCAGAAGGCTCAAAAATCAGCTGGCCGGCGCACACATGCATGCCGGAGCTGAGCTCGTGTGCCCACTGTTATGACTCCACGTACCACCTGTGGCACCCAGGCCATAGGTTTGCCATTGTAGCACTAGTCTTTCCATTTCTTGATCCTGGTCAACTAGTTGGAATACT
The DNA here is from genome assembly GCA_012654045.1 of Ptyas mucosa. NCBI lineage: Eukaryota > Metazoa > Chordata > Lepidosauria > Squamata > Colubridae > Ptyas > Ptyas mucosa. Next base: position 1,821,646 of record WNWU01013815.1, on the reverse strand, counting down.
AGTTGGAAAGGATCTTGGAAGTCTTCTAGTTCAACCCTCTGCTCAAGCAGGAGACCCTATACCAGTGATGGCTAACCTTTTTGTCGTCACGTGCCCAAAGTGGGGGAAGTGCAGGGAGGTGCGGGAATTATGCCCACACCCATAATTCAATGCGCCCTGCCCCCCCCCACGCTCCCCTTGCTTTTGGCACGTGATGGCCCAGTGGGCCCGGTAGGCCTGTTTTTTGCCCTCCTCTGGCTCCAGACAGTTTCTTGGAACCTGGGGAGGGTGAAAACGGCCTTCCCCATCTCCCGGAGGCCCTCCGGAGGCCAGAAATGGCCCATTTCCCGATTTCCAGTGGGACTGGAAGGCCCATTTTTCGCCCTCTCCAGGCTCCAGAGGCTTTCTAGGAGCCTGGGGAAGGTGAAAACAGCCTTCCCCACCCCCTGGAGGCCCTCTGGAGGTTGGAAACTGCCCATTTCCTGACTTCTGGTGGGCCCAGAAGGCCTGAAAATCAGCTGGCTGGTGCGCGCATGCGCACTGGAGCTGAGCTAAGGCAACACTCGCGTGCCCACAGATATGGCTCTGCGTGCCACCTGTGGCACGCGTGCCATAGGTTCGCCATCGCGGCCCTATACCATTTCAGACAAGTGGCTGTCCAGGAACCTGTTTGATGCAGAATGTCTGTGGAGATTATCAGTCACCGAGGTCATAGTTGCCCCAAAGATGTTTTTTTTTCCCCTTCAAAAGGCAGCTGGACTGTTTTTTCCTTGAAGAAGAAGAAGAAAATGTTTCACTTCTCATCCAAGAAGTTTCATCAGTTCTGATGGGGGCAGGGCGGAGATGGAAGGATAGATACTAACAGTTGAGACTGGATGGTGGAAGGATGGAATGATAAGTTCTGATAGGATGGTGGGGGGATGGAAGGATTGACTACTTGGGGGTTATCTTTGCCCTTAGGGACGCCTGAATCAGGATGCAATTGTTCGTGGAATCTTCTTGGAACTGCTACAAAGGCTGCATTGTAAATTGGAGATAGATGGTGTCATATTCCTCCTTCTCTCTTCAGGGATGAGTGTTCAATTCTAACATACATGGATTCTTTTACCCCTCTTTCAGTGGTCCTCTCTATCCAAAATGTGGACTTTGCTGTCTTCAAAAGAGTGATCTTATTAAATTATTCAATTATTATACTTTTTTTTTGAACTATAATAAAAAAATTAATTAAAAAAAAAGTGATCTTTATCTGTCAAATGCAGATAGACCACTGAATCTTGTCCTGATGGGTTTGATCTCCTATGTTGTGCCATGCACTTGTGAAGTGGTTGTTTTGTTTCACCAATGTACAGATCTGCACGTCTCGCTGCATTGTATTGTATATATCACATTGCTCAGTTTGTATCTGTGGGTTTTATCTTTGGGGTGGACAAGCTTCTGCCTTAGTCTATTCTTGGGTTTAAAGTGTAGGTGTATGTTGTGTTGGTTGAAAATCCTCCTGCGCTTTTCAGATATCCCTGCCACGTATGGAATAACAACATTGCTACATTTATTGTTCTCTTCTTTGTCTGTAATATTGGGTCTTTTTTTTTTTTTGATAAAGGCCCAGTTAGGATAATTGCAAGTTCTGAGGGATTCCTTGAATGTTGAGAGGACAGGAATTTTAAATGGAAAGAATTGGGCTACTTTAAACAAAGTGAACAAATTGGATTTTATATTTTTAGGATGAAATTTTAAGATTAAAAAAAAGAGTTATGCTTAAAAATTTGAAAAACCACAATTTCTCTTATTTACTCATGCACATGGAATTGATGTACTATTACATGTCTAATGTCTCTGAATCCCTTCAGACATTTTTCTTATTTGAACGGAAGAATATAAACATTTTAAATAAATAAATTCAGTTCAGGCAATGGGGACTACATGTTTTCGATTTTATTCCAAAAAGATAACTTAAAGCACGTGGAAGTCCAACTGTAGCATATGCCTCCTACTATTTAAAGCAGTCATAATTTTCTTCCAGGACTAACCAAAATACTTCTTTGCAACTCAATCCTAAACATTACACAGCACTAATATTTAATTACAGAAATAGATGTTTGCATGTTACCTTCATAAAAGATGATTCTTGGTCGGGATTAAGTAAACAAGTAGACAGCCTCTGCCCTCTGTATGGTATAGTAACAACATCAAAGCCTATAGCTTCAGGAATAGCTAAAACAAAGGACACAACCCAGATCAAAACAATTTCAATTGCTGTCCATTTTGGTACGCCAATTCCTTTGATACGGCTCCATGAAGCAACAGCTCGATACCTAAATATAAAAAAGAGATCCTGGTCAGTTTAATGTAGTGCTCTGTGGATATTTTGCACCAAAAGCGCTATAATTCTGGGCCATTGGTTACATTATATGTGGCAGATAAACAATAATCCAGATCATTTGGGAAGAACCATTATTTAGAAGATGTATCTCTTCAGATGTTGGTGAATTCTCATTCCGTGAACTCTGGTCAGCATGGACAATGGTGAAAGATGACAGCAGATGGAATTCAGAAATATCTATAGGATGGCAGATTGCCCACTGCTCATGCTGGTATATGCTATAGTATATCGGGGTAACATTTTGTTCTTTTGACTGATGTGATCAATTTTGGCTTCTTCCTTTTTTTTAAAAAAAAAATCTAGGTTTAGTTCAACTTTACCATGTCACAATGCAAGCCACATCAAATCCTTGGGATGTGGCTTTTTCCCTATGCCAAGGTTGTGTTCAGGTACAGGAAGAGGTCATACTAAACAGGAAAGAATTATACTTTATTCTCCATTCATGGAATTTTGAACATCCACTACTACTGAAGTAGCAGATGAATATCCTATTACTGCAGTGGTAGCTGAAGAAGGCACAGAGCTTTAAGAGAAACATGAAAGTAATTTTGCTAATCCAGGCTGTCTATTGTTAAATCCTAGCAGGCTCTGAGCAATTCCTTTATCTAGCCTGATGCTCCCCCTTTATCTGCAACTCTATAACTGGGGTGATCAGAGAGCTCAGGCATGACCGTGAAGACCATAAAGCCTGAAAATTATATACCAATAGCTTGGAAGGACCATTATTGGACTAGGAAAGGAGTTGGAGAATCAAACTGGCTCTGGAATATGGAATACTAAAATCAAGATATATTTCATGCCCAACATAAAATGTACCATAAAAATACCATCTCTGTGATTAATTGTTTACTGTATGTTTTTATCACACGGATTGCTTTCATTAGACTGAGATGAGCAAGGCTCCCTCTGCCATTCTCCCTACTACAACTTCCAGTTTGTCAGTGGTGCTCCAATTAGCAAAAGCTAATCAGAGGCCAAACAAGTCTTTCCTTGGTAGTAGTTCTATAATTGGCAAAAAATACTTTTATTTAAAAAATGGTTGAAATTACTTAAATAGATGACAGCATTCATCTCCAAGTCCAATGGACAAAGTTACAAATATTTATGTAGCGGTTAGTGAAATAAATGGAAGGGAAGAATGCACTACCAATATTTTCCATAATGCTCTTATTTATGTTTTATTAGCAGGTTTTTAAAATCTTCTATTTACTTTTGGGATCTTTATTTTCGTGTGAGTTCTATTTCAATAATTTCTCAAAGCTTATTTTTCCAAACAAACAGCATTTCTAGAAACGTACTGAATCTCCAGGGAGAAAGCGGGAAGATTAGGAAGTTTATAAATATTCCATTCTCATGTTTGTTATTTCTAATTAATACTGAGGATTATCTCTTTCTTTTTTAATTCCACACAACCATTTATTTCTTAAGGACCCTTTGTTGGTACGTATTCTGTGTCTTAATATTTCAATTCCAATACTCATATCATTTAAAAAAGACAAAAAGAACTGTTTTCTCACCTATCAATACTGAGAGCACATAAACTTAACACTATGATGCCGACAGACGTCTTTTGAAAGAAGGGGAATAATTTACACAATTCAACTCCAAAAGGCCATTTTGCTGCGTGAAGCTGTGGAGAGAAAAAGATGTGCTTAGCATTTCAAACTTTAGAATCGAAAGGCAACACATGCTAAACTAATCTTATGCTAAAAATTACCAATTCTTGGAAGCTTAACCTTGGCATCTGAAAACAAGGAAATCATTTCTGAAGTCTAGAAGATACTATTTTTTCTTAAAACATCACCATCTGTTTAGAATTATTCTTTTGCAGTGCAAAATATCATGCATGAATTAGGCTTAATCTGGAAAGATCTACTCATACAACCGTCACTGGGATTTATATTAATCTCAACATCTCTATCACAAATTTGGATGGTGGAAAAAAATTCATAATGTTTTGGAAGACATCTGCATCTACCAATATGAAGTCATCCGTTGCTATGGGAGGAAAGTGCACTGGCCCAGTGTACTTAACTTCCTCCTTCGGCTTTTGAAAAACAATGTAAAAGCATTATCAGATGGCTCTTCACTAAGAAAGAGGAAGACAGAGGTAGGACTGATTCTGGAAAGCTAATCCTAAATTCTGAGTTTTGGCAGAACCAAACACTATAGCTTTTCATTCCCCATCCATGGATTCTTTTTCTGCTGATACAAATATCTGGCTTCCCAGCACCAGCAAAACTTCATAATGATTCCAAGGGATAGAGGACTACTAGATGACTTAAAAACCAAGCTGAGAGTAATGGCCAACTCCATTTATTGTTCCTGAATACTGCATGTTCTGCAACCAGCTATGAGTAGCGCTAACTCAGGCTGGAATGGGACAACTTGCTGCAGCCAATTCACCATGGGGCAACTTGCCATGGCCAACTTACCACAAGGCAACTCGCTGCAGGACAATTCAATTTAATTATATAAAATAATTCAAAACTTATTTTAATTTTGGTCATTCACATTTCATTTTGTCCCTCTTTTGGCTTCCTTTCTTTAATGATTCTACTCCACTATTTCTTTGATATTGTAACTCTTGTAACTCTTGTTCTGTGGCAAGTTGACTGTGGCGAGTTGGCCATGGTGAGTTGGCTGTGGTGAGTTGGCTGCGGCAAGTTGTTGTAGACCCGACTCAAGCTATGTAGTGAAGTGCTTTGGATCTGAAAGGAAAGACTGATAGGGAGCATGCAAGGACAGCCATGTAATATTTGGCAGCAACTTCTTTTAATTAAACATTTCCTAGGAATATATTGCAGCATGTGATGTGGTTCCATTACTCCCACTTACAACTGCTTTGTAGAGTTGCCAGCAGATGCAACATGAGTGTTTCATGTGCTCCAAATACCTTTACCCCTTCATATCTGAAATATTGCATAGTTAGTACCTAATGCTAACTATACTTGTAGATGGATGGAGATCTTTTAACGTTTTAGATTCTGCAAGAGAACAATTACGACTGAAATATATTTTATGGTAACTTGTTCTAATACAGCACTACCTATGTTTTACTTTCAAGACTTGCCTGACTATCTAAATTGTCCTTTTAGCCTGGATTTGATGGCATACAGTATTATTGGTCTAGTACAGCCTGTATGTTAAATCTTTGCTTGGATTGTAATAATTATTCCATTTGTAAGAGTGTCAGCTTCATACTGTAATATCAATCCTGAATCATTGTAATAGTTCCATTGTAGTATCATCAAATTTGTCTTGGAAATAAATAATTTGGGACATGCCTTGGAAAATCTATGTGACTTGGACATATATGTTTGGCTCTGAGTACTGTGTACAGCTGTGCATATCTGAAGGACTATTGGGAAGATTTGCTTTGCACAATCTTGCACAAAGATTAAAGCTGACATAAATCTTAAAGCGGTGACATCATTTCCCCCCCCAGAATGCTGAAAAGGCTGCTTTGCTGGATGGTAGAGTATTATTGTGAATATTGTAGATTCAAATAACTTCTGAATAATTTTTGAATGATAGTCTTCAATTATGCTATGCATGCAAAGTGGGCCTCTTATTTACCTCAATATCAATATAACTGTGATAAATTTTAATTGTGATGACAACTGTTGCTATGATGTATGCCTGGTGAAGACAGAGCAATTTCAAAGAAGACTTGATGACCAACTGAATGATGTAAATATTAACAATTATTAATTAGCAAGACAGTTTGGTATTGTGGTTAAAATGCTGGCCACGAGATCGGGAGATTGAATTCTAGTCCCACCTCAGGCATAAAAGGTGGCTGGATGATCTTGGGTCAGTCACTCCTTCCTCAACCCAACCCATGACACAGGAGAAACTTGTGGGGAAGTTGGGAGGAGGAAGGAGTTTTGGGTATGCATGCCACCTTGAGTTATTTATTTTTTTAAAAAATAATAATAAAGGTGAGAATATATATCAATTCCAATTCATTAAAGTTCTCTTAAGACAACTTTTTTTTTCTAAACCAGCATCCTTCAGTTGTTTTGTACTGCAAATCCACATTTCTCCTCTCCTATGTCAGGGGTTAAGAACCTTAACGCACTGTAAGCTGCCCTGAGTCTCTGGAGAAGGGCGGCATATAAATCAAATTTAAAAAAAACCAAACATGTGGCTCCGGAGCCACATGCGGCTCTTTGGACCCTCTGCTGTGGCTCCCTGTCAGGTGATCCCACCACTGGCTGGCCCTCTCCTCCCAGTGACTCCTCACCTGGCCTGAGAAGGTAAAGGCGATGGCAGGGGGATGAAGAAGTGGCCAGGGCAGAGACAGAGAGATACAGAGAGAGGGGGGAGAGAGAGAGACACAGAGAGATGGAAAGGGGAGGGAGAGAGGGAGGGGAGAGAGATGTGTCGAAAGGATTTTGTGGTTCCTGGTGTTTTTTAACAACTGGTTCTCTGCCCTAATGACCGGCTGGGTAGGCGTGGCTAGGGGGTGTCATGTGACTGGTGGAAGTGAGTGACATCGAGTTGGCCATGCCCACCCAGATTTTGTGGCTCCCAGTGTTTTCTTTTCTGTGGGAAACAGGTCCAAATGGCTCTTTGAGTATTTAAGGTTGCAGACCCCTGTCCTATGCTAACTGGAGGTTATAGAAGTTGACATTGAATACCTTTGAAGGACATCAAATTGGGGGAAACTCTTTTAAGACCTGGCTGAAGCTTTAATAAAAGGAGGATAAAATGAGGTAAGCATATCTTCACAATCCAAGTATGAATTAGATTAAATGATCAAACAAGATGAACCAAGCTCAGGTAGAATGTAATGACTTAAGAAAAAACATTAATAGTACTTTTCAATCACAACATCCTTATCATCCTGATAGAATCAACAGAGAGAGGATGTTTGGACTTAGCAAACAGAGATGGCAAATATCATATCATGATCCTGACACTGCTAAAATATATTAGGATTGTGTGGTACTTCAAAGCATAAAGGAATGTGAACAAACTTTTCTGCAACTTTTAAAATCAACTGCTGCTTATCACAAACCATGCAGCTGTTCTGACCAGCTTCTACTGTATGTCATCCCAGAAAGCATCAGAACTACTTTAAAGATTTGCAGACAAATATCACGTTTACAGTCCAGATGCTTTGAAACACCATTTTTAAAATTCAGTCTGAAGTATTGTACAGCCCTAAAGGACCCAATAGTCACCTAATATTTTTGGCTTCTGGTAGATTGGCTTATGACATACAGTACAGTGGTATAGCCCACAGCAGTTTCCCTTCTTGGGTTTCCAAAACTGCACAAAGTAATGAGATCACACACTGATCTATCTTTGTGTACAGGTAGTCCTTGACTCATGACCACAATGAAGGCCAAAATTTATGTTGCTGAGCAAGGAAGAAGTTACGTGAGTTTTGCCCCATTGTACGATTTTTCCCCCACAATTGTTAAACGAATCACTGGAGTTGTTAAGCAAATCATATGGTCATTAAAATGAATCCAGCTTCCATCATTGACTTTGTTTGTCGGAAGTCAGCCCTGGGACAGTGGAACTATCATAAATATATGCCAGTTGCCATCTGCCTGATTTTTGACCGTGTCATCACGGGGATGCAGTATGAAAACTGATCATGTCACTTTTTTAAATGCCATTGTAACTTCGAATGCTCCTTAAATGAATGGTTGTAAGTCAAGGACTACCTGTACTGTATTCACGTCATAAGCTATATAAATATGTCATGAAGAGCAAACAAATAGTCACAATTTTTTATAAATGCTTGGAGGAGGTACAAGAATAATTTGAAAAAATAGAGCAGTGGCATTACTCTAAATATATGTAAAAGTTGCCATATACTTTTATAAATATCACCTGAATGCTAACCATCAGCATTGATCTATACAGATGTGAGACAGCAGATTTAATTGATATGGGAACAATAAAGCAGGGAAATCTGAGCCTTTTAATCACAAGGACCAAGATTGTTAGGGGCAATATGCTGAGTCTATAAACCATTCAGAGAGGGCTGTAAAGCACTGTGAAGTAGTATATAAGTCTAAGTGCTATTGCTATTATTATGAAGGCTTTAGCAAGAATGTAACATAAATACAAGATGCAAGCTAGCATTGCAAAATGTGGTATTTTGTAACTGCATGCCTTCTAATCCACAAGAAATAAACAACTACCATTTATCAAACTTTTCAGGAAGAGCAGCCAATGGCCCATTTGGCCAAGAGCTGCTTCATCAAATGTTGCACTCTTAATTTGCAGTCCATCTCAGATATTTGCATAAAATATCACCTTGCATCCTCGACTGAAATGCACTGTCACAAACTAATCCAGAAATCAAAATCCAGCGATAGACAGACATGAAGGAAAATGGAACACAGGCATTATCACTAGTAGTAGCTATAGGATAGGGAATATTTGGCAGCAGCCACGCAGAAAAAAAACCCTTAATTCCAGACAAACTTTGCTAAAGACATGAATCTATTCTAGAAGACGGGAGGACTTTGATAAATAGATACCAGGCTGTTAAAGGCAAAATGCAGAAGTCACAAAGATAGGAGGAGATACGAGGAACTGATAGCAAATACACTTATCTAGAGGGGAGCAAGAGAAAATAGAAGATTTAAGAGCTTTGAAATCCCCCTGAAGTCAACTAAGGCTTCAGATTGAATAGTGACAAATACCAGTTTCCTAGTAAATATAGCTTAATTTAAAATGACTATTAATTTGAATTTTTAGGAGCACTGTAAGATGCCCCACTTGTTTTAGGTGTAGAGGCATATGCCTTTCAGAATTTGAGTTTGGAATTGAGCTTTTTTGAGATTTTGCTGTGACCAAAAAAAAAAAAAAAAAAAATCACAGCAGCTTGAAGGAAAGGAAAACTTAAAATCTTTCAAAACTGAACAAAAGGTACAAATAGTTCTAGGAAAGGCTGCAGTAAACAGGCAGTCAGAATCAGTTACAACCCGCCAAATGATGGAGGGAGCAGGGAGGAAATCTGTCTTAAAATTCTTCCAAGGTAAGTGATTAATAGATGGCTCAGTTGATAGCTCCCCTAGTAAACTCATAAAACCTGGAAGGCACCACATTAAGGGAAGGTTGCTTTGACATAGACTAGAACAGAGGTCCCCAAACTTGGCAGCTTTAAGACTTGTGGACTTCAACTCCCAGAAATTATGCTGGCTGGAGAATTCTGGGAGTTGAAGTCCAGAAGTCTTAAAGCTGCCAAGTTTGAAGACCTTTGGATTAGAAGAATTTACGTGTCTGCAGATACAACTGAATTCTAACTCCTATAACCTAAGCTAGTTTAACTAGCTGGTGAGAAAAGATGCTAGACATTGTGATTAAGCAACTTGAGAGGACTCAAACCCAAATAATATCATAGCATTCAGTACTTTCTAGTTGGCCCTGTTAATTTGGTATAAAGCAAGCCTCATGACTTTTGTACCTTGGAAACTAATTTCCATCAGAGGGAGGGTTTTTACTAGAGGAGACTAGACTTGGCTATTTATGTGCAGTTCCCAAAGTTTATCTAAGGCATCTTTGTAGCATTTTAAATGGCATTTTAAATGTGAGATAATGTACACTGAAATTCCCCATTATAGAAAGAAAACTTTATATCATTGGTCCTTATTTCTTTAGACTTCCAAGGATTTCATATTATTCATCTATACTCCACCTTTGAGGTATTATTCTTATTCTTATTATCTGTGCAGCTCGATTCTTGGTTTTCTCACTGATAGACCCCAGTATGTGCAAGTTGGGACTAATATTTCTAGCACCATGTTCTTTAGCACAGGTTCTCCTCAGGGCTGTGTCCTAAGTCCACTATTGTTCACCTTGCTGACCCATGACTGTTGTGCAAGGTTTGCTACCAACCCTATTGTGAAGCATGCAGATGATACAACAGTGGTGAGCCTTATTCGGGAAGATTTTGAGCGAAACAGGCACAGCAATGCCTGAATTTTCTGCATTGTATGAGAAGAGCCCATCTTCCTTCCCTTGTCCTTACCACTTTCTATAGAGCCGTGATGGCGAACCTATGGCACGGGTGCCACAGGTGGCACGCGGAGCCATATTGGTGGGCACGCGAGCTCAGCTTCGGCACACATACGTGCACCAGCCAGCTGATTTTTGGGCTTTCTGGGCCCACCAGAAGTCAGGAAACACACTGTTTCCAGCCTCCGGAGGGCCTCTTGGGTGTGTGGGGAAGGCCGTTTTTGCCCTCCCCAGGCTCCTAGAAAGGCTCTGGGGCCTGCAGAGAGCAAAAAACATCCTACTGGGCCCACCGTGCCATCATGTGCCAAAAGCGGAGGGAGCACAGGGGGGGGGCACATAGAATTATGGATGTGGGCACGTGTGCGTGTGACCCCACCGCGCTCCCCCCGCTTTTGGCACGCGACGGCAAAAAGGTTAGCCATCACTGCTATAGAGGGACGATTGAAAGTATCCTGTCATATTGTATTACTGTGTGGTTTGGGGGTATTACCGTTTCAGACAGGAAGGCCCTGCAGAGAATGGTGGGGATGGAAGAAAAGATTATTGGAAGTTCACTTCCTTCTATCCAGGACATGGCATATAAGCGATGCTTGACCAGGGTCCGAAGTATAGTCTGGGATGCTACTCATTCTCTCCATGACCAGTTTTCTTTGTTACTTTCTCTCCATATATAGTCCTTGACTTATGACTACAATGGAGCCCAAAATTTCTGTTAAGTGAGACATTTGTTAAGCAATTTTTCCCAAATTTTACCACTTTTCTGGTTGTTAAGCGAATCTGGCTTCCCCATTGACTCTGCTTGTCAGAAGGTCACAAAAGAGGATCACCTGACCCTGGGAAACAGCAACGGTCATAAATATGAACCAGTGGCCAAGCATCTGAGTTTTGATCACTTGATCATGGAGGATGCTGCAACGGCTGTAACTATGAAAAACGGTCATAAGTCATATTTTTTCAGTGCCATTGTAATTATGAATGGTCACTAAATGAACTGTTGTAAGCCGAGGACTAACTGTATAGCACATGTATGTGCATGTATGGGTTAGAAATGCAGGATAGCAGGATAACTCACTGCTCGCTGCAGGAGTTTGATCCTGACCGGCTCAAGGTTGACTCAGCTTTCCATCCTTCTGAGGTGGGTAAAATGAGGACCCAGATTGTTGGGGGAAATATGCTGATTCTGTAAACCGCTTAGAAAGGGCTGTAAAACACTGTGAAGCGGTATATAAGTCTAAGTTTGTTTTTTTTTTTTTAATTTGATTTATATGCCTCAGGGCGGCTTACAATGCGTGAAGCAATAGCCTTCATACTTTTGTATATTTATACAAAGTCAGCTTATTGCCCCCACAATCCGGGTCCTCATTTTACCTACCTTAGAAAGGACGGAAGGCTGAGTCAACCTTGAGCCTGGTGAGATTCCAACTTGCAGTAATTGCAGGCAGCTGAATGTTAATCACAGGGCCTTAGTCTACTGCGCCACTCAGGCCCCTTAAGTGCTATCGCTATATACGTATATGTGGGTGCATGTATGTATATGTGTGTGTGTGTACACACATTTTTGAGAGTGGGCATCGGAATTTCATTTTTTAACCTGTGCCAGTGCGTTCACAGAAAAAAAGTGACAATAAAGGTTCTCTTATTAGTACTGCAATATATATATATATATATATATATATATATACACACACACACACACACACACACACACACATATATATATATATAATATCTATCTATCTATCTATCTATCTATCTATCTATCTATCTATCGGATCCCAGCTTGTCATCATCCCTTACCTTATACAAGTTGATGGGAATGTCGATGAGGATGAGCAGCAGGTCCCCCAGAGCCAGGCTGGCGATGAGGATGTTGGGGCCGTTCCTCATGCATTTGTTCTTGTAGATGATTCGGAGCAAGGTGGAGTTACCGATGATGCCCAGCACAAAGACCAGGCAACCGATCACCGTGTTGATGTATTTGAAAGTATTCTTGATCTCGGTCTGGCTGCGGCACATCGGGTAAACTGGGGGAGGCGTTCGGCCAGCCCCTCCAGGCGATCCCGGGCTAGAAGCGTTGGAACTCCCGAAGTTTTCCTCCACCTCGGCTGCCACGGGAACCGCGCTGGTCCAGGAGGAGGCAGCCAGGCTCTGCGCGGTGATGTCGGCCAGGCGCGGCGAAGAGTTGCCCAGCTCCAGCGCTCGGGTGCCGCCCGCGCAGTACACTAGGGCTGCCGAGATCCAGAAGCCCCACAGGATGCGCCCAGCCATGATCGCAGGGCAGCTCCGACAGAAGGACGCGCAGAAGCTAGGACGGAGGGTGGAGAACCCTAGGAAAGAAAAAACCAGCCGTAGGATAAGGCGCAGCTGCTAATCGCAGCCAGCCGGAGCACGTGCGCCCACCCGGAGCCAGCGAGCGAGCCAAGCCGTCTGACCGACCCCGGCGTTACGCGCTGTCGAAACAAAAAAAAAAAAAAAACCCGGGGAGAGGCGGATGCCTGGAAAGAAGACGATTCGCTCGGGCTCAGAAACGTCGCTTCCTGGATAAACACAAGTCGGAGCGACTCTGCTTTGAAGAGGCTTTGGCGGGCGTGAAGCCAGTGCTGGGGATAGAGGGGGGTGGGGTCAGACCTCTGGCTTGACTAGACAGTCTCTTATCTGAGGTGGGATAGGTTCTCCTGCTTGAGCTGGGGGCTGGTCAAGAAGACCTCCAAGGTCCCTTCCAGCTCATTTTATTCTAATTTGATATAAAATTGGGAACTCTGCTTTTCCCAGGCTTCCGGGAGGGGATAATAATAATAATAATAATAATAATAACAACAACAACAACAACAACAACAACAAACAACAACAAAGATGATGATGATAATCATCATCATCATCATCATCATCATCGACATTGCCATACCTGGTGACAGCAGAATCGATGAGAAACGTGAAAAACGTGAAAAAAATCACCAGATATCAGGACTTGAGAATTGAACTGCAGACACTCTGGCATAAACCAGTGCAGGTAGTTCCAGCGGTACTCGGCACACTGAGGGCTGTGCCTAAAGACCTAGGCAAGCACTTAAAAACAATTGGCGCTGACAAGATCCCTTACTGGGATCTGCTCGCATAATCTGCCGATACATCACGCAGTCCTAAACGCTTGGGAAGTGTTCGACTAGTGATTTAGGATATGAAAGCCAGCGTGGTCATCTTGTTTGCTGTGTATACTGTTAATAAGGAGGAGGAGGAGGAAGAGGAGGCTGGCAGCAACCTGTATCAACTATTAGCACCAGTCAATGGTATGTGTGATGCATTTTTTAATGTTCAGTTGACTGAGTTTCATGTTTAATGAATAAAGTAAATAATAATAATAATAATAATGGCCATTAAAAATAGCCAAAAATGACTGAGTTTCATGTTTAATGAATAAAGATAATAATAATAATAATAATAATAATAATAATAATAATAATAGCCATCAAAAGTGTGTGATTATGGATGAAACATGTAACAGTGATACCCATTGTCATTGGGGCACTTGGTACCATGTCCAAGAATTTTATAAGATACGTCAACAAATTGCAGCTTCCTGCAATAACACCAGAGGAACTGCAAAAAACTGTGCTACTTGGAACATCGTACATCTTAAGAAGGTACTTGGTTGATACCTAGGACGCTGGCAGCAACCCGTATCAACCATTAGCCAATGGTATTTGTGATGCATTTTTGAATGTTCAAGTTGACTGAGTTTCATGTTTAATGAATAAAGATAATAATAATAATAATAATAATAATAACAATAATAATAATAAAAGCTCTCATGCTATATACAGATTGCCTTCAACTTACAACAAACAGTTCACTTAGTGACAGTTTGAAGTTACAAGGGCACCAAAAAAGTGAATTATGACCATTTACCATGGGTGCAGATCTCTGGCGTGATAAAGCTCCACTTTTCCCACGGCTTCCGGGAAGGGAATTTTTTTAAAAAAGTGAATTATTACCCTTTTTCTTACTTATGACCATGGGCGCAAACCTCTGGCTTGATAAAATTGGGATCACCATTTTTCCCACGGCTTCTGGGAGGGGAATTTTTTTTTATTTAAAAAAAAATGAATTATGACCATTTTTCACACTTATGACCGTGGGCGTAGAGCTCTGGCTTGATAAAATCGGGAGTTCCACTTTTCCCATGGCTTCCAGGAGAGGAAAAATAAATTTTTAAAAAAGCTCTCATGCTATATACAGGTAGTCCTTGACTAATAACGGTTCACTTAGTGACTGTTTGAAGTTTCAATGGCACTGAAAAAAAGTGACTTATGACCATTCGTCACACTTATGATCGTTACAGCATCCCCATGGACTTACAGGGATTTACATTCGGATGCTTGACAACTGTCACATTTAAGACCGCTGCAGTGTCCTGGGGTTATATGATCCCCTTTTTTGACCTTCTGACAAGCAAAGTCAATGGGAAAGCCCGTTACTAACTTAACAACTGCAGTGATTCACTTAACAAACGTGGCAAGAAAAGTTGTAAAATGGTACAAAACTCACTTAACAGAAATTTCTCACTTGGCAACAGAAATTTGGGGTTGGATAGCGGTTATAAGTTGAGGACTATCTGTATTAAACAAGGAACGGACAGAAAAGTTTTGGTAGTCAGAAAACTATCCGGAGTAACTTTTATTAGGGAAACTGGAACCCCTTGAAAGTCCATGGAAAAGAATCAGGGGTGAAATCCAGCAGGTTCTGGAGAACCGGTAGCGGAAATTTTGAGTAGGTCGAAGAAACAGCAAATGCCACCTCTGGCTGGCCCCAGAGTGGAGTGAGAATGGGGATTTTGCAGTATTCTTCCCCTGCCACGCCCACCAAGCCACGCCCACCAAGCCACACCACGCCCACCAAGCCACGCTCACAGAACCAGTAAAAAAATTTGAATTTCACCACTGGAAAGAATGTATATATTTTGTGGAGGGTTTTTTGTCTTTTATTGAGGAGGTATGTGGATTCCTTAATTGGTTTTTTTTTTTAAAAGCATCCCAACCGCTCCGCTCCCAACAATTGTTTGAAATGAGAAATTTCAAGAAAGATCAACCGTTACAATCCACGTGCTTACCTGGGTTAAACTACTGCATTGCACATACATTATGAATCAGAATTCAGCCGTAATTTTCTCCAGCGTTTGCTGTAACCACTTGGACTATAAACTTCCAAATCATGGTGTTAAATTGTGGATTGCTCTCAATCGATAACGTTAAAAAAACATTTCCCTCATTTCCCTTAAGCTTAAAGGTAAAGGTAAAGGTTCCCCTCACACATATGTGCTAGTTGTTCCCGACTCCAGGGGGCAGAGCTCATCTCCGTTTCAAAGCCAAAGAGCCAGCGCTGTCCGAAGATATCTCTGTGGTCATGTGGCCAGCATGACTAAATGCCAAAGGCGCGCAGAACGCTGTTACCTTCCCACCAAAAGTGGTCCCTATTTTTCTACTTGCATTTTTTATGTGCTTTCGAACTGCTAGGTTAGTAGAAGCTGGGACAAGTAACAGGAGCTCACCCCATTACGCAGCACAAGGGATTCGAACCGCTGAACTGCCGACCTTTCAATCGACAAGCTCAGCAGCCACTGAGCCAACGCATCCCTTATTTTTCTCCAACATTTGCTGTAACCACTTGGGCTATAAACTTCCAAATCATGGTGTTAAACTGTGGATTGCTCTCAATCAATACATTTTTTTAAAAAACCCGATTTCCATCATTTCCCTTAAGCTTACTCCCAAGTAAATAAACAAACATGAAAATGAATACATAAACTATAAAGAGGAGAATAAATCATTATTTGATTTATTCTCCTCTTTATAGTTTATGTATTCATTTACCGTTAACATTAAACGAATTAGTGAAAGAGTCTTTTTTTGCTGTTCAGTTGCATATTTGTCTGATTGACTTTTCACCTTGAGAGTTGTCTGTGTTGGAAAGAGATGGATTTAGCTCCCAGTGATAATGTTCTTTCTGGCTTGAAATGAGCTGCATTCAAGTGTCCCATGACTGACCGTCCTCTACAAAAATCTGAAAGGACAAAGCTGATGGCACCAAGGTTACATGGCTCAGTTCTTGGATGTGCTTCATTTCCAGTTATTTGGAAAGCCTCCAAACCCACCCTCCCCCAATTTTCCAGACCTACACTTGTATAGTTTCTATCATTCACAAACTCTCCTTCCCTCCCATCTTTGAAGGCCTGGAAATCATCAGGAAGTCATCCTTAGCAGGGCATGCAAAAGGAGCAGTGCTGGGAAGCAAATTTTTACAAGCTTGAAAACCATACAATATGCAAATGTGTGGTGTAGCTGATGGGTATAATGACCAGAAAAGACCGATGTTTTTAATTAACGTATATGCAGGGCTACAGATTACAGGAAATTCGGCGAGGATTTTCATCAATTGGCATGGCAGATCTCTGCTAAGCTTTCAGTAAGTATAGAAGTGGGTTTTGCCACTACTTTCTTCCAATGTGTTTTTAAATTCCCGATATAGCTATAGGCTAGCAGCCTTCCATCTAGACAGGATCTAAACCAGTTTTGGAGACAATCTTTCAAAAGATTGGACTGGAACATGATGGTTATTTATAAATTTATTTATAGCTCTTATTTATACAGCTGTCCATCTTGCAATCAAGTGACTCTGGATAGCATACCACAAGGTTAATATTAAAAATATTTAAGAACTTTAAAATTGTAAAAGGAATTGGAACAACAGAAGGCAAAGAGATTACGGTAGGCCAAATGGCGATGTTAACTGCCCAGTAGCTATCTCAATACAGCATTTTGAACTTCCCTAGAATCCCCCAGGTCTGTGGACACAAGCAGGTCTTGATGGGCCTTCAGAAAACTAAAATGGTGAGCCGGCTTCACTTTCAGAGGAGTATGTTCCATAAAGAGGGTCACAGCCAGTGGTGGGTTCCTCCTGGTTCGGCCCGGTTCTCCCGAGCAGGTAGCGGTGACGATATGATGTCACCGAACCGGTTCTGCCCCCGTGCCCCCCCGCGCCCCCACCCCCACGCGCCCCACCCCCACCCCCCGCGTTATTCTTACCTTTTATTTGGCCCCACCCCCAATCTATTGCTGCCTCCTGAGTCCCAGCTGATGGCTAGAGGGAAAAAAACTGTTTAAACTCTTGCCCTGGGGCTTCAAAGGGCCGCCCTACAGCTGATCAGTGTTAAAAGAAAACAAATGAGTAGACTGGTGCCTGCAAAAATACATGAGTAGATCAGTGCCTGCAAAAATAAATGGGTAGACCAGTGCCTGCAAAAAATAAATGGGTAGATCAGTACAGCTCTGCAAGCAGTTAAAAGCCTGGTAGACCAGTACTTCTGCTAAATCCTAAATAATTGTCACATGATCATCAAGCCACACCCACAAAATAAGCCACGCCCACAGAACCGGTAGTAAAAAAATTTAGAACCCACCCCTGGTCACAGCAGAAAAGACCTAATGCCTAGGGCAGTGATGGCGAACCTTTTCGGCTCCGAGTGGCAAAAAGGGAGTACGCGCAAGTGCGCTCGTTTGGGTCACAACCCGGAAGAGGAGTTGCCCAGGGCGCATGTGTGTGCCCGAAAATGAACTTCCGGTTTCCGGCATAAGCATGTATTCCAGCCAGCTAGTCTTCTGGGTTTCTGGCACGCATGTGTGCACAATGATCAGCTGGCCGGCACGCATGATCACGCAGGAAAATGGAAGACCAGTTTCCGGCACAGCTGCACGCACAAAAGCCAGCTGATCATCGCACATGCATGCACACCAGAAACCCGGAAGAGGAACGGGCAATGCCAGCGTGCCAGACGACATGACTCCGCATGCCACTTCAGGCACGCATGCCATAGGTTTGCCATCAGGGGCCTAGGACCTGCCAAATGAAACCCCCAGTCAACAGGATCTGCAGTATATTCTCTGTCCTGGAAAGCCATTTTGCTGTAGTGATTAAGGCTCTAGGCTAGAAACCAGGAAACTGAGTTCTAGTTCCACCATAGGAATGGAAGCCGGCTGGGTGACCTGGGACCAATCACCAGGAGACTGTGAGTTCTAGTCTCACCTCAGGTATGAAAGTCAGCTGGATGATTTTGGGCGAATCACACAATTCACTTCACAGAGCTGGTGTGGGGAGGGAGAACTTTGTATATTCAATGCCTTGAGTTATTTGTAAAAAAAAAATAATAAAGGGAGGAATAAAAAAATCTAAATAATAAAAAAAAATCTGGTGGGTGTGGGGGAAGAAAAGCTACTATTTAGCCTTGAGTGTGTTGGGGGAAAGCTGAGATCCAAATCTCTTGGTTTTCGCTTTGGGTAGATATTCCAGACTTTGTTATGGCTACAAGTCTGGAATAGAAAGTTGCTTTTTCAACAGGGAAAAAAAGAAAAATGTTGAAATCTGCCTCTAGTAGAGCATGGAGTTGCTTTACTGCAGTATTCCATAAACTTCCTAGAAAAGTCTCACTCTAAGACAGCAATTCAAGGCTGCAGTTTCAGGAGAATATCAGCAGGTTTAACACTTGTAGCTTTGTTTCTGAAAAGCTTTCTCCGGAAGCATTTCCTTTGCAAAGCAGGAGGAGAAGATAATTGAACCAAAGCTGTAAACAACTGTTTGGTGTATACCAGTGGTGTAATCCAATTTTTTTTTTACTACCGGTTCTGTGGGCGTGGCTTGGTCGGTGTGGTGTGGCTTGGTAGGCGTGGCAGGGGAAGGATACTACAAAATCTCCATTCCCACCCCACTCCAGGGGAAGGATACTGCAAAATCCCCATTCCCTCTCTACTCCTGGGGGAAGGAGATTGCAAAATCTCCATTCCCATCCTACTCTGGGGCCAGCCAGAGGGGGTATTTGCCAGTTCTCCGAACTGCTCAAAATTTCCGCTACCGGTTCTCCGAACTGCTCAAAATTTCCGCTACCGGTTCTCCAGAAACTGTCAGAACCTGCTGGATTTCACCCTTAGTGTATACACCGTTTATAACAGATTTATAATAATAGATAATGGATGAATTATTTCTTATTTTATTCTTTTGCTCTTCTAACATATGCCAGCAAAACGTGTATAACACTAACCTCACAATCGATACAAAAGCTACGAGTGGCACAAAGAGCCAAGGAAAGATATATGCTCGGCATCACAAGACAAGACAGAAAAACCTGCACATCGATTAGAGGATGCCATCAAAAGAGTAAAAGAATTGAAATGGAAATGGGCTGGTCGCATAGCAAGAAGAGCTGATGGCAGGTGGACCAAGGCAGTCGCAGAATGGATCCCACTTGATAAAAAGCATCCACGAAAGAGACCTAAAACAAGATGGATCGATGACATCAGCAAGTATTGCGGGGCCAATTGGCCAAAGAAAGCTCAGGAGCGTATTAGTTGGAAACATGCAGAAGAGGACTTTATCCTGCAGTGGACAGACAATGGCAAGAATGGTGATGATTCTTTTTCTATGCATGACATCTCTGTAAGGATCCAAATGAGAACTTAAAGTCATAAAATGTAATAACCTGGGGAGGGAAAGTCTCCTATTATGAATATAAAAAGATAGGAAAAACCCATGAAGAGACTCGGAAGATTAGCTTGATGACTTCTCAAAGGTCAGAACAGGAAGGCCATTTCCTGTTTAGTTAAAATAACTTACAGTAGTTTAAAAATTCCCATTTCAAATACCGTTAGGAGGATCTTGTTTTGAAATCTTCAGTAGCACAGGATGTATGCACGAACAAAGAAGTTTCAGCGAGGAATTAAAGTTTCCTGACTTTTTTTTTCAACTTGCTTATTATAAGCAGCCAGGAGATCTTTAAATTTCCACAAAAATATGAAGAGTTAACTCGTAAACCAATGAAAGGCGCGACTCCTTTGCCAAGGCCAATTTCCCATCAAAGCCACAGATCTTAATTATATGCATCACTAGTTAACTGGTGAGGATTAATTTTTTTAATTATGGAAATATATTACATTAATAAGACATACCAATTGAAGGCATGTTGTTGCTTTGCTATTATTCAAAGGTGTTCAAGATTTTAGAATAGAAGCATCCAGTTCTCTTTTTCCTACTCTGCAGTTGTGATTCAATTTATTTTGGTATCACTAATGCTCTGTTCTATCTTTTACACATATTTTTTCTGCCTATCTTATTTCCTTCTACTACCGGTATACCTTCTTGCTACCAAAATAGCAAAATTGCATCCCTAGCTGATTGTCAACACAGATCCCTACATCATGTGATGTATGTTTGGGGTATGTGTGTTGTATCATATTACACACACAATGCAATGCAATGCAATGCAATGCAA
Source organism: Ptyas mucosa (assembly GCA_012654045.1). NCBI lineage: Eukaryota > Metazoa > Chordata > Lepidosauria > Squamata > Colubridae > Ptyas > Ptyas mucosa. The sequence continues at coordinate 1,800,986 of WNWU01013815.1, read as the reverse complement.
TGCAATGCAATGCAATGCAATGCAATGCAATGCAATGCAATGCAATGCAATGCTACAATACAATACAATACAATACAATACAATACAATACAATACAATA
>WNWU01013815.1:1781597-1800876 GCA_012654045.1 Ptyas mucosa | reverse complement strand
TACAATACAATACAATACAATACAATACAATACAATACAATACAATACAATACAACACAACACAACACAACACAACACAATACAATACATATGACCCCGGGACACTGCAACTGTCATAAATATGAGCCAGTTGCCAAGTGTCTGAATGTAAATCACACGACCATGGGGGGATGAAAAATGGTCATAAATCACTTTTTTCAATGCCGTTGTAACTTTGAACGGTCCACTAAATGGACTGTTGCAATTCGAGGACTACCTACTTTTTCATAAATGTGAATAACACTATTCAGTCTATTTTATTTCTGCAAAATAAAGAGATGAACTTGAGATTTCTGTTTTGTGAGCAAAACCTGATACTGAACATTCACAATCAGTAAGGAATCCCTGAATACATAGGTCAGATTTCCCAACCCATACATTCCCATTGGGTTATAACTTCCATGATTCCCAGGAAGCTAGTTGGAGACTGTAGGGAATGGCCTTGAAGATGAGAAAGTAGAGATGGGATCTTGGAGTCTTAGTGGGCAACCAATTAAATATGAGCCAATAATGTGCAGCGGCAGCCAAAAAAGCCAATGCAATCCTAAATTGCATTAACAGAGGGATAAAATCAAGATCAAGTAATGTACTAACACCACTCTATAAAGTCTTAGTAAGACCATACCTAGAATACTGCATCCAGTTTAGGTCACCACACTATAAAAAAGATGTTGAGACTCTAGAAAGAGTGCAGAGAAGAGCAACCAAGATGATTAGGGAACTGAAGACTAAAACATACGATGAACGGTTGCAAGAACTGGGCATGGCTAGTCTAGTGAAGAGAAGGACCAGGGGAGACATGGTAGCAGTGTTCCAATATTTGAGGGGCTGTCACAGAGAGGAGGGGGTCAAGCTATTTTCCAAAGCGCCTGAAGGCCAGACAAGGAATAATGGATGGAAACTGAACAAGGAGAGATTCAATCTGGAAATAAGGAGAAATTATCTGACAGTGAGAACAATCAACCAATGGAACAGCTTGCCCTCGGAAGTTGTGAGAACTTCATCACTGGAAGCTTTCAAGAAGAGACTGGACAGCCATCTGTCAGAAATAGTATAGGACAGTGATGGCTAACCTTTTTGCCATCGTGTGCCAGGAGTGGGGGCGGGAGAAGGGGGTCACGCGCATGCATGCCCACACATAATTCTATGCACCCTACGCATGTGTGTGTGACTCCTCTACCCACCCCGCTCCTGGCACGCGATGGCACGGTGGGCTTGGTAGGCCCGTTTTTCTCTCTCCCCAGGCTCCAGAGCCTTTCTAGGAGTTTGGGGAGGGTGAAAACGGCCTTCCCCACCACCACCCCCGGAGGCCCTCCAGAGGCCGGAAACAGCCTGTTTCCCTACTTCCAGTGGGCCCAGAAGGCCCGAAAATCAGCTAGCCAGTAGCTGAGCTTGCATGCTCAGTGATATGGCTCTGTGTGCCACCTGTGGCACGCGTGCCATTGGTTTGCCGTCACGGGTATAGGATCTCCTGCTTGGGCAAGGGGTTGGACTAGATGACCAACCAGATCCCTTCCAACTCTGTTAATCTGTTAAATGCCACCAAGGCAGTAATCAGTCAAGTTAGCTTGAGCCCAAATAATGTGCAAGTTCTGAGTTAACTGAGATACTGATGTGATACAGGGGTGGGTTCTACTTACCTTTACTACCGATTCGCAACGGGGTAGTTCCTAAAGTGGAGCAAACTCACTAAACAAATTTCTCACTTAACAACATAAATTTTGGACTCAATTGTAGTCGTAAGTTGAGGACTACTGTAATTTTAGACTTATATGGCATTGATTTCTTGGTCTGGTCTATCTAATGGGGTTGACTCTAATAATGGAGGAAGGAACTGTGATGCAACACAGCTGACCAACATTAGATTAGAAATGGATAATATATTGTATGTCTGACATCAGAAAGCAAGTGGTTCTTCTTTGTAGTATCCAACATTCTCCTAAATTGGTCTTAGTGTTTATTCAAACACTGTGTTTCTTGTGAAATTAATAATGTTTTATTTTTTGTTATTACAGTTACTTGTCTGTAGAATTAATTGCTATGATCCCTTGTTCTCAGACTGATAAAGATGCAGCCAGGAACCGAATAGAAGTAATTTATCAATGTTTGAAAAAGGTTTGTGTTACACAGAAATATGCATAATTGGATTCAAAGCTGGACAGGCATAGACCTTGAGATGTAAATGAAAAGAAACAGACTTTCGTTAGTCCTCACTTGGCCATTAGCTGCATGGATAAGCATACTTAAGAAAATGACTAGCCATACTTAATATATATCAGATCAGTAGTGAGCCACCTCTTCTTAACTCAGAACTTGCACATTATTTTTACTGCCTTGCTGTAGCTGATCACGCTATGACATCATGTAAGTCAGCAGTCCCCAATCTTTTGGGCACCAGGGACCAGTTCCATAGAGAAAGGTTTTCCCGTGGACCAGAGGAGACGTGGTTTTGTGTGCTGCCTGCATCCCACAGATGGAGCTTCGCTTGTTTGCATGGCCCAGTTATTGGCATGCCGTGGCCCGGTACTGGTCCATAGACCGGTGTTTGGGGATCCCTGATCTAAGTGAATGCAGTTGAAACATTTGGACCTTTTCTTTTTGCATTATTGACGGATTTTAAGGGTGAAGTTTTGAGGTTCTGTTTTTATTAAGAGTTACAAGGGTTCAAATCTTTCACTTTGTTCATTGTCTCTCAAATTCACAAAATGATGTCAAACAACAATCTCATCCCTTACAAGCTAGAACTGGAATGTTACATGCAGCCCAGTGGTGAAATACAAAATTTTTTACCTCCGGTTCTGTGGGCGTGGCTTGGTGGGCGTGGCAAGGGAAGGATACTGCAAAATCTCCATTCCCACCCCACTTTGGGGCCAGCCAGAGGTGGTATTTGCCGGTTCTCTGAACTACTCAAAATTTCCGCTACCGGTTCTCTAGAGCCTGTCAGAACCTGCTGGATTTCACCCTTGATGCAGCCTATGTTTGTATGTTACCTCACCCTGTATTAAGGTGTGGAAACATTAATGGCAATGTTTCATTAATTGCTCTCCCAAGTATTCTTGACTAGTTCGGTGTCATCATAACAATTCATTTTCCCTTCGAAGGCTCCATCATATTCATAGGTATTGGAAGTGTGCCCAAGTGAAAACCCCAGAAAACCCCCCTTTTGGCATGCAATGGCAAAAAGGTTAGCATCACTGATCTAGAACAATCTATTATAATATTAAAAGAGGGAGTATAAAAAAGGGGAAATGCAGACAGTTTCCCTAGAAAAATGAGTTTAAAACCTGTCATAGACCGTCTGTATTTATATGAAAGTGTGCGGACTAGTACCTGGCCATGCAAGCAGCTGGTGAGCACAAAAAACTCGATTTGTGGAAAATGGCAGGCATGCACACACAAAACCACCCCCTCTTCCTGCTGCCACTTCTGCCAGTCCACAGAGCCGGAAAGGTTGGGGGCTGTTGCTCTAAGCCTAAGGAGTTCAGTATCCTCTCTATCTTTGTACTTTGTACTTGTACTGTATCTTTACAACTTATATTGTTTTTATTGTTTCCTAGTATGATTTGATTGCTTATTCGCATCCTATGACTATCACTAAGTGTTGCATCTTATGATTCTTGATGAATATACATATTTTATTTTTTCTTTATGCATCGTGAGAGCTTATGCACCAAAGACAAATTCCTTGTGTGTCCAATCACACTTGGCCAATAAAGAATTCTATTCTGTTCTGTTCTGTTCTGTTCTCTGTGAATTTGATAACCATATTTTCTGTCCTCACATCCAAATCATAATTATGTTGAATGGTAGAGGGCTTAGGAGAGAGCCCTGAGCTATGCTCCTTCATCTACCTCCTTCTAGCTTGATGTGGCTCTAGTGATACACCCTTGTAGCTTGATTGCTCAATTAGCTTTGCATGCGTCTAATGGTGGCGTTGTTCAGCCTACATATTGCCATCTTCGCTACTTAGCTCTCATGGCAAACAGTGTCCAATTCTTTGTTAAAGGTGTGGTAAAATATGTGCAACTTATTCCTCCGGTAAGCTAAACCAATGTAGAGAGTAGTAAGGAAGATTCTTGATAAAGATATGCTAGTTTCACTGCCGAAGTGACAAGGGATAAAACATTTTTAAAGTCCAGAATGTCCAGATAACATTTGGAAGTGGCTCAAGTAGATACCTCCCTAATTCACTGAACTATAAGAAGTAGGGGAAAATACAATATAATCAGACTTGCAGGATTCCGTTCATTACAGTTAATCTCAGTAAAAATAGTTTTAGTCTTGGTTTGATTCTCACCTGATGGAGCGGACAACTGTCACTAAGGTGATTAGTTTGGCATGATTTGATAAACTCACTGGAGCATCTGTTCTGGCTATATCTGCTTTAAGAAGTAAGATAGCTACAAAAAGATTGTCTGTTTTGTGATTGTTTAACATTTCATTTTTATGCCATTAATAACAAAAAAGGAAAACGAAAAATCCCCCCCAAAGTATAAATCAAAAAGTATAAACAAAGAACCCCAAGTAAATAATAATAATAACAACAACAACAGCAACAACAACTTTATTGTCATTGTACGTGTATACACAGTATACCCATACAATGAAATTCACTTAACACCTAAAGACCAGGTCCAACACACATAACAATCCCCAAACACACTCCCATCCACCACAATTCCCCACCCCTAAACCACCCAAACATCCACACAACAGACCAACTAATGCTGTCCAACAGTTCACTGATGGTGGCCCTTTAGTTCATTGTTGAGTGCAATTATAGCTCTGGGATAAAAACTATTCAGAAAACATGTGAACCGAGTTTTAATTGTTCTGTATCTTCTGCCAGAAGGCAACAATCCAAAAAGATTGTAAGCAGGATAGGAAGAGTCTCTGAGAATGTTATGGAACTTTCTCAAACAGCGAGATTCGAAGATGTCATCTAGGGCTGGTAGCTGGAATCCGATGATATTCTGGGCAGTTTTAATGATTCTCTGTAGAGTTTTTTTGTCTGCTACAGGGCTACTCCCATACCATGCAAGAATGCCATATGTCAGGATACTCTCAATAGTGCTGCAATAGTAGGATAGAAGTAGATGCTGAGCTAGATTTATCTTCCTGAGTAAAACTAGCATCAGCACCATAAAACAAGTTTTTTCTGTGAGGGCATTCTGTAGACCTTCAGGCCTTTTTAAATTTTCTCTCCGTTAGACAATCAGACTAATTAAAATTCTTGCTTGAATCTCTAGCCTTTGGCCTTATAGATTTTAAGTTATAGCATGATTTGAGTTGTCTCTATATTATTTAGTTCATGGTTGTAAACCATTTTAGTGGCTTAGTAGTGAAAGACGTGGTACAGTATTGCTGTATTTTATATAAATAATCATTTCCTCTGAAATGTTTCTAAATTTCATATTTGTACAAAAATTTATTTTTGACTTTTAGATGCTCCTTTAAGGTAGCATGATTTTTGAGATACATCTAAATATATAAGAATACTTGATTTGAGTCATTCTGCATTTTAAAGGCTCTACCATGTACCATTATTAAAAAAGAAATTCTATAATATTTAAGGGTATTTTGAAAGGAGAATTCTGTACATATTTATGGTTTCCCACAGTAGAGTGTTTTAAGCGCAGCTATATATGGTTGTTGACATAAAACAAAAGAGAAAAAATACTGATTATGATGTTACACCTCCTTTTCTCCTTGTACGGTAAAGGCTCAAGCTATGAGTATTTGGGCTGTACACATATCTCTATATTTAGTATAAAGGGATAATAGGTTCTCTCAGCCAACTTGGAACAGGAATTCTGTCTCTTGATGATATTTTTATACAAAGTGATCCCTAAAGTCCAATCTTCTATAATATTGACATTAAAATGACAGCTCTGATTTCATTTGTTACTCTTCTGGAAGTGAGTTGTATTACAAATATACAGTGCATACCTTCAAAAGGGAATAAGACTGTGTATGCATTTCCATGATTATAGAATGACTTTAGTTTCTTTTTCTTATCCTTGGAAATCAAATAGAAGTGAAAAAGAACTGCAGCTGTGTTGGATATTCCAAAAGTTTATTGCTTCTCCAGACTGGAGTAATCTGTCCAAAATAGTGTAGATATAGCTGGGACTCCACCATTATGGAATTTTTGTGATAGTAATTAGGACAAGTGTGGGTTTTTTTTTTTCATTTATGGCTAGGGGCATGCTGGGAAATGCTACATATTAGCAATGGGAAAACGATAATAGAATGAAATAGCTACACGCAAACTTTAGTTATTAGCAAACTCTGAAATGAAGATATCAGCCTTTAGACCGGGGTGAAATCCAGCAGGTTCTGACAGGTTCTGGAGAACCAGCAGTGGAAATTTTAAGCAGTTTGGAGAACCGGTAGCGGAAATTATGAGTAGTTTGAAGAACCAGCAAATACCGCCTCTGGCTGGCCCCAAAGTGGGGTGGGAATGGAGATTTTGCAATATCCTTCCCCCAGGAGTGGGGAAGGAATGGGGATTTTGCAGTATCCTTCCCTGCCACGCCCACCAAGCCACGCCCACAGAACCAGTAGTAAAAAAAAATGGATTTCACCACTGCTTTAGACCCATCTTAAGGGGCTCATGTGCGTCACATCAGTATTTTGCAAGTGAAGATGACTCTTGAGGTTATGGCATTGTTGCATGCCAGCTTTCTATTTATTATTTTTCATCAAATGACTTCAACATAAAGCCAATTGGACCAGGGAATCTGACAGGTCTCCAGGGAGGTGCCCCTGGTAAGAGGCCAGGGAACCAGACATGCAGGGGCACAACAACATATTGTTGCTGGAAACATCTGGTCGCTCTCCTTGACTACAGTGGAGAATACAGCGAAGGTCAAAGGAACCAGGATGTCCAAGATAAATGGCACTGGGGTGTTCTAGCACTTAAATTTGAATTTGCAGGAGAAGGTTGTTGCAGCTGTTCAGTGACCAAAAAACAAACAAAAAAATAAGCATCTGTGCTTTCTTTCCATTCCTGAGGGAAAACAAAACAAAACAAAACAAAATATATTTCTCTGAGTATGACTGCCAGCTAGAGCTTTTTTACATTTTACATGAACCACCTTGCCTTTATTCTAAGTGCTAAGACTAGACCCGAACCTTTTCCGGACTGAGTGCCCAAAGTGCACGTGTGCGTGTGCCCGAACCCCCCAAAATACAATACATGTACGCCCCCCTCAGGCATGCGCACGCACCCCCCACATGCAACCCACCATCTGCGCATGCGAGGACCCCCTGTACATGCCCTGCACCCCTGTGCATGCACACGCAGCCCCTACGCACATGCCCCGCCCTCGCGCATGCACAGCAGAGACCCGACAACCAGCTGGCTGGCAGGAGGTACGCGCACATGTGCTGCAGAGCTGAACTGGAGTGATGGCATGCGTGCCCACAGAGAGGGCACTGCGTGCCACCTGTGGCACACATGCCATAGATTCGCCATCATAGTGCTAGGTTAATGGGAAGATGGCCATGTCCTGCTGCGTGCTCAGAGTATTTATATTTTGCCACTGCTGGCTTAGTGCTATCCATCCATACCTGCTCAGCAGATATGGGTTGAGAAAAAAAGGTGAACTGCCATAGATACGATATTCCTCAGGAGCCCTTCTCAGTCATCCAAGTCATGGTTGTCCCAAAGGTGCTTTCTTTTCAAGAGGCAACTGAAATTTCTTTTTCTTTGAAGATGTTTCACTTCTCACTCAAGAAGCTTCTTCAGCTCTGACTGGATGGTGGAGAATGGAAGGATTTATACTCCTTGCAGACAGCTGGTCATTGGCATTCTTTTAGAGAGTTGTTGAGGCCACTTGGAAGTTTATCTGTATCCTCAGGGTCACTTGAGTAGTGCAAATGGGTGTGGAGCAGGGGTGGGTTCTACTTACCTTTACTACCGGTTCACAACGGGATCGCACATGTGCATGCATAGATCGCTTCTGATGACATCAGGTCAATGGGCGGAGCCTCCAGCCGGTTTTACCACCGGTTTTGTAGAACCAGTCTGAACTGAGGGCAACCCACCACTGGTGTGGAGCCTTCTTGGAACTGCTGAAAGGACTGTGTTATAGACTGGAGATAGATAATGTATCCCTCCCTTTCTGTTGAGAGACAGCTGTTCAAATTTGACATAGATGGTCTCTTTGACCCCTCTTTCAAACCAGCCATACTCTCTGTCCAAAATGTGGACTTTGCTGTCTTCAAAAGAGTGGCCTTTGCCTTTTAAATGCAGATGGACTGCTGAATTTGTCTAGATGGGTTTGTTCTCCTATGTTGTGTCATGCGTTTATGCAGTGCTTGTTTTGTTTCCCCAATGTACAGATCTGCAAATGGCTCACTGCATTGTATTGCATGTACCACATTGCTCAGTTTGTGTCTGTTTTATCCTTGCGATGGACAAGCCTTAGTATAGTCTTGGGTTCGAAGTGTCCACATATGTTATGTTGGCTGAAGATCCTCCTGAGCTGTTCATATTTATGTATTATTTAGATGATTTATCTAGCCACCCAGCACTTATAATCAAGTCTATAAGTGGCATACATCAAATAAAATCTCCCAGAAGCAATGCTTCAATAAAATCCATGCAATTTCAACAACAACCCCTCCAAAAGAAAGGAAGGAAGGAAGGAAGGAAGGAAGGAAGGAAGGAAGGAAGGAAGGAAGAAAGAAAGAAAGAAAACTCAGAAGCTTAACGTGTCAACAGTATAAAGCTGTTCTACCTCCCAGAAGGCTCATCTATTGTCTTGGCCCAATGCCTGGAAGAAGAGCCACGTTTTGAACGATTTTTATATCATTCTGTTTACATTTCATGGTTTCTTACAGAGATAATTCCATGATTATCTTTTCATGTACACAAAGTAATATTGGGTTAATGCATAATTATGTATCTCCGTGAATTAAATGGAGAGAGAAAGAGAGAGAGGCTCAATAATGTGCAGGTTGAGTCTGCTGTTTTCCTATAGGCAGAAGGAATAATCTTAAGAAATAAAGATTGGATTTCACCCCAAACGTGATTGTAGCAATCAAGTTCTTGCATTAACTTCCTAACTGGAGAATGGATTCCAAAGGAAAATGAAAAAATGTCTCTTATTTTTCTCATCTGCAGCCTATGATACTATACCTTGTTGTAACACCATTACCTTGATTGACAACATATTGAGTAACAGGTTATTTTCAAGTATTCACAGAATTCAATAGAAGCAGATACCTTAAGTTGAATAACGGACTACCACGAGCATCAGTGCTTTCCCTTGCTCTTTTTAACTTATCCACAACCTACCTAAAACTGTTGCTCAGAAATTTATTTATGCCAATGATATCAATCTCACAGTGATGCAAAGGTCATCCGCTCTCAAAATCTCCAGAACCTGGATGACTACTTCAAAAAAAAAATGGCACCTCCAACCAAGCCTAACAAAAACAGAAGTAGCCACATTATTCTCATAAAGATAAAAAGAGGGAGGGGGAAAGCACCTACAGACATGCAATATTCTCTTACCATAATAACCTTATAATAAAAAGAAAACTGGTATGCATGATTTTGATGTCCTTGTCTGGCCTACCTTAAACAATACAAGTAATCCTTGACTTACGTTGCAACCACTCTTGAACCCAATCCAATTACTGGAGCTGATCAGCTTTTGTGATCTTCTGACAAGCGAAGGCAACGGGGAAGCCAGATTCACTTAACAACCATGTTACTAACTTAACAATTGCAGTGATTCACTTAACAAACGTGGCAAGAAAAGTGGTAGAATGGGGCAAATCTCACTTAAGCACCGTATATTAATTTGCTAGGCGAGTGTGATTTGTGTGCCCAAGAGTCTAGGCACAGTCAAATATGGTAGTCATCAAAGGCTCCATAAAACCCTTGGTAGGAAGTTAGCACCCCTTTTCCCCCCAGCTTTTCTTGGATCAAATCATTCACTTCTCTCCATTACCAGGAAAACACTTCAGACAGTCCTTCCAACAGTTAAGTTTTATGAATGAGATGCTTTTGTATCTATTGAGAAAACTGGAGTATTCCATCAGTATCCATTTACAGAAATCCAGGTCATCCTATTCACAAACAAAATTCCTTCAACCACAGTTCCCACAGAAGACTGGAGTTGATGGGATTAAGAATTTACATTCCCCCACCCAAATTCTAAGGACAGGACAGGACCTTTAGGACATAATAGGATTTATCCACCACCATAAGAATAGCAAAAGACCCGAGGCTCACTATATTGCACAACCCCCTGGAGCTTCTCAATCACCAAACCCCAGAACCCTATAAAAATCCATCCACTCACTCAGCCATTTTGTCAACCACCCCAGACACAGGCTGCTGTCACTGAAGTTTCTGGAAACCTTCTTTCCTTGTAGTCAACCTTCATTTTATTTCCAGTTCCGGCTTGGAAATGGACTGGATTTTTCTTCCAACATCTTGTTTTTGCTATTTTCGTGGGCCATTAGAAAACAAGGCCTTGGTAAGCACAGTACTTGCTGGTAGGCTGAATTCATTTTGATGAGTCATTAATTATATAGTCTTTTGTAGTTTCCAGATCATGGGAATATGGACACAGAGAGCACATGAAAAGAAGAGAGAACCCCGTTCCCCTACTTATATAATTATTCATCACCTGTAGTGATTAATTTTAATCAAATGGAGAAACATATAGATTGAAGTCTTAGTGTGGGATTTGAGACTATGTTCTGGATCTGTTTTTTCTTACCATTCCAGATGGTTCATTTCATCTAATTAAATAATCCATTGAAAAAGTATGCGACCCATGTTCTTTGCTGCTATCGTGTTTGGTGTCTCTGCTCAGGATTTCATGATCTCATGAATCTCATTTCCCAGACATAATGAGGGGAAAGGGGGAAAGAATTAAAAGAAACAGATCCAAAGGCAAGGCAAGAGAATTAAGCTGAAGAAGATAAGCTTGGATACCATAACTTGGAGGAATGCAATGTTTGGAATACTTTTAGAGGTTCCAGCGATAAAGACCTTAACAGCCATCTTGGCAAATGGGAAAGAAAATAGTTTTTTTAAAAATTTGATTTATATGCCGCCCTTCTCCAGAGACTCAGGGTGGCTTACAGTGCGTTAAGCAATATAGCATATAGTAAGTTGCATATAGCAAACAGAAAGAGATTTTCCCTTTGGCTGCCTCACAAAAGCTACATATTATTTGTGACGTTTGAAAAACCACACACAGACAAGCTGGGAGAAAAGGAAGCTAGGAGAAGAGGAGGAGTGGATAAACCCTCTTTATTCCCCATTTCTGTACCTGGCATAATTTTTCCCTTAAACCTGCAGTGGGTATAAAAAGTCTACATACCCCTGTTTAAAATGCCAGGTTTCTGAGATGTAGAAATAAGTCAGGCCAAGATTTTCAGAATTTTCATTTCACTTCAGAAATCTTTTTTCCACCTTTAATACAACATACAAGCTGTACAATTCAATTGAAAAGCAAACTGAAATCTTTTTTTGGGGGGGGGGGGGAGATGACAATAAAAACATACATAGTGTGGTTGCATAAATGTGTACACCCTTAAACTAATACTCTGTTGAAGCACTTTCTGATTTGATGGCAGCTTCCAATCTTTTGGGATGGGAGATTATTAGTGTATGAAGTGAAAACCCATCCCTCTCCTAGAAAAATGCAATATTTTAGGAAATATTAAAAGGGCAGAATATTTCCCCTAAAAGGGAGGCAGAAACTCACCCCCACACACACACATCTTTGTTAATGGGCCATTAAGGCCTGGGCCAGTCTATTCTACATAACAAAGATCTACCTCCTTCAGGCAGAGCCATAGTAAGAATTTCCCAAAGCCTTTTCATTACATCATCACCCAGCAAGAGTCAACCAAGCCTGGGACTCAAAAGACAACCTACAAAGTTACCCCTGCATAGCCCCATGGGAGTCTGACAACCAATCAGAACACAAGCTCAAATTCAAAGCCCAACAGAGGGCATAAAACCCAGGCACTCTCAGCATCTCTGCCCTTTTTGCCCGGGATCTCAAGCCATGTGATCCTGTTCATCAATAAACCTTCTTTCCAAGCAACTTCCATGAATCCAGTGTCTTTTTCCCCACTTGGAACTGAGCCCAGATGGACATTTCTTCCAACATTAGCATGGATCATCTTGTCCTGTAATCTTTGCCCAATCTTCTTTGCAAAAGCACTCCAAATCTGTCAGATTACAAGGATATTTCCTGTGCACAGCTCTCTTCAGGTTACCCCACAAATTTTCAATTGGATTCAGGTCCAGGCTCTGGCTGGGTCATTCCAAAACTTTAATCTTCTTCTGTTGAAGCCATTCCTTTGTTGATTTGGAGGTATGATTTGGGTAATTCTCATGCTGGAAGGTGAACATCCTCTTTATCTTCAGAATTTTAGTGGAAGCCTGAAGGGTTTGTGCCAAAATTGACAGATATTTGGAACTTTTTAAGGTGGGAATAGATATAAAATTCATTTATAATTCCTTCCCACCTTGACTAAAGTCCCAGTTCCAGCCAAAGAAAAGCCGCTCCAAAGCATAAGGCTGTTATTGTACATTTTTATTATTTTCGCCCTAAAACAGGGGTGTCAAACTCGTGGCATCACATTGTCGTCATGTGACGTATCACGACTTTCCCCCCCTTTGCTAAACTGAGGGTGGGCGTGGCCAGCACGGGACACCCCTGCCCTAAAAGATTTCTGTTTGTTTTTCAATTGAATTCTACAGTTTATATGTTACGTTAAAAGCGGAAAAAATTCTGAAGTGGTTTATCTTGGTTTGATCTTTTTACATCTCAAAAACCTGGCATTTTAACAACATGTGTAGACTTTTTATACCCATTGCAGTTTGCTATTAGAATGAAAGACTTCTAGTCTTCTTTATTTAACCATTTGTTGCATATCCTATAAGCCGCAGGTTTGTTGAGCACAAAGCTTATCCCACACATTTGGAATTTTCTGGTAGACTGTTAAGAAAAATAATATTAGGTTCACCTAAGTAAATCTTTCTCACTCGCTCATGCATAACAGAGGTGGTATTCAGCAGGTTCTGACCAGTTCTGGAGAACCGGTAACAGAAATTTTAAGTAGTTTGGAGAACTGGTAAATACCACCTCTGACTGGCCCCGCATCCATCTATTCTCTGCCTCCCGAGTCCCAACTGATCGGGAGGAAACGGGGATTTTGCAGTAACCTTCCCCTGCCACGCCCACCAAGCCACACCCACAGAACTGGTAGTAAAAAAAATTTGAATCCCACCACTGATGCATACTTATATGCATAGTGAAAAATCTAAAAACAACACCATTATTTTTAAGTCTTTCTTCTAGATTTGGTCCTACAGTATTTAAATTATAGCCCTAATATCAATAAGATAATTAATTCAAGTTTTGTTGAAATTCATGGGTCCAGGTAGGACTGCATCTGGATCCAACATCTAATTTTTATTGGAGAACATTGGAAGATTGAAAACTAATGTACACTTAATAATTTAGTACATAAACTAGCTGAGCAAATAATGTTTGTGTGTGTGTGCGCTGCTTTTCAAACATCACAAAATAATATGTAACTTACGTGACATTAGTTTGTATGATTCTGATATTTTCTTCTTGCTGCATTTTGGAACAAAATAAGAAGAAAGCGGTGTTGCAATGAAGGAAATATGCATGTTTATTAGACCATTTTTTCTTATATTATAATTATCAGATTCTTTTTAGAAAACTTTATATCTTCCTTGAAGTCTATTTTCAATAATTTACTGGAATGAATGGCGAAGCTAAACCTTACCCTGCTAAACTCCATATTAGCAGGCTAATTTACATTAAACTAGTTTTTAAAGATTTTTAACTTTCCCACAATTGTCAAGCAACAGTACAATAAGATGACTCCCCTACCCTAAAGGAGACTCCTAAGGTGAAGTAAACTTGAGTGTAAAGAAGAATAAGTTGTGTCAAAGGACAATGAAGCAGTTCGGTTTTAATATCCAAAGACATTCCAGGATGCCTTTTTTAAAAAAATTCTCAATAAGTTGACAGTTTACTTGCAAACGTTTGAGCTTCCAATCAGGAGTCTCAATGGTGTTTATCAGACCTATCTCAGCTTGGGCATTCAGGAAGGAAAGACCCTCAACTCCGTTTGTAGTGAAAGATATACTTTTACTGATGCCCAGTGGTTACAGCATAGCAAAGCCAGATCTGAGGATTTCCAGGTTAGTCCTGGTAATTTTCCTTTCTCCCAACACCCCCCACCCCCCGGGTCATTTTGGAGGTGTCCAATAAGGTTCAAATTAGGTGTTTTGGTAACAGTTCCACATTTTGGTGCCTCTTTGGATGGGCATTCTGCATTCCATTCCCAAGCTTGTGTCTTTGATTCTCTCAGGTTCTGTTCTGGGCTGGCACCTCTGGTTCCTCTCATCCTGTCATTCTTCACTCTCTATATCCTTTGCTCCTCCCTCCCTCCCTTTTATGGCAGGATGCCATCAAAGCGAAACAGGTCTGAAGTGATGCGAAGGCAGGCCTGACAATATGTCAATATCTTGACTATATATAGTATCTATATGATCACAAGTCAAAATGATGATTGCAACCACACTTTTGAGGCTTCTTCTTAACAATTAACATCCACAGCAGTGGTGGGTTGCCTCCAATTCAGACCGGTTCTATAGAACCAGTAGTAAAACCGGTGGGAGGCTCCGCCCACTGACCCCAATGTCATCAGAACGCTTCTGCGCATGCGCAGAAGAGTGTGCACTCATGCGAGCAAAGCAAGCACACATGCGTGGCCCCATTATGAACCGGTAGTAAAGGTAAGTAGAACCCACCCCTGATCCACAGTTGTGCCCAAATCTTGATTTTATTTTTACGCTCTTCCCACAGATTCCCCTATTTCAAAAACTCTTCACTGGGTAAAATAGTTACAAATGCAGTAGGGTGGGTGGGAAATGTATACAAGTGACTGATGTTTGAGATGTGTTGGTGCCATGTCTGAAAACATCAATCATGCACCCACCTGCATTTCTTGATTTCATCCATTTTATCTGCTTTAGCTTCTAGTTAAAAATTTGCAGATATTTTTAAACGTTGAGGTGTCTTAATAAAAACATTGTCTCAGAATGGATTTGGGATGTTTTCTTCTTTGATCCAACAAGCCCAATTTCACTTTTTAATTCCAAGGGTTTCTTTTTCTTTCTTTTGCATCTTGTTCTAGGTGATGGTTTTCAATTTGGAAATCTAAAACAGATCCTTCAGGCTTCAAAGCAGAGGTGGGTTTCAGAAGGTTCTGACCAGTTCTGGAGAACCGGTAGCGGAAATTTTGAGTAGTTCAGAGCAACTGGTAGTAAAAATTCTGACTGCCCCCACCCCCATCTGTTCTCTGCCTCCCAAGTCCCAGCTGATCATGCGGAAATGGGGATTTTGCAGTAACCTTCCCCTGGATTGGGGACAGAATGGAGATGTTATAGTATCTTTCCCCTGGAGTGGGGTGGGAATGGAGATCTTGCAGTATCCTTCCCCTGTCATGCTCACCAAGCCACACCCACCAAGCCATGCCAAGCCCACCAAGCCACACCCATAGAACCGGTAGTAAAAAAATTTGAAACCCACCACTGCTTCAAAGCTGTTCTTTTCAATGAAAGATCACATCTAAATGCTGGGAAAAAATGAAATCCAGTATGCAGGTGTGTGCAACACTGTGTTCCAAGCTACTAAAAGATTTGATCTTAGAAGAAATAATGTTCTTCTAGCGTGAAAAATGGTAATATATTCAAGTTGCCTGGAATCTTTCCTGGGCTCAGGATCAAAGAATGCAAGTTATCTCTCAAAAGGAGATATGCACCATGTGAAAATGGACAAGATCAAGAACTGCATCACAGCTGTATTGAGAGAGCTTATAACTTTATATGTAAGTAGTTTTGGGGGCTCACGTAGGAACCAATAATTGGTTTGCATTCTGCGCATATTCTCCATTCCACAAGTCAAAATTCAGCCAAGGGTAGTTCAAGGATGGGAAAGCACAAACATGACATTTTCACTTGCTTTTTATTCTGAATATGTCATCACTGCTCTCATTAATATTTCAGCTGTGCTTTGTTGTTAGTCATTTATTAAAGTGTAAACCTTTAACCTTTAAGATATTTTCAGAAGGCTTCTTGCACAACTAATCAGGAAGCATTGTACAGTTTGCATTTCTTTTTGGCTTAATGAATGTTTAAAGGAAAGTCTTAAAAAACCCAGAAAAGAACCGATGTTGAGAAAACATCAAGAGAATTCTACGCAGACAAGAACATTCATTTCCTGTAAAATTCCATGACCAGGACAGGAATGATTGCATAATTGAAGCCTAATTTGAAGATGTTTTTAGCCAACTTTTTTTTTAAATCTGCACAGAATCACATTAAAGTGGAAAGATCTGAGGATCATGAAATAATATTATCCAGAATTAGCCTTTGGAATGTGCATCTATCTGAATACACTCAAGATTTGTGGGACATCTAGAAACTGTCATTATCGGAGCATTCTTTCACATGATTAAATATGTAATTGGGAATGTACGATTGTGATGGAAGCTGCCTGTTGGAAACTAGCAAAGTGATATTAAGATCAGAGAAGTGTCAGAGAAGTGGACAGTATTAAACTATGTAAAGTTCATCCATTTCCTAAATTTCAGAAATTGTTCTTCATAAACAGAGAGGAACTCAAGGGAATTAACCTGCCTCATTAAGAACAGCAACAGTACAGTAGCAACTTTATTTCCCAACAAACATTGGCCTCTGGATGATCTTTCTACCCTACATACTTACCACAAGTTTTATATAAGTCTAGAATGCTGTTTGAAGCAGTGGTGAAATCCAATTTTTTTTACTACTAGTTCTGAGGGTGTGGCTTGGTGGGTGTGGCTTGGGAAGGATACTGCAAAATCCCCATTCCCTCCCCACTCCTGGGGGAAGAATATTGCAAAATCTCCATTCCTATCCTGCTCTGGGGCCAGCCAGAGGTGGTATTTGCTGGTTCTCCGAACTACTCAAAATTTCCGCTACCGGTTCTCTGAACTGCTCAAAATTTTCACTACCGGTTCTCCAGAACCTGTCAGAACCTGCTGGATTTCACTCCTGGTTTGAAGCCAATAAATAACCTGACCATCTAAATATCTCTAGAGGAGTCATGTACTGTATATATTGGGAGAAAGAAATGTATATCATTGGAAGGAAAACATGTTTGTACTTCGTGTAAAAATACACCAATGAAAAGGACATGTTAAGAATGGATTATAATTAAAAGAAAAACAAATTCCAGACCCCAAAAGGAAGAGGAATTGATTTCAGAAAATGAAACCTGTATAAGTTTGAGAGATGAAAAACTGTTTAAAATGTTAGCAACAGGTTCAGTGACTGAAATTGGCCACCAAGGTTTGCATGTTAAGAACAAGTTTCATCTTACAGTATGTGCTTCTCTCAGTTCTTCTGACAGAAGAGGTATGAGAGAGTTTTAGGGAATTTTGTTTAGTTGTATCTTCTTCAAGTTTTGCTGACTTGTATCTTGTTTGATCATATGAATCCAATGAACAGTGAGGCTAACCTTGACTTATGGTTTCTCCAAGGTAAGGAATGTGGCTAATATGTGGAACTCTAGGTATAAGATTAGCCCAATCTTTGACCATTACCTAATTAAGGCTGAGTGGAAATTGGGCACAATAAAGGTTCCTCATTCTGTAAGATTCAAATGACATGAAAGGAACTGAAATTCATTAGAGTGAAAACTTAACAATACCTCTTTGCAACTGAGAAAAGAAGAGCAATGCAGGATTGTATTATCATACAAAAGTATAATTTGGTGAAGTAAAAGTGAAGGTCTTATTTTCAGTTCAAGATCCCAGATAGCTTCCTGGGGATTTCCTACAGAAAGCATGGCAGATATGGATAGACACACAGTCAAAGTGGGTGAAGCCACCTTTCAAGCGTGAACTTCTTATATACATCTTGCTTTGTGCATAAAGAAAGAAGTAGTATTTAATAATGACTAGGCGGTTTTTCAACCATTTGGATTTCTACCATAAAGTGGGGTACCTCAAGGGTTTGTAGGAAGTTAGCACCCACCCCTTTCCTAGAAGAATGAAATATTTGGGGAAATATTAAAAAGGCAGAATATTATGTTTCCCTGGATGAGAAATGGAGAAGCATGTTTTAAAGACAAAGCAGCTCTCACCTTCCTGCCCCCACCCTTTTGTTAATGGGCCAGAGGCAGAACCTCAATCTTTGTCAATGGACCTCATCTGCAAGACAATGGGACCCATCTATAGGACAGAAACTCACCACATGGCACCTGGGAAGATTATATCAGCCAGCAGGGCTAGCTAAGACTCCCACCCCCTGGAAGTCTGACAACCAATCAGGATACTCTTTCTGGGCTCCAGGAAGTTCAAAGCCAGAGAGAGCATAAAACCTGGAGACTCGCTGTATCTGCCGTTTTTTCTGTTCAGGAACTCAAGCCATGTGATCCTGTCCACCATTAAACCATCTTTCCAAGCAGTCTCCATGTTTCCAGTGTCTTTTTCCACTCTTGGAGCTGAACCCAGAAGGATATTTCTTCCTACAGGTTTGTTCAGGAAAACCATAGGAAATGCTCTTCTTTCAACTTTGCTTGAAATTGGGTGGTTGGCCCCAAACATTTGCTTACTTGTTTATATGTACACTTTTTATAACTATCTTCAACAGCTTCTTCCAACCTGATGTCTTCCAGAAACAGATGTCCTTCACTTGTGGACACTGTTCTTTATATTAACGAGACTGCAGAAGACAGCAGCAATTGTCAAGCAAAACAGAGCAACAGTGGCTAAATCAGTCGAACCAATTTTGGTAAAGAACTGATATGTGAAAGCCAGATTCCAGTCAGCACTTCCTTAAAGCCCCATATTATGGTAGACTGTATAGACAATCTTTTACATTAAAACCTGAGTCCCTCAAACTGCTAGAATTAATCTGGGCTTTTTCACATAGCCATCGTTTCATATTGTACTTTCAAGGGCAGGTTGTGGGAAAAGAAAAAGAACAGCTCCATAATAGTTAAATGCAAGTTAGGTTCAATTTAAACATCTCCAGATGGATAGCCAAATAGATAGAGTTTCAAAAGATTGCTTGTTTGCAGTTTGACTTCTAACCAGAGAGTAGCTAATAGAATGGAAGGGAAGGGAAGGGAAGGGAAGGGAAGGGAAGGGAAGGGAAGGGAAG
>WNWU01013815.1:1756457-1778712 GCA_012654045.1 Ptyas mucosa | reverse complement strand
TTAATTTAATTTAATTTAATTTAATTTAATTTAATTTAATTTAATTTCCAATTTATATACCGCCCTTCTCCCTGAGGACTCAGGGCGGTGTACAGCCAGAATTAAGAACATGAAATACAAATATTAAAAACAATTAAAATATATATAAATTTGGCCCCAAAAAATTTAAAAAATCACAAACCAATTAAAACATTTAAAATTCCTTCTTAAGCCAGCCCAGCTTGCTGGAAAAAATGGGTTTTAAGGGCACGGCAGAAGGCACTGAGGTCTTGGATTCTCCGTATCTCTGGGGGCAACTGATTCCAGAGGGTAGGTGCTCCCACAGAGAAGGCTCTCCCCCTCACGGTAGGTTCTTAGTCATTTCAAGACCTTCCAAGAAGCTAGACACTAAGTTTGTGGGCACATTGGAACCCAAAGGTGCTTTTTCAAGAGGCAACTGGATTTTCTGGTTTTTCTTTGAAGATATTTCGCTTCCCATCCAACAAGCTTCTTCATCTCTCAAAGCTCATTTGAAGAAGTTCTCCGTCAAATCAACCCTGTGACCTTCCACCTACTATTGCCTTCTTCAATGAAATGCATCCAATCTTTCACTGAGCATTACTTGCCAAAGATGCCTCTCCAAGCACAATAAGATCCCAGCGACACTCTCTACTGCCAGTCATAGTAGAAGGAGAACCAGAATATGAGGTGGAAGAAATTTTACATTCTAGGAAAAGAGAGGCAAGGGCATCCAATACTTGATTCATTGGAAGGGCTACCCAATTTCTGATCGCTCCCGGAAGAATACACAGTATGCTCTTGCCCCCAATTTGGTTTGTCAGTTCCACCAGCACTTCTCTGGCAAACCAAGGCTAGCCAAACTACCAGCACCCTGCAGAGTTTTACCTGAGGAACCTAAAGATGTGAAAAATATCTGTCCATGCTGTGATGGGCTCATCAAAGAGGCACATCCTCAGTTTGTGCTACTGAGATTGTATGACAATCCCACTAAATTGACTTTTTCTAACCCTGTCTCTGGTCTATGTGAAGCGATTTTGCTAACATTTTACATTTATCTCCATGGCACGAATAGTTTCTGGGCCTCAGTACAATTCAATTCCCCTGAGATTAATTTTAATGACAGCCAAAGGCAATTAGCACCTTCATGATGAAGCCAAAAACCATCTCCTGGGCCAGCAAGCACAGACTGTACAAAAATCTCCTATTTTGAGATATGAGGGTTGGCTTATAATTCTTCTTTTGTGTTTGAATACAGTGGTAGTAATTGACTAGTCACTGTGACCTCCAGAACAGAACTGATGAGCTGAACAGAGAAAATTTCCCCTTATTAAATTGCTTCTGAGTAAAAACCAAACCACAAAATCCTTATCTTTAATGTGTTCTTTAAGATACATGGATCTGGATACAGTCAGTAGTAGACTGATGAGAAATTTAGATAACGTCTCTGCAAAAAAATGCCAGACTTTGATTTGAAGGAATGATAAAATGTGTTTTCCAAATATGATCCAGTGTCCGCCTTTTAAGGTGATGCATGCCAGACGTATTTCAATTCAATTCCAAGTACTATTTATTTATGAGATGAACAAACAAGCTGACTGGGAATTGTAATCAAAACATTCAAGAAAAGCTGCCTTGTGTATCTAAAAGGAAAGGAATCCTTGGGTTGAGTGTGATTCCTAGTTACTAATTGGACACATCTAAGTAATTTTCTCTCAACACTATAGAAATTATTTACAATTCCTTTCCTTGTGAATGTCTTTTATCCCCTTCTCTAAATTTTAGGCCTTGTATTTCCAGTCTCTTCCATTCAAACAATAACTAGTTAAACCCTCCTTTTGTGTATGGGGGGGTGGGGGTGGGCATTGTTGATTCCTGGCAATTATCTAGACAAATGTCTGCAGTTTATCTGGCACGTTTTTCAGAAATTGTTTATCCTTGCCTCCTTTCTAGGGCTGAGTGACTGGTTCAGCTGGCTTTGTGTCTAAAGTGGGACTAACCTCACAGTTTCCCAGTTTCTAGCGTGGTATTACTACTACACAGAATTGGCTCCCTGACCTCCCATTCTCCCTTACTTTTTTCAAAATCGATCAGGGTGAGTCAGGTGCACTCCCTTCCTGCTGCATTATTTCCATACCTATAGGGGAAACATTTGAATTATGAATTTACTTTTTTATTTATTTTAAAAATGTGTACAGCCGCCTATCTTAAAGCACAGCTCTGAGTGACTCACAACAATAATAAAGGTATCAACCATAATACCATAAAAATTATAAAAATGAAATTAAAACCTAAATTTAAAAACGCCCTAAAGAAATTTATTTTAAAAGGCCCCGGCACTCAGTCACTCATGCCTATCGCTGCTGATCGCCACCACCGCCGTTCGGCAGTAATAGGTGGCGGCGATCCCCGCCGCATGGAACGGGCCGAAAACGGGACACGAAGAGGCCGAAAACGGGACATGAAGAGGCTGAAAACAGGACACGAAGAGGCCAAAAACGGGACACGAAAAGGCCGAAAATGGGATGCACAGAGGCCGAAAACAGGGCACGCAGAGGCCAAAAATGGGACACATGGAGGCGGTGATGGCGATGGGCGGCGGCGACGGTGATGGGTGGTGGCAATCCCTGTAGCCTGGAACAGCTGATCAGCAGTATTCCGGGAGGTTGATCCAACTGCCAATCGGTTGCTCGTATTAAATCAGGCTATGCTAAACCTGACCAGGCTGTTTGCTGCAAGGAGGCAAATTGCTGGGAGGCAGAGGCAGAATTTTTTCCCTTGTTTTCCTCCCCAAAAGTTATATAAAAGTGCGTTTTATAGTCCAGAGCATCTTATAGTCCAAAAAATACAGTAAGTTAGTAACACTGTTGCTAAGTGGTTCTGACTTCCCCATTGACTTCCCTTGTCAGAAGGTCGCAAAAGGTGACCCTGGGATACTACAACTGTAATAAATATGAACCAGTTGAAGAGCATCTAAATGTAAATCATGTGACCACAGGGATGCTACAATGGTGATAAGGGTGAAAAATGGTCATCAGTCACTTTTTTCAGTGCCGTTGTAACTTTGAACGGTCACTAAATGAATTGTTGTGAGTCGAGAACTACCTGTACATAGGAAGATAAAGGTTAAACTGATGCTTACCAACCTGCAAGCATTTTCTTCCTGGGGATAAAATCCCAATACTTAAGCAGGTTGTTAAAATAGTATAGAATATTCAATAGAATAGAACAGAACAGAACAGAATCGAATTGAATCATTATTTCCAAGTGTGCTTGGACACACGAGGAATTTGTTTCCTATGCATAAGCTCTCAGAATACATGCAAGCAACAGAGTGATAAATCATAAATCATCATCTCTGCCTAATCTCTGTTCTCCAGAGTGTATGGGTAGAACAAAGTTGAAATTCAAGTAAAACATAAACAGCATAAAATTTGGTGGCATGAGCTTGCTCTACAGCCGTGGGAAAGAATGGCCAGTAGAAAAAAACAAACTTTTGCCCTGAGCAGAAAGTATCAATAAGCTTCATATGTTATACTTCTACATAAAGGATTCTGATTGCTACTTTGTTCTTACTGTTCAAATATTGGAATAGGCATTCATTCCTGGAACTGTGATTTTTGAGCAAATAAAAGCAAATTTATATGTATGCATCACTGGTAGGATTCAGCCAGTTCTCACCACTTCGGGAGAACCAGTTGTTAACTTTCTGAGCAGTTTGGCAAACTGGTTGTTGGAAGAAATAATTAGGGCAGAGAACCGGTTGTTAAATTACTTGAATCCCACCACTGGTATGCATTTATGACCAGTGTGTACCTACCATATTTATACTAGTTGGTACATGTTCTTAAGAAACTTTAATAATCACTGCTCTTTAAAAATGTTGGAAAGTCATTCAAAGCTCAGCCTGCTTCAGACCACAATGCTAGAAAAGATGAAAACAGATTTATGACACAGGAAAATTCTGTGAAGTTACCAACAGTTGGAATGCCCTAAGACAGCCTTCTCTAAATTAGATTTCGGAATTAAAACTCCTGGCAAGCTATCATCCTCAGCAATCTTGGAATCACATTACAATCAATGCTACTGAGGATGATGGAAATTGTAGCACATGGGCACATACACACAGAGAAAGAACCAGAATGAGAAAGGCTCCTAATCCTAGAACATCTGCCTTCAAGATATTTGGATGCATGCCAATAAAGGTTTTTTGAATATCAGGAATATGTTTGAAAAATTGTCTCAGGTTCTGAGATTTTAAGTACCCTTGCTTCTCGGTTGAACCATTGTCTTCTTAAGGAAGATGTTGCACTATATCTTCAGCTATAGCAGAAGCCTAGTGGTGTGGCAGACTAAAGCACTGTAATTAACATTCAGCTGCCTGCAATTACTGCAAGTTCAAATCTCACCAGGCTCGAGGTTGACTCAGCCTTCCATCCTTTCTAAGATAGGTAAAATGAGGACCCAGACTGTGGGGGCAATAAGCTGACTTTGTATAAACATACAAAAGTATGAAGGCTATTGTTTAACGCCTTGTAAGCCGCTCTGACTCTCTGGAGAAGGGCGGCATATAAATCAAATAAAAAAAATAAAAAATAAAAATTGAGAGATCCAATTTGATTAAGTGAGGGAAAAGATTGAGAAGAAACTGGCTCCTCTGTACAATCCTTTCCACATTTCTCCTTTAAGATTGCACAGTCACGCTTTAACAACACCAATTTTTCCCTTCGCCTCACCCACACTGCGCTCATGGGTGACACCATCTAAAGCAGGGCTCCCCAATCCCAGGGTTGCGGCCCACTACTGGCCCGTGGCCTGTTTGAAACGGGGCCATGGGAGACATGAGTAAGCACACACGTGGGAGACATGGGCAAGCAAGCCTGCTGTTCATGCAAGTGGAGCTTTGTATGCTTGCGCAAGCACCCTATGTTCATGCAAGTGGAGCACCCTCCACTTGCACATAGAACTCAGGGGTGGGTTCTACTTACCTTTACTACTGGTTTGCAATGGGACCATATGCATGCACAGAAGCGTTCTGATGACGTCAGGGTCAGAGGGCGGAGCCTCCCTCCGGTTTTACTACCGGTTCTATAGAACCGGTCCGAACCAGGGGCAACCCACCACTGATACAGCTCCATTCATGCAAGTGGAGGGTACGTGTGCAGCTTCCACAAATGGAGTTGTGTGCATGCATGTGTGCCTGCCATTCACTTGCGTTCCCCCCCCACCCCACCCACAGCTGGGCTGGGCCACCATGCTGGAAAAGTTGGGGACCATTGATCTAAAGGTCCAAGGAAAGAGCAGATGTTTAGGGCCTCCCTTTCACTATTAGTTCTTCTGTTTTGTTTTTCTTGCTTGTAGAAAACCAATTCTGTTAAGTCCCACTGTGTTCAGCTGTATATCCAAGTACAAGAATTTAGACTGTATCCTTGCTCTACCTGAAATTTCATTTCATAAAATATAATTTAGAACTAGAGGTAGAAATGACTTTATAGTTTGTAGCTTTGGTGTTTTGATTAGAGTTTTGATTTACAACATGAATATCTCCCCTCCCCCACTTCATCTCTGATCATTAAAACCCACCAGTCTAAAATCAAAATTCAGTCAATTGTTCTTTCTTCGCTTTTCTCATAACCATTTTAACTACTTTCCTGTGGGGAGTAAGTTCCCTGTACTACAGATCGTCTTCGACTTATGAACACAATTGAATTTATGTTGCTAAGAGAGAAATATGTTAGGTGAGCTTTGCCCCATTTTACGACTTTTCTTGCCATATTGGTTAAGTGAATCATTGCAGCTATTAAGTTAGTAACACGGGCCACTGATCTAAAGTCAGTTCCAAGTGGACTACCACAGAATGTATGTTCTTTCAAAGGCAACACTCTTCTACCAAAATATCAAATATGAAAGTAAACTCTAACCCTTTGTGTTACCCATTATTTTGGAAGTGAGCCCAGTTGATTCTAGTATACATCACCACCTGTATGTTTTGTGAGGATTTGAGAACATAGCCAATCCTTCTTTCCTTTGGTCACTAGCCAACCTCCCCCACAACCATTTCTCTTTCAGTGTTTGTCTTCTCCATTCAGGTTTTGCTTCCTGACTTCCTTTAAACTTGTCACCTACCTACCCCACCCTTTTTCCTCCTGGCAGAATCTGGAAAATAATCAGGGATGTTGGATTGGATTCTTGTTGCTTTTTTGCTAGTTTCCATGTACTTGTCATTTGCTCCCCTCCTCCTTTGCTTGAGTAAAAGCCCAGTCACATAACAGTGAACACATTTCAGTTCTCTTACTCTACTGCACAGAGTTAGATGCCTTATCATGTTAGACTCTACCTCCTTCCTTTCTGAGACTGTTTCTGTTCTGGTGCCTTTTCATATCTTTCTTCCATTGTTTTACCTTTGGAGAGTCCAAATGATGTAAGAGAGGAAAGCTAGAAAAAAAAATCAGCCAGGATAATCCTAATAAGCAGGGTTCCCAAGTCAAGTTTCTCATTCTTCTGCAGTACCCTGATTAATAAGTTTAATAGGTTTTTGCTTTTCTCACAGGAAAGCCTGAGTTGCAAACCAATCACAATGATGATTATTTTGGGTTTAGACAACTTAGAACTATGCCGCCCTCGGTCTCACCTAAATGTAGTACATAAAAGTATCTGCTACAATGTCCTACCTGTCAATGACTACTTCAGCTTCAACCATAACAACACAAGAGCACACAATAGATACAAACTTAAGGTAAACCGCTCCAAACTCGATTGCAGAAAATACGACTTCAGCAACAGAGGGGTCAATGCCTGGAATGCACTACCTGACTCTGTGATTTCCCCAAACCCCCATAACTTTAACCTTAGACTGTCTACTGTAGACCTCACTCCATTCCTAAAAGGTCTGTAAGGGACGTGCATAAGCGCACCAACGTGCCTACCATCCCTGTCCTAATGTCCCCCCCTTTTTTCCATAACTATCTCATGTATTCATAATCATGTTTATACATTTCATGTATTCACAATCATGTTATACTTTTATCCGTAATCTTATATATGCTTGACAAATAAATAAATAAATGAATAAAAAGTTTGGAAAGACACAATCACAAATCAGGACAATGGGACAGCAAAAATGACAGCAGATGGTTTCCTCCTGATTTAAGGATGGGTAGATACCATAGTATTTGAGGAGAGTGCTGGGGAAGGGCCTTAATGTAGTGATATTCTTGTCATTTGGATGATGCCATTAAAGGGGGGGATCTGTAATTCCATTTGACTGCTCTTGGACATATTGGGAGATGTGCAAGGAAAGAACAAAGCATACGCTGTGGCTTGCTAAAGCAATAAATCTCAGCCCTGTTTGTGTGGTCAGAAAGAAGAAACATTTCCCATAAAAGATCGGGAGAAGGGAGGCAAAGGAGTGTCATGAAACAGCCCTAAGGCTGAATTGACATGGTAGTCAAACTTTCAACCTACCCAGCTTGAACCAAGTACAATCCCAGCCATAGTGAAGGATAACATAGGGGTGCTTTATTACCCCAAACGACTTTTTCAAAGCAGTCAGCATTTGACAAACGGCATCTTATCCCATCAATTTTGTTACTCCTCCTGACTTTCGGGAACTAAAGATTACTTGTTCTGAGATGTCAAGAGACTTAAAGAGAGGGGTTGGGGGGAGGGAAGGGCAAACAGTTCCCTATTGTTCCAACTAGTCCTGGAGCTGGAATTCAAGCCTGGGCAGGAGAGAATCTTCAAAATTCTTAGGGTGGGCAAGAAGTTGCCTAGGGAACAGTTGACTCTTTTGGGCACCTGGCTGCCACAGACTCTCTCTTTTATCCAGCCTTGAAGAACCAGCAAGTGACATATTTTTGTCACCATTAATTCGAATACCTTCTTCGCCGAATGTTGCTTGCTTGCTTGCTATTAGTGCTCTCATCACTTCCACCAGTTACACAATGCTTTATCATCTACTAGCTGGACTCCCATGCTTCGCTATGAAACTATGTGATCAGGAGTGATAAATTGACACTTAAAGCCTGAAACTTAATGTAGAATGTGTAACTCTGTAGCATCAGAGCATGTTAATATAAGGCAGCTGGCAGTTGGAACAGAGGGGGAGGGGGAGTAGAATGTCCCAGCCCAAAGGCTAGATGAGTCAAGTGCTGGCCACGCCCATGCCTGGTTTAGCGAACGGGTAGCATGAGAGCGTGTTAATATAAGGCAACTGGCAGTTGGAACAGAGTTCCTTTCAGGTGGGGAGGGGGAGCAGAACATCTAACTCCTTAGCATCAGAGCATGTGAATATAATACTGTATATGAAATACTAATGATCTGATGGTCATTTTGAAAAATCCATTCTTAGCAAGCACCTAGAAACCAAGAGGAACATAAGTGCCAAATTTCAAGTTTGTAGGCTTTACCATTCTGGAGATTTCATGATTAGTGAATCGTATTTGGCTTTTATATATATAGAACATAAAGACCGCTCAGCTCAAGCTTAACTCCAGCTGACTACATGTTGTAGGAATAACATGGAAGCAGCTTGCCATTGCCTTCCATGTTATTCAGCTTCCCACCCTAGCTTATTGCCTTTCCTAATGGTTCCCCATCCAAGCACTAAATAGGTCTGACTCAAATTTGCTTTCTCATTCCAGCCAAGTTGAATTTAACTGCAGAGAAAACAACAGTGAGACTGGAAAATATGGAGGAAGTGACATTAGCGAGGAATAGCACCCCCCCCCCATTTATTTGTCAAAGTCTAGTTAATTGGGGTACCCTGGGATTTTTATGAAGCAGCAGTTATCAAAACCCACAGTTTTCACCTTTTGCCTGGACTTGGAAAATGCAGTTTGTTACTTACATTTCACTCTTTTATTTGGTAATATTTGAAGTATCTTACACGGCAAGTAATAGCATATAATAATACAATTGCCATTTTAAAATATGGTTAAATACCAGCAGAAACAATAATGCAGATGGACAAGAAGACATTTCCTTATTGGTCCTAGATCTAGAAAAGGAAATAAGAAATTGAAAGGTAAAATTCATAAGGTAAGAAACTAGAGCAAAATATTACCATAGATTTAGGAGAGGAATTAATCCAAGATTATGCTGCCAAACTAGTTACTATGAATGTTACAATGGTTTATGTCAATCTGGTAATTCAGGAAACCTCAGAATCAATTAGGGTTACTCAAATATGGTTTGCTTATCTGTACATATCTGATCTTCATTGCCATTTCTGTTCTTCCTTGTTTTGTAGTATCTAATGTTTGTGCCATCTGCTTTGCTCAGATATACCTAATAAAAGAGATGTTCTGGATCTTAAATACATCTTGTGGAAAATTGTCAGATTTGAGGGACTTACACTTCTGATCAGTTTGCGGAACATAAAAATAAGAATTCAGGTTCAGGGTAGAAATCAAATAAAGTATAAGGTCTTTGTAGAACAGGGTCACCAAACTTTTGGACCTCAGGGACCATTAAATTCATAATTTTAAATCCTGCAGACCACTAACATGAATTTTTTAAAAAAGATAAATAGTATTTAAAGTAAAGGTAAAGGTTCCCCTCGCACATATGTGCTAGTTGTTCCCAACTCTAGGGGGCGGTGCTCATCTCCGTTTCAAAGCTGAAGAGCCAGCGCTGTCCGAAGACATCTCCGTGGTCATGTGGCTGGCATGACTCTACACCAAAGGCGCCTGGAATGCTGTTTCCTTCCCACCAAAGGTGGTCCCTATTTTTCTACTTGCATTTTTTACGTGTTTTCGAACTGCTAGGTTGGCAGAAGCTGGGACAAGTAACGGGAGCTCACCCTGTTACGCGGCACTAGGGATTCGAACCACTGAACTGCCAACCTTTCGATCGACAAGCTCAGCATCTTAGCCACTGAGCCACCATAGTTAGTGCAATATAAAAAAATGCAAATAGTTTTTCTGTGGACCACCAAAATTTTCTCGCAGACCACCAGTGGTCCACAGACCACCGGTTGGTGACCACTGTAGTAGAAGACAGAGACAACAGCATTCCCTCCACTTTAAATATTGAGGTTCTGGGATTGAGAACATGTGACTAGACCAAGCATAAGTAGACCAATGCAGATACAGGGGAAGAACATTCCTTCTTTAATCTCCAAGTAGGTACTCTAATAGTAATAAAAATAAAAAATAAATTGACTTTCTGTGCCAGAGACTTCTGTCCATCCAATTTTAAAATATTGACCCAATGAATATCCATCATAATATAACAGTATTGGTAATTTTGATCTACATTACTCAATTTATGCTTTATTAACCTGAGGGCAGAATAACTTTAGGTATCTAGGAAGTCTTAATAATCTTCCTTTTAATACCTGACCAGATCTGTAAAAACTCAAGAGATCCGTTTCACACAATATGCTATATCGCAACGATTCACACATTGACTACACCAATGTATTTAACCATGCTTGTTGAAACCAGTTGACTGGGTGTTTCACCTCAACCTTTCCATGTATGAAGTTGCCTTTCAAAACCACAATGACCAGGTTGCATGGCATGTGAAACAAACATTTTATGATTCTGTATCATAAAATTCTGTAATTCTAGGCCAATGAGAATTTTGGGTTTTCACTCACCGACGTGCTTTGACATTGTTCGAATCCAGCCAAATGCTTTTTACTAGACTGTCTAATTCTATTAAACCACGGTTAAGCATGGCTTAACATGTAAAGCATTATGTGTGAATGCTGGCTGAATATCAGCTGCAATACGTCCAGTGACTCTGGCCAATTAAGGGTGATTTCCAGCATCTGCAGATCTGCTCCAAGAGTTCGTGCTTTCATTATGCATGCTATGAAATTGGATGAACCGATACTTGCAAGAGGTTTTTGTTGAAAGGGCATTATTTTTGTAGGTGTCCAAAATGCTGCTTGGGTGTACAATCAAGAATTCAGCTTAAATTAAAATGGATGCTACTGAACATTGACCAGCCCAGGTTAATCTGTACAACAAAAGGCAACCAAGCCCTTTTCATCACTGTCTTATCTTTTCCAAAAAAGCTCTGTTATATGGATTCCCAGCTTTGTTCCGCTAAGCATATTTATCTTTGGTTTCCACATAAATGGCTATGAAAAGCAGAAAGACCGCAGCTGAAACGTACATCTGCTTCAAAAACTTTTCCATACCAGTGAAGTAATGTAAACAGAGTAATGTAAAGCAAAAACCCAGACAATGGCCTTTCCCTTACAGACGGAGAAATGGCAACCGAAAAACCCCTATTTGGTGATGGAATCAGTTCCCTGACGTGCATAGTTCAAAGCTGCTACTAATCTTCTTTTGGGTAAACTTTTTCAAGCTGACATTCAATAATACATAAAGGATCAAGTCTCAGGAATTCAGGGGAGAGGGGAAGACCTGATACCTAGTTTGCTCTATATGATTGGTATGTGAAATAGAGAAATCAGCATGGCTATGTCTCCACTTGCAAGTTTATAAAGGCAGACATTTGTGTCATCTTGTCTATTCTGATATCAACGTTTGTCACACTCAAAAAGTTTATTTTGTTCCTGTGGTATTGAGCTTCAGGACTTAAGATAAAGATGTAGA
Organism: Ptyas mucosa; assembly: GCA_012654045.1. Lineage (NCBI taxonomy): Eukaryota > Metazoa > Chordata > Lepidosauria > Squamata > Colubridae > Ptyas > Ptyas mucosa. The sequence continues at coordinate 1,767,142 of WNWU01013815.1, read as the reverse complement.
TAGTTTTCTTTCTTTTTGTTTACATTTTGAAAACCATGAAAAATCTAAGGAGGTACTATTATAGAAACTTTATTTCATTCTTTTCTGACAAAACAAGTTTCTTAAAATTTCGATGAGGTTGTTCCATTGCATTTTGTACAAATCATTTCTGAGTGTTTCTAAATGATTAGGGCATTGGAAGCTAAAACATATAAAGAACGATCGCTGGAATTGGGTATGTCTAGTTTAATGAAAAGAAGGACTAGGGGAAACATGAAAGCAGTGTTCCAATATCTCAGGGGCTGCCACAAAGAAGAGGGAGTCAAGCTATTCTCCAAAGCACCTGAGGGCAGGACAAGAAGCAATGGGTGGAAACTAAGCAACCTAGAACTAAGGAGAAATTTCCTGACAATTAGAACAATTAACCAGTGGAAAACTTGCCTCCAGAAGTTGTAAATGATCCAATGCTGCAAGTTTTTAAGAAGAGATTGGATAACCATTTGTCTGAAATGGTATAGAGTTTCCTGCCTAAGTAGGGGGATGGACTAGATGACCTCTAGATGACCTCCAAGGTACCTTCCAACTCTGTCTATTCTATTCTATTCTATTCTATTCTATTCTATTCTATTCTATTCTATTCTATTCTATTCTATTCTATTCCATTCCATTCCACTCCACTCCACTCCACTCCACTCCACTCCATTCTAAATGCTAATATATTTTACTATGCTTTATCCACTGGCAAAAGAGATACTCAATTCTTTTAGCATAGACTTACAAATGTTTCCTCGGAACTAAATTTCCCTTGAGTTTAATGGGATTCATACATTCCTATGTAATTTTGCAGAAGATTGAAACGTAATTGTATTGTAAAACTCTAACTGCCATCATTACTTTCGGGATATACATTTTAAGTTAGTTCTTTTTTTAAAAAAATAGTTATAAGTAAATATTTACAGAATCTGCCAAGTTAACTAGCAGTCAATGACAAGAATTTTTGAACTGAATCCAGGCTGAGTGAATTTATACAACTTAAATCTCACCGAAAGGAGTGTGTTTCTTTGTGTATCATCTCGTCTGGAGAATTCGACAGTATGGAAAAACTTGTTTGCTATTTTATGACATATTGATAATCCTTATAGTAATACACAGTATCTATCATTTTAGTGATGCAATAAAGGCACCTTTAATTTTAACGTGCTTTGAATAAATAAGTGTGTAATTTTGCATGGATTGTGTCCTTCCTTCGATTACAAAACTTACTTCTAAATAGCAATAGCACTTAGACTTATATACTGCTTCACGGTGCTTTATAGCCTACTCTAAGCAGTTTACAGAGTCAGCATATTGCCCCCAACAATCTGGGTTCTCATTTTACCGACCTCAGATGAATGGAAGGCTGAGTCAACCTTGAGCCAGTGAGGATCGATTTGCCGAACTGCTGGCAATTGGAAGTCAGTAGAATTAGCTTGCAATACTGCATTCTAACCATTGCGCCACCATGGCTCAAAAGGATGGTCTTCTTTCCAAATTTGGAAGTGTTAAATGGTACTAAGCTAAAAGTCTTCCATACATTATAAAGTATTATTTACATCTTATTTTTAATGAAATTGCTTTAAAGATCAACATGAGTTATAGCAATCTATTTGTTTATAAACCTTCATAGAATAGGCCCATGATGGCGAACCTATGGCACGCGTGTCACAGGTGGCACGCAGAGCCATATCTGTGGACACGCAAGTGTTGCCCTAGCTCAGCTCCAGCGCGCATGTGCACACCAGCCAACTGATTTTGGGGCCTTCCGGACCCACCAGAAGTCAGGAAATGGGCTGTTTCTTGCCTCTGGAGGGCCTCCGGGGGGGGGGAGGCTATTTTTGCCCTTCCCAGGCTCCTAGAAAGCTTCTGGAGCCTGGGGAGGGCGAAAAACGGGCCTACCAGGCCCACCATGCCATCGTGTGCCAAAAGAGGGGGCAATGGGGAGGGGTCACATGCGCATGCATGGGAGTGCGGGGGGCTTTGAATTATGGATGTGGGCACATGCACGCACAGCCCCCTGCGCTCCCCCTATTTTTGGCACGCAACAGCAAAAAGGTTAGCCATCACTGGAATAGGCTGAATGATTACTAATGTAAGTATTGCTTTGTAACATATATTTTTTATTATGCCTGCAATTACTGCGAGTTCTAATCTCACCAGGCTCAAGGTTGACTCAGCCTTCCATCCTTTCTAAGGTGGGTAAAATGAGGACCCGGTTTGTGGGGGCAATAAGCTGACTTTGTATAAATATAGAAAAGTATGAAGGCTATTGCTTATCGCATTGTAAGCTGCCCTGAGTCTCCGGAGAAGGGCGGCATATAAATATAAATTTTTTTAAAAAATATTTGCACTACTAAAGTGCTAGACTCTAGCTTTTTTTAGTACGTTAAGATTTTGAAGCAACATATAATGTCTCTAATGTCTCTAATGGCCTAATGTTTTCTATTTTATTTCAAAGCAGCAAGAATACACAAAACAAGTACCAGCACTGCCATTTTCCTTGTATATAGCACCAGTATTAATAAAATATAGAATTGGGGATGGGATGGGGGAAAATGGAATTTTCATTTTCAAAAATTGCGCAAGTATTTTCCCCAGTGGAGTAGCTCCGATCCAATTTGAGCTCCATGACAATTGTTAAGTCAAATCTATATTTTTATGAGATGTGTGATGAACTGCTTTCACCAAACCCTGGGCAGTTCACAACGCCCAAAGTGAAAACATCCTTGTTGTCCTCCAAAACACGTAGCTTCTGAATAACTGGCATTTTGAATCACTGCACTACACATTGCTTGGTAAAAGCCAATGACCAGAAATAACTTCTGATGCTGGTGAGCGAGAACTGTCTGACAGTTGATGGCACCTTTATGGCCATACATCCCATAACAGTGTGAGAACATGGAATTGGTTTTCAAGCTGCAGAGAATTGATTAAAAAAAAACTCATGCAAAATTACACAGAATGGTCAACTGTCTAGAGCCGTGATGGCGAACTTATGGCACACGTGCCACAGGTGGCAGGCGGAGCCATATCGGTGGGCACGCGAGCTCAGCTGATTTTCGGGCCTTCTAGGCCCACCAGAAGTTGGGAAACAGGCTGTTTCTGGCCTCCAGAGGGCTTCCAGGGGCATGGGGAAGGCCGTTTTCGCCTTCCCCAGGCTCCTAAAAAGCCTTTAGAGCCTGGGGAGGGCAAAAAAACAGGCCTACCAGGCCCACCATGCCAAAAGTGGGAGAGCGGGGGGGGAGTCAAGCGCTCATGCACTGGGGGCAGGGCGCATAGAATTATGGGTGTGGGCACGGGCGCAGGTGATCCCCCCGCGCGCAACCCCTGCTTTTGGCATACGATGGCAAAAAGGTTAGCCATCACTGGTCTAGAGCATGGGTGTCAAACTCGCCGCATCACGTTGCCATCACCTGACATTTTGCTATGTTTTTCCCATTCGCGGAGCTGGTGTGGGCGTGGCCTGCATGTGACACACCTGGCCTGCGTGCCACCAGTTTGACACCCCTGGTCTAGAGATTATAGGAAATTATAGTATATCTGAAATATACTAGATTTGAAAAGAAGCACACACATTTTAAAAACAAGCATGTAGATAAGAGAAGACTAGTTTAAGCAAGAACTTATTTTTAAAGATTACTTCGAAGAGAGTTGAATGTACTTTGGATGACATCAAATATACACTTACTGATAATACCCCCTTTGAGAAATAATTCTTGACAATTAAGTTTGGGGCAAAAAATACCAACTGAGATCATTATACTATGACATTCTATTTAGGCTGCTTAATCTATATTGCCAATAATGCTTTTGAATGAACAAGGATAGGCATTACACATTTCCTTACACATTTTGACTGGAAATGTTCTGTTATCTGGACAATGCATGCCATTTTATGAACCCTTTCTCCTTATTCCATTTCTGGTAGAAAATTAACCTCAGTAATAATAACAATAAAAAGCCCTGTATCTCCTTGACATCACTGATCCTATCCTTTCAGGACAGCCTGTCCCATGACTGGAATATTTAATTGAGTGTTGTTCTCAGAACAAAGTCCAGTTTTACTTATTTCCTACAAGAGGACAAGACATCTGGCTGTTTGGAGGTCATGAGACAAAATTCAGCAAATGACCTCTAGATCACAGATCCCTGCTTCGTAATTTATGAGGTCAGAAGGCTGTCAAAAACTCAGACAGGCTGCAGCTGTTCAAGTACATTCAAAGACACATCTTGTATGATGGTGAAAGTACTAATTGTCTTATTTTCTCAACTTAGTTCTTATCACATATATGTCACCTGAATTTGGATCCCTAGCTCTGACCTATTACAAGATGAAACAAGCATTTGTCAATATTAGACAGCACTGCTAAGATAGGGGATAGGATTATAAATCAATTCCTTAACTGTGTCTTGGAATGAAAGAGCTAGAATTTTGTTTTGGAAAATGCATTACAAAAACAAATGATTTTTTTTTTTTTGCACAGATAAAGTTTAAAAGCAGAGGGGCTCTTTTCTCTTTCCCTGTTCCACTTCCCAAGCACTTAATAGCACAAATATGTCTGGAAATATATATTCTACTGTGTCCCTGTGATGTGTCCTTCATCTTGTTTTTGGCTCATAAGACATTCTTAAGTACCAGTGTCTAAGTAGCTGTCAAGTCTCGAAGCCATCTTTTGCACTAAGCCTTCAGACCTGCCAGCATGTTCCTCTTGATTCTGACACTGTCCACGAGTAAATAAGTATGTAACATCTTCTAGATTGTGTTTCTTATTAGATTGGAGGGTAGCCAGGGGACTGCAATGAGGCAAAATAGGAATGATGGCTTCAGGAATTTTTTTTGCTGGCTTAGTTTTATGCTCATTCAAGGATAGGCAGAGAGCATTTAAATTAAGCAGTAAGAAAAAGTCCTAAGTTTAATAAGCATAATGTGTTAAGGCTAAACAATTGAAGTGATTATCAGAATCAGAAATGAATATAAAGTTATGGAGTGATAACAATGACAAAAAATGATAGTTAAAAGGCCAGGTCTACTATAATTCCTTTTGCCCCAGATTTATAAGTGTAAAACGTCTACACCAGCAAGTCTTGCTAATTCTTATTTCCTTGTGCCTCGTATTAGATTTAAAGGGGAAAATGGATCCTATAAGCCAATTTTTCTTTGCTTATTTGTTTCTAATTATCCAGCTCTTTTAAAGAGCTCCATTTCCTAAATTTGTTTAAATCTAGCCTCTACTAATGCTTCCAAATGGGTTCTAAGTGATGGGTTAGAGCAGTGTTTTTCAAACTTGGCAAGTTTACAATGTGCGGACTTCAGCTTCCAGAATTTCCCAACCAGCTTGGAAAATTCTGGGTTAATGAGGTTATGTGCTCGAGAGATTGTTGAAGATGAGGCTAGTAGCAATGATACAGGATATAAACCTTAGTCATCTTGAGTCTCCAGAGTCTCCGGAGAAAGGCAGCATATAAATTGAACTAATAAAATAAATAAATAAATAAATCTTGTTTAATGCTTGCAAATTCTGGCCTACATCACCTTTATAAATTTTCCAGAGAAAAAAAATTGCAGACTATAGGAATCAGGAGGACTACTCAGGTGACCCTGAGGACACAGATAAACCTCCAAGTGCTTCAACGACCCTGAATATAAATCCTTCTATTCCACACTATCTTGTCAGAGCTGAAGAAGCTTCTGGGATGAGAAGCAAAACGTCTTCAAAGAAAAAACAGGAAAGTCCAGTTGCCTCCTGAAAAAGCACTTTTGGGACACCTTTATAAATGTTGATACCAATGGGAACTTAGATACTGACAAGATAAAGAATTTGGATCCATACGCCATCTGAGTTAACGTCCTCCAAGAGTGACAAATTTGGCTGGAATGATAGTATATGAGTAATTATGGACAGCTGCACTTGAATTAAGAACAAGATGTGTATTTATACAGCAAAACAGCGTTATAACCATGACATCAATAATGGATGTGACTGACAGATTTCATTATAGTCTTAAGAAAGTTTTCATTGAAGAGGTAGCCTTTTCCAAGTAAAATTCAATAGCTTTTACAAACCCAGCTTAAAAACTAAATTTGGGGAGGTGGTAGAATAACAGGATATGATCATTTTTCTTCTAAATCAAAATTATGATTCATTTTCTCCTGCAGTTGTATTGAGTAGAATGTGATCACCACAGGGGTAGATACAATCACTAAACATTGATTCAACCCAGATAACACATTTTTTAAATGTTTTTAATAGGTGTGTTATTGTTTTTTAACTATGGGGCCAAACGCATATATATCTTTTTAACTGTATTTTAATGTTTGTATTTATGTTTTTACTTTGGCTGTGCACCGCCCTGAGTCCTTCGGGAGAAGGGTGGTATATAAATCTGATATAAAATAAAATAAAAAATAAAATAAATAGTAATTGGCTGAAGCTTGAAGCCTCTGTATTAGTCTTATTCATTGATTTCATTTTTCCCCCAGCAGTTGTGTGTGCAGACTATTCATTCTTCCCGCTATCTGGGGGAGCTGTTAATTTTTGTAATCCAAATAGGAAACATGTATGGGCTCCAGTTAATTACAGGAAACAATTGGGTGTGTTGCAATGCACAACTGGGTGTGTTGCATTGTCTAAAACCAGGAAGAAAAGCAAAGTGACCAATCAGTGCTATGATAATACCTCTGACAGGAAACCCAACTGATTAAAAGTTTTAAGTCACTAAGTTATCAATTAACAGGTTCTGTGTAGGCTGATTTAGATTAGAACTATGTCCTCCTATTGAAACCCGTGGGAACATATAATGAAAAAAGACAGATCACCCCCAATCCTTGCCTGGCCAGAATCAGTCAGGAGAACGTCAGAAATGTCTGGCAATCTAGCACTTTGTCACTCCATCCAATTTATTACTGCTCCAGCTCTTCAGAGTAAGTCCCATATCTCTTTCTGGAATTTATTTTGAATGCCAAGTTTTCAATCCTTCCAAATACTGTTTCAAATTATCTTTACAATAGCATCATGCCGTCTTCAGGTTCTTCTTCTTTTGCTTACAGTTGAGAGATCTAAAACAACCTGTTTCAGCTTTTTCTTCTATAATGCCAGCGCCGGAATTGCAATTATTTGTAAACTTATGTTTTTCTTCCTTTCTCCCTCCCTCCCTTCTGGACTAATGCAAGCCTTTGATGCGGCAGGATGGCATACCAAGGATATTCTACTTAATAAAAGAAAGCATGAATTATTTTGGTTTCCCAGGGCAGACATTTACATTTATATTGTAGCAACCTTTGTAAAAATCTGGATAGGCAGATTTAAAATAGAAGTTGTTTGCTGAAAAGCTAAATTTATATATCTATTAGATTAAAAATATCAAAATCCTGAAGAATAAGAGAAAGCATTTATGGAGAAAAATGCCTGAACACTGCCAAATTTGATGGATTTGATCAAGGAACATTTCCAAATCTGATGGATTTTGTAAATTTAATTATTATAAGCCTGGTTCTCGCATTTTTTTTAAATTTAGAAAGCTTACTGTATGGTGCATTCCATTTGAACAAATGTTGTATATGTAGCAGCATCCAGAAATATTTTTTAAATATGCAACATTTTTTGTTTTTGATTTGATTTTGATTTATATACATGTATTCTTCCATACAGTTTGAAAGAGCTTCCAGATGGTATCACCTTTCTGCAGTCACGAAGCCACCCAGAGTCACCATGTAGGGGAGATGGAGAGCCTCGAAATTTAATAAATAAAAATAAAATAAAAAGTCTTATTTTTGTCCTGTTTTTACCTGAAAGAAGATAACACTTGAAGACAGAATCAAAATCAAAAGTGTACAACCTCTAAACCAGGGGTGAAATGCTCCCGTTCAGACAGGATCAGGCGATCCGGTAGCGATTGTGGCAGGTGGTTCGGAGAACCAGTAGCGAGGGCGGCATGAGGCTCCGCCCACCTGCCCGGGTGTCGTTATTTCCTGCTTTTAAAAGGTTAAAAAAAGGCTCTGACGATTGTGCGCCACAGCTGTGATCGTCAGAACCTTTTGTTTTACCTTTTAAAAGCATATTTTTGCAACCTATTCGGGCGAATAGGTTGTAAAAAAAATGCTTTTAAAAAAATAAAATAAAGTTGGCCACGCCCACCCAGTCACATTACCCACCACCACCAAGCCACACCCACAGAACCGGTAGTAACAAATTTTACATTTCACCACTGCTCTAAAATATGAAGATGCCGCACCACGTAATTCCTATAGATTAGAAATGAGTAACACATAGCTTATGGAAAAAGCAAGTGAATAAATCAGGGGGTCTTCAATCTTGGCAAATTTAAGACTTGTGGACTTCAACTCCCACAATTCCTCAGCCAGCAAAGTCTTAAAGTTGCCAAGATTGGAGACCCCTGGAATAAATGAAAGATGAAAAGGGAGCTTTGTTGTTCTGATCGAATTCCAACCAAGTACATGTGATCCTCAATTTACAACCACAATTGAGCCCAAACTTTCTGTTGCTAAGCAAAACATTTGTTAAGTGAGTTTTTGCCCCATTTTACGACTTTTCTTACCCCGGTTGTTAAATGAATCAATGCATTTATTAAGTTAGTAACACGGTTATTAAGTGAATCTGGATTCCCCATTGACTTTGCTTGTCAAAAGGTCGCAAAAGGGAATCATGTGACTCCAGGAACACTGCGACTGTCTTAAAAATGAAGCACTTACTAAGCCATAAGTCACTTTTTTCAGTGCCACCGTAACTTTGAATGGTCACTAAATGAACTATTGTAAGCGGAAGGCTATCGATACTTATATCAGTGTCACAAGAACCCTACAAAATAAAATTCCATGAATGCAAATAAAATCTGAATGAATGAAAGGAATGAGAAGAATCCTTCCTTTAAAGATACACACCCCAAGTCCTCCCTCTCTGTGTGTCTGTGTGTTAATGTGTGATCATATAAACACATGGATAATTTCAATTTTCTCAAGAGTTATATTATGAATCCATCATATAACAAGTAAAACATAAACCATATCATAACTCTCAATATTTGTAAAAATCAAAAAGCATCATTCATGGCTCCAGGTTATTCAATTAGTGACCTGAAAGAAATCCTTTGTCAGTAGTCAGGGCTGACTGTGTCTCATGTGGTGGCACAATATCCCCTTAAGGAAAGCTCTTCCATTTTTGGGGGGGGAGAATGTAACTGTCTCTTCTTGAGGAAGAATTATGACCAAACTACTCTAGGGTCAAAGATGTCAAACTTTGTTCATTGTATTTATAGTGATGTTTCATGATCCTAAATTTACTTTCTAAGGTTAATTTGAGTTGAAGGGACATAGATTTACAGTTGTAGTCTAACAAAATGTTTCATTGTTAATATGAGTTCAGAGGATTACCGTAATTCTCGAATGTAGTTTGTATGTACCCTCCAGTAAAAAAAACATCCCTATGCAATGTGGACCAACTTTCTCTATCTAGATGATTATTGCAAGCAACCAGTGGTAATTTTACAAATATTAAAAACTATTTAGTTGTTTGTAAATTATCACTACATTGATTCTTTCCCCCCCAATGTATGTATTTAATTCAATAGCAGAGATGATAACTACAAATACAGAATTGATCTTATACTGATATATTCCGGAGGTTTATTGAATATTATTTCTGATCGAATGCAGCAAGTAGTTTAAAGGACACTGTCAAAACTGGTGGCAACTAACAAGAGTTTGAAATCAAATATATCCTGAAGAATAATTTATTGATAGGAATAAATTGCCCCAAACATTTTCTCAGTTGATTCCCTCACAAATGGCAGCTGAAAATTCTCCTGTATCAAAATATGTATCACACCTATCCCACCTTGGTTCCTTAGGAGAAAAAAACCCTTCGACTCCATTTGTGCGAAAGCAGGGATGAAATCCAGCAGGCTCTGACAGGTTCTGGAAAACCGGTAGCGGAAATTTTGAATAGTTCGGAGCACTAGCAAACGCCATCTCTGGCTGGCCCCAGAGTGGGGAGCGAATGGGGATTTTGCAGTATCCTTCCCCTGGAGTGGGGTGGGAATGGAGATTTTGCAGTATCCTTCCCCTGCCACGCCCACCAAGCCACGCCCACCAAGCCACACCACACCCACCAAGCCACGCCCACAGAACCGGTAGTAAAAAAATTGGTATATTTTTACTAAAATCCAAGTGATTTCAGTACAGCAAAGCCAGAACTGAAGTCTACATGAAGGTTCCCTAGTTAATTTTCTCTTTTACTGTTCCTCCCCCCCCCCTTATCTCTCTATTGTCCAGTTACATTCAAAATGTTTGTTTTGCTAATGGTCCCTACATTGGCAGGATAGGTGGTTACCTGTTATGCTTCCCCTCCCACGCCTGTGGCCTTGACTGATGTCATGGGACAGCACAATGAGTAGTTTCAGTTTCCCCCTTCCCCGCAATTCCAGCGATTCCCTCCCCCCATAATTTATGGCAGGCTAGCATCTAGCAAAGCCAGGCTAAAGCTGAAGATGTCAGTTCTGACAATACGCTTCTGATAGTTTTACATGTGCTCTTTACATGTGATCTTACATCCTCAAAGAAACACCTGTTGATTTAAGGCGGTGTTTCTCAACCTTGGTAGCTTGAAGATGGGTGGACTTCAACTCCCAGAATCCCCCAGCCAGCAGCGCTGGCT
>WNWU01013815.1:1716986-1744097 GCA_012654045.1 Ptyas mucosa | reverse complement strand
CTGGACAACTGGTTCTAACATTATATACATCATATAGAATCCTAACAACGGTGATGAATGGATCTTCTTATTTTCCTGTTTCTGCCACCTTTTTTTCCCCTCTATTCAGGGGTGGGTTCTAAATATTTTTTACTACCGGTTCTGTGGGCGTGGCTTATTTTGTGGGCATGGCTTGGTGTGGGGTAATGTGACTGGGTGGGCGTGGCCAACTTTTAAAAAAAAACTTTTAAAAGCATTTTTTCTACAACCTTAAGAGGTTGCAGAAAAAAATGCTTTTAGGAACCTCTGACGATCAGGCAACTCAGCTGGGATCTCCAGAGGCTTTTAAAAGCTTCTTTTTTTTTTTCTACAACCTCTTTGGCCGAAAAGGTTGCAGAAAAAATGCTTTCAGAAGCCTCTGATGATCCAAGCTGAGCCGTGCGATCATCAGAGGCTTTTTTTTTTTACTTTTAAAAGCATTTTTTTCGACCAAAGAGGTTGTAAAAAAATGCTTTAAAAAATTTTTTTTAAAAAAAGCCTCTAATGAGGTGGGTGGGGTAAGCAAGCGGCGACTGGGCTGGGGACCCGTTCAGGGGGGTGGCCAGCCAATGTTATTACCGGTTCTCCGATCTACTACAAATTTTTACTACCGGTTCTTGTGAACCGGTGCGAACCAGGAGCAACCCACCACTGCCCCTATTCCTCCTCTTTTCCCAGGGTTTCTGTGTACATTGTGAGTTGATTTGAAAAGGAACAGATGACTTCCGGTTGAGCTGCCAGCATCTCCAGATGCTTCTTTGCGAAGCGCCAGCCCCAGACTCCGTAGAATCGCAAGAACAGCGAAAATCGGCTGTCTTGCGGTTTGGAATCCTTCCCCCCAGAAAGAAGGGGGGAAGGAGAGCAGACGGGTGGGGTAGAGCTCCCTAAGAGCACCAGGTTTTGCTAATAATCTGGTGCTCAAAGATGAGAGCTCCCCGTGAAGCCTGTCAAAGCTCCGGACCTGGGATGCCTCTGACGGGGAAGTTTTTCCCTGTCAGAACTAGATGCCGCGGCCACCCCATTAAACAACTTTAAACAAATACTTCTTGAACCAAGCTGGCGGAGCACAAGTTCCACGAAGGAAACAGCAAGTATTTTTTTTCTTTTTTTTTTAACTCCAGGGATTTACCTTCTTTAAAAGATTTTTCCTAAGTGGAAAGTGAAAGCAAGATGGCGTTTGAGTCTCAACGGGGCGTGAAGAAGTGAAAGTTAAAAGTAATTATTGACAAGCCCCTGTTTGAAACGTAAAACTCCTTTTTGAAAAGTGGATGAAATAAGAAAGGATGTAATAATAATAATTCAAGCAGCAATACAAATTAAAAGGTCTTTTTTTTCTTTTTTTCTTCTTGAAACTCTTTCCCCCCCCTTTTTTTTTCTGTCCTTTTGGAAGGGAAGGAAGAAGGGGGGCAAGATGGCTGGGCTTTTTGAAAACAAAGAAAACAAAGGAGGGTTATTTAACCCTCAATGGTCTGATTTTGAGGAAGCTTTGAGTTCAGTTACCTCTGCTTTATTGAAAAGAATTGACACTATATTTCAAGCTTCTCAAGCTGGAAACAATGAAACACATGGAAATACTGAGTTGCAATCTAGCAGTGGGGGATTGAATGAAGAGCTGGGAGAGGAAAAAAAACAACAACAGACCATAGCAGATCTTACAGAAGAGAGAAAGATGAAGGCTGAGCAGGATAAGGAGCAAGAAATTCTGGAAGTTGATGAAATTTTGGCTACACGAATTTTTTTTATAAAATTCAATATGTATTTAAAGAGCTGTTTCCAGAAGAAGCTACATTTCTGCAAAAATTTTATAATATCCAATCCCAAAAACCGCAAAATTTTACTGGAGTTAAAAAAGGCAGAGGGATTAAAGTTAAGAAGAAAGTTCGTAAAAAGGAAAAGAAGAAAGCCTGGAGAAATGGAAAATAACCTTGCTTGATGAGATGATGGTCCTTAAAAAGTACTGTTTAAATGTTTAAAGATTTTGAATTTTGGGGGGGAAAAAAAAGTAGACAGCAGTTTATTGCCAGTTAACTAAGTGATGAGCGACGATGAGGAGGCAATCTATAGCTGTATTGGAATATTTTGAGAAGAATAAACAGATCACAGCAATGCTGGTGTGCTGGGCTGTGAAATATGCCCTGACTTGAAGGATTTGGAATATTTTATTAAGGACTGTGATAAATCTGGATCTAATTGTAATCACAGAAGTTTTATTGAATATAGTACTGGAGTTTCCTGTTTGATGGTAATAAATATAAGGCAAAAGGACTATGGATCTAGAGCAACTGCAGGTGATCTGGTGGTTTCCCTAATACGTCTGATGAATCTACTAATCTAATTTTTGACTGGATTTGATGGATATTATCACAAATATAATTATAAAGTCACTCGGGGGGGGTTTATAAAGAAGCAATTTTTTATTTAGGTGGGTAGACGTAAATGAAGATATTCTATATGCTGTTGGAAGATGTGAAGACAAGAAGATTAGCAACTGGTTTAATCTAGTATGAAGAATTTAAATGTTTGATATAGTTATTAAATGACGTTTTATCTGTATTGATAAATTAATAAGAGGTTTGATTGTTATATTCTTTTTTTAATTAAAAAATTTATTATTATTTTTTTTATTATTAAGTGTTTTAACTATAACTGGACCTTGATGGTTTAAAAATGGAGGACGGAAGACTTTATATAGTATTTTATTTTAAATTTGGGGGTTTTTTGATTGAGGGTTTCTTTATTTATTTTTTTTGTTGTTGGATTTTTTTTTCTCTGTTTTAAATGAAAGAAGTTATAAAATATTTTGTTAAATTGTATAGACTTAATAATTTGTTAAGTATTAATTAGTTATATTGAGTAATGATAGGTTTGATTAGGTAATACTTAATTGTTTTATTAACTGCTGTAACTATAAATGGAGATTAGTTCTGTTGAATTAGATGGAATAAGAAGAAAGAAGACTTGCTTTCCTTTTATCTACTTGTTTAATGATTAGGATTATGATAAGTGTGAAATGGAGTTTAATTTAGAGAATTTGAGCTGTATTTTATTTTGTATTTGCTCTGGGAAGTCGGGGGGGTGGTTGGGGAGGGGGGAGAAAATGTATGTAAAATTTTTAAAACTTTTTCAATAAAAAAAAAGAAAAGGAACAGATGAGAGAAAGTTAAACTTATTGCCATCTCGGGGTATTATTAATTTCAATGATTGAATTGATATATTCCCATATGTATATTCTAGCTTCTGTTGTAACATATTGATGCGTTTATTCTAAATACTTTGGTTTTTTTTTTAGTTTACCCATTAAAACCAGCTTAAAGAAGAATGGAGAATAATTATGCTTTAGAGAGGGATTTATGCAAACCCCAGAAATGAAAATTTTAAAAAAGTCTTCCTTAACAAAAGACTTAAAGATTTTTTTTTTTAGAAAAAAGATTACCATACATGCACAATAGATATCATAATGCCATTTCCTTTTCATGATAAGGGAACAAACTGTTCACAATATTTTCCCATGCCTTTCTATCCTCATAGACCTTACTTCCTTCAACTATGTCTATCCCATCTGCTCATTTACAAACAATTCAACCAGATAAGAAAAAAAAGTGAATCACATAAAAAATTCTAGTTTGTTAGATCGATTTCTGAAGAGCGCTTGGCAGAAGAACTACCAGTCTATGATTGATAGAAAATTCATTATGATTGGTAGCAGGGGTGGGTTCTACTTACCTTTATTATCGGTTCACATTGGGGCCGCGCGCACGCTCTTGCTTCGCTCACATGCGCGCACGCGCTCTTCTGCGCAAGCGCAGAAGCATTTTGATGACATCTGAGTTGATGGGCGGAGCCTCCCGCCAGTTTTACTACCGGTTCTATAGAACCGGTGTGAACTGGGGGCAATCTACCACTGATTGGTAGTGAGCAGATCATCACACTTATTTCATTTCTCCTTCCATATTCATTACAAATAATGGTCTCTTTCCCTCCCCCGCCCCAAATTATCTAGGTTTTTCAGATCTAAGTGTGCCTGGAGATAGTTTGTCTAACAGATGCTGTTTTGAAATTTGTGACATGTAGCATTTCATCCCTCAGTAAGTCACATAATGTAAGAGTACGCAAAATAGCAATGTCAAAAATCTGAAAGCCATTCTACCTGCTCATTTCATCACCATGTGGGGAAGGTCATGAGAATCTGGCGAAACAAAGCAGACCAGAGGTGGAATTCAGCAGGTTCTGACCAGTTCTGGAGAACCGGTAGTGGAAATTTTGAGTAGTTCGGAGAACCGATAAATACCACCTCTGACTGGCCCTGCCCCCATCTATTCTCTGCCTCCTGAGTCCCATCTGATCAGGAGGAAATGGGGATTTTGCCGTAACCTTCCCCTGCCACGCCCACCAAGCCACGCCCACCAAGCCACGCCCACAGAACTGGTAGTAAAAAAATTTGAATTCCACCACTGAAGCAGACGCTAGTTAATGTCAATAAGATTAAAATCCTCATCATTTTAGCCATTGTCTATCCACTGCAGGATAAAGGCCTCTTCCGCATGTTTCCAACCAATACGGTCCTGAGCTTTCTTTGGCCAAGTGGGCCCACAATATTTGCTGATGTCATCAATCCATCTTGTTTTAGATCTCTTTTGTGGATGCTTTTTATCAAGTGGAATCCATTCTACGACTGCCATCAGTTCTTCTTGCTATGTGACCAGCCCATTTCCATTTCAATTCTTTTACCGTCTTGATGATAATATACACTTTCATTTGTTCTCTAATAAGATAAGATGCATGATATAAAGTTCAGCTTGGTTTATAATGCATTAGCCTTTAGATAGATTTCATGCACTAATGCACGTCCTACGCATATGGCTGTTTATTCTAGGGAGTTACAAATGCTCATGTATTTTGCAATATTCTGACATCATTTCTAGAGCTGCTAGAAGTTGTTGCTTGAACATCTGTCTGAGCCTCAGTTCTCTTATTTATGCTGCCAAAGCTAGCCAAATAAATCATTTTCCAGATTTACTTATGATCTGTATTTTTCTAAATTAAAATATATTTATAAACAAAATCACAGATTTGAAATTAAATGACTAATTGGGCCCCATTTTATCATCGGCAATTGCTTTAGTTCTTTCAACTTCAGCAAAAAACACACACTTTTTTAAATTTCAGCATATTCATTATGTATGAGTCCTTTATTTGATAACCTTACTAATTGAACTATGACTTTAGGAGCGATGTTATTCTAATTTACAAAGATGTGGCATTTTAGAGTTCCTTGCCAATCCTCAATTGCTTTTTGCAATAACTTTTTGCTATTACAGGTAGTCCTCAACTTACTACAGAGCCTTGGTGGTGCAGAGGACTAAAGTGCTGTTAAGTAGCACTTAGCTGCCAGCTGCCTGCAATTACTGCGAGTTCAAATCTCACCAGGCTCAAGGTTGACTCAGCCTTCCATCCTTTCAAGGTTGATAAAATGAGGACCCGGATTGTGGGGGCAATAAGCTGACTTTGTATAAAAAAGAACACCGCTTTGGGGGGGGGGCGGCCAAAAGCCCTACTAAGCAGGTATATACAAAAGTATGAAGGCTATTGCTTAACGCATTGTAAGCCGCCCTGAGTCTCCAGAGAAGGGCGGCATATAAATCGAACCAATAAACAATAATAATAATAAACAATAAATAAACAGTTCATTTAAGGACCATTCAAAGTAACAACGGCATTGAAAAAAGGGATTTATGACAGTTTTTCACACTTACAACCATTGCGGCATCCCCATGGCCACATGATGAAAATACAGACTCTTGGCAACTTGCTCATATTTATGACAATTGCATATCCCGGGATCATGTGGTCTGCAACAGTGGTGGGTTGCCCCTGGTTTGGACCAGTTCACAAGAATCGGTAGTAAAACTGGTGGGAGGCCCCGCCCACCACCCCAGATGTCGTCATTGGCGATCTGCGCATGCGCAGAAGCCAGGCGCGTTCGAGCGAAGAGAGCGCGTGCGCGATCCCATTGCAATCCGGTAGTAAAGGTAAGTAGAACCCACACCTGGTCTTCAACCTTCTAAGAAGCAAAGTCAATGGGAAAGCCAGATTCACTTAACAACCCTGTATTGTTGCAATTGCACCGCATTGCAACTGCAGTGATTCACTTAATAACTGTGGCAAACAAGGTCATAAAATGGGGCACAATTCACTTAACAAGTGTTTCAATTAGCAACAGAAATTTTGGGCTCAATTGTGGTCGGAAGTTGTGGACCACCTATATTAAACTAAGGACAGTGCAGTTGTGAGTCAGTACAACTGATATAACAACCCTCATTATCTATCCCTTTAGCCACTTGGACTTCGGTCCAACATGCCTGAGCATGGTAAATATAGAACTTTTAGTCTGAAATACCCAGGAGACATCATTTCAGGCTGGGGTGGGATCTGTGATAAATAAACCACTGTCTGTAACTTTGTCAAACTGTAATGGAATATTTTGTATCATGATAACCCAGGGCAGCTTATCCCAGCCTGATCACTTCCAGATATTTATTTATTTATTTTTATTTTATTTTATTCGGCTTATATGCCGCCCTATCTCACAATGGACTCTGGGTGGCTCACAACAATAAAAACACAAGCCACAATACAAAATAAAGTCTAAAATCTAAAAAAAATTAAAATTAACCCTTAAAACCCCCATCATCAGTCCAGGTTGAGGGATTTGAAAAGCCAAGTTTTTAATTCATGGCAGAAGGTATGAAGGTCAGGCGCTAATTGGAGCTCCAAGGGGAGTTGATTCCAGAGGGTGGGTGCACCCACCGAGAAGGCTCTACCCTGGGGGCTGCCAGCCACCACTGTCTAGCTGACGGCACCCTGAGTAGGCCCTCTCTATGGGCGCGAACCGGGTGATGGGATATCGTTGCTGGCTGTAAGTGGTCCACCAAATATCCTGGTCCTAAGCCATGTAGGGCTTTATAGGTCATCACCAGCACCTTGAAACTCACCCGGAGGGCAACCGGTAACCAATGCAAACCGTGCAGGAGGGGTGTAACATGGGAGCATCGGGATTCTCCCATCACAACTCACGCGGCTGCATTTTGCATGGTGGAACTACAGTTGTGATCAAAATTATTCAACCCCCAATGCTGTAAAGGGGTTTAGGGACTATAGTGTACATTTGTAATTGTATTCAGAATGAAATCCTACAAGGACGTTTTACAGAACCAAATGCAACTAAAATGACATCAATTGTTTTTGTAATACAATAGTAAATGTTTCTTTTGTGGTTTCTTCATTGACACAATTATTCAACCCCTTAAAGACTACCACTCTGAAGAACAGAGGTTCATTCAGGTGTTTTCGATCAGGTATTGAAAACACCTGTGGATATCACCGAGCAGCAATCAAGCATAATAAGCACCAATTAGGCAGCTTTAAAATGACTGTGATACTCAGCTCCTTCTAGACATTTACTGGTGTGGTTACAAACATGGTGAAGGCAAGAGAATGGTCCAGGAAGACAAGAGAAGAGGTGATTTCTCTTCACAGGAAGGGCAATGGCTATAAGAAGATTGCAAAGATGTTAAACATACCAAGAGACACCATAGGAAGCATCATTCGCAAATTCAAAGCAAAGGGCACTGTTGAAACGCTACCTGGTCGTGGCAGAAAGAAGATGCTGACTTCGACTGCTGTGCGCTACCTGAAGCGTAGAGTGGAGAAAAGTCCCGTGTGATTGCTGAGGAACTGAGAAAAGATTTGTCAGATGTGGGTACTGAAGTTTCAGCTCAGACAATAAGGCACACACTGCGTAATGAAGGCCTCCATGCCAGAACTCCCTTGCTGTCTCCAAAGAATAAGAAGAGTCGACTGCAGTATGCCAAAAGTCATGTGGACAAACCACAAAAGTTGTGGGATAGTGTTCTGTGGACTGATGAAACAAAATTAGAACTGTTTGGGCCCATGGATCAACGCTATGTTTGGAGGAGGAAGAACAAGGCCTATGAAGAAAAGAACACCTTGCCTACTGTGAAGCATGGCGGAGGGTCAATCATGCTTTGGGGCTGTTTTGCTTCAGCAGGTACAGGGAAGCTTCAGCGTGTGCAAGGTACCATGAATTCTCTTCAGTACCAGGAGATATTGGATGAAAATGTGATGCAGTCCGTCACAAACCTGAGGCTTGGGAGACGTTGGACCTTTCAACAGGACAATGATCCCAAGCATACCTCCAAGTCCACTAGAACATGGTTGCAGAGGAAAGGCTGGAACATTTTGGAGTGGCCATCGCAGTCACCAGACTTAAATCCGATTGAGAACCTCTGGTGGGACTTGCAGTTGCAGTGCGCAAGCCTAAGAATGTGACTGAACTGGAGGCTTTTGCCCATGAAGAATGGGCAAAGATACCCGTAGATTGCTGCAAGACACTTGTGTCAAGCTATGCTTCAAGTTTAAAAGCTGTTATAACTGTAAAAGGATGTTGTACTAAGTACTAAGATTGAATGTCACTTGGGGGTTGAATAAAACTGATAATGATGTGAGCACAGAAACGACATTTGTGGTTATTTCATTATAAATGTTATATTTGTCTGACCTACAAGTGCCTCTTTGATGTAAATGTAAGCAAGATGACTGAATGATCAAAATCAATGTCAAACTGGCCAAAACACTCAATTTCAGTGGGGGTTGAATAATTTTGATCACAACTGTACAACATATCTAGGGACAGTAGATTTAGGATTTAGGATATTTGTCTGATATTAGTAGGTTGATCGCTGGTTCTGTCAAAAAGGCTGCACAGATTTTTTTTTTCTCTTTTAACTCAGTGGCTATGTATACATTTTGCAAGTTTGTATATTTATTTATTTATTTCATATTTATATCATTGCCCATCTCATAAAACATGATCCTTATACTAAGTGCCCAGCTTTTTAGGTCTATGCTGCCATCCATGTACAGTTTTAAAGTTACTATCCGGATCTTTAAAGTTACAGATCGAGCATACAGTATCACGTGCTCCAATTTTTCTGTATCCTTGCTGCATTTTAGCACCAGTTGCCATCTCGGTTCTGTCCTCAAAGTCAGTCAATTATAGATCCCATCATAGCAGTTCGATTCATTGATAATTAGCGAGACTATTGCTATGATAAACTCAGACCAATCCCAAACAGTTGGGATTATTTATCCGGTCAAATGGAATGATCCTCAGTTTACAGAGTAATTAAAAAACCTACGGTCTTAAATATTCAATCCTTTTCCCTCTGAGAATTATCTTGGAATATTCCTCTAGCTTCATTTCAATCAAATGATTGTGGAAATTTATTTAATCTCACCTAAATTTAATCCCTCAGCTAAAATCCAGTGTAACTCTTGAAAGGAAAAAGATTGTGCACTCTTGGTACTATAAGGATGGAGATTGAAAGGGCTGTCAATTGATGAGGAAGGACCAGATGAGCCCAGGTAGAGAAAGACATAGACAACTCTCAATCTCCTCTGAAATCCGTTACATGGGGCCACAAGCATCCGTTAATTTGGAAAGGCCTGAGGAAATATTTGGAGTTTAAACGCTGGAGTGTAGATGCATAAAGTCTCTGCTCTCTTGGTAGTAGAATAGGTCATCAATATTTTAAAGGTTCATTTGTGTCTGTAATAAAAAAAACTCTAAATAAGTCATGCTTGCGAATTAAGTCAAGATGGATTATTAAGGACTTAATGGAGACCTGTGATTTACCTCAGGGCCAGGAATGAAAAACTTGATACATTAGCCATTCACACAGTACTGGGAGAAACCTGAAAGTCCTTCCAATAATGTGATTCACGTTGCAAAGCATAAGTATATATTATGCATCTACTTGTGTGGCATTGTTCTGGATTCTAGCAAGCGGAATGGACCATTGGTAGAATGGGACCATTGGCAGAATGGGACAATTGGCGATAGCCAATTGTCAGCACTACATTGCCACTGCCATTTCACGGGCCCTCTACCACAGCTGTCCTTCCGCAGGTTTTCATCTTCGACTGGCCCTCCGCCAGCGCTCCTTCCCTGGCAATGATCCACCGGCACTCTACCTCCATCCCCTTTTCCCAGGCAATTCACAGAGGGATATTTGTCCGCAGGCAAATTGCTGCACAGGAGAATTAGTTGCTCCTCTCTTGGCTGCAGGTGCTATGTAATCTACCTCATGGCCTGGCGCAGTGGTGAAATGTAAAATTTGTTACTACCGGTTCTGTGGGCGTAGCTTGGTGGTGGTGGTGGGTAATATGACTGAGTGGGCGTGGCCAACTTTTTTTTTTAACTTTTAAAACCATTTTTTCTACAACCTCTTCGGCTGAAGAGGTTGTAAAAAAAAATGCTTTTAAAAGCCTCTGACGATCCCAGATGACTTGCCTGATCGGCAGAGGCTTTCTTTTTTTTTTTTTTAAAGCCTCTGACGATCTCAGCTGACTTGCCTGATCGGCAGAGGCTTTTTTTCCTTTTAAAAACATTTTTTCTATAACCTCTTCGGCCGAAGAGGTTGTAGAAAAAATGCTTTTAAAAGCCTCTGATGATCCCAGATGAGCTGCGCGATCATGAGAGGCTTTATTTTTTTTATTTTTAAAAGCATTTTTTCAGCCAAAGAGGTTATAGAATAAATGCTTTTAAATTTTTTTTAAAAAGCCTCTGATGATTGCGCGGCTCAGCTGGGCAATGGGGGGGGAGGACAGGGATTTTTGCTACCGGTTCTCTGAACCACCCGCCTCCATTGCTACTGGATCGGGTGATCCAGTTTGAACCGGGAGCATTTCACCACTGGCCTGGTGCCTGAGGCCACTGCCCACCCCTCCCAGCTGCTAGGAGGCATGGCTTATTGTCCCGCACAGACAAGTGTCTCTCAGTAAATTGCCTGAGATGGGGAAGAGCACCAGTGGACCATTGCTGGTGGAGGAATACCGCTGGAGGCCCAGCTGCAGATGAAAGCTTGCAGTTGTTGGCTGCAATGGGGACCCCGCAGTGAAGTGTGCATGGCAATATGGTTGTCGCCAATTATTCTAAAGCCCTAGCAAGATGGGAAGTTAAGGGGCATAGGAATAACCAGAACCATTTTGTAAACCACAGGCCCAGTGCAGACAACCAAACAGGATGAGAAATAGGTTACAAGCAGTGCTTTATGAAGGGGCAAAAGAAAGAAGCTCAAGATTTAAATTTTATAGCTTGTGTGTATGTGTACACAAATGCACATCCACACAAAACCAGGTTCTTCATTTTTGTAGAAGTTGCTGTTTGTAATAATAACCAGCATTGCTCGTACTAGCAAAAAAGCATCTAATCTAAGCCAACCTCTGGTCTTCCAGAAAAAGGATTATTGCAAGGGCTTGAGGCAGAAGTGTCGACACAGATAGTGGTGGCATCCTCACGATCAAAGCCCTGTTCCTTTTTGCACTTGTTGATATTTCACACATATACCAAGGGTAAGGATTTTGATCATACTGGTGTGACCATTTATCTTGCCTGATTTGACCTGCTTTGTGGATGCTGCCAGCCAGATGAACATCTGTAACATACATTTAATAGGTAGCTGTTGATTAAGAGATCCTGGTCTATGATCAAAGTTGGGTATGTATCAATCGTCACAGAACTCATAGACCAGTGAAAATTTATGACATTATAAATGATAGTATAAATTGGTGACTCTCATGGCGTTAATGCTGATGAATATTTTAGAGATGAACCAAAGATATGGAAATGTTCTGATCCAGAAGGCTATTTGTATTTTGGAAGTTGAGCATCATGCAACCCAGTTTATACCGTTTTAATCAAAAGCCCATAAAATTCCCTATAGGAGCACCTTTTAAATCCATTAAAACAGCCTGTTGCCTAACGGCTGGGAGAGTGCAGTAGTAAATAATGAGCTGGATTTATTTCTACTTACCCATGTCCTGAATTCAGGAAATTAAAGTCAATTAAGATGGATCCTAAGGTGTATGAAAGTGAATGTGCATTGTTCTTTGATGTCCTTTTAAATAATGCCAACTTAAGCATAAGATAAAGAAATCAACTGCACTCTGTGTTCCAGGAAATTATTCTAGCTTAAAGCTTAACAACAAACTTGAACATGTTTTGGATTAATTTGCCACATGTATTACATTAGATGAAATGGTCAAAATCACAAAACTACGTCTGTTTTGCTTTGGCCATGGCAGAAGTCAATGATGCTAGGAATCATGGAACAAGAAGAAGGGACAAAGAAGAGCCTGACTTGATAACATCAAAACTAATACAAAGATGAACATCCAACAACTGAAAGAAGTTGCTTAACAGGGCAGCATGGAGATCACTTGCCTACAAGAGTTGGACACGACTGAATGGTTAAAATAACAAAATTAGACTGAACATTAGAGGACTTGCCAAACAATCTTAAGAGAAGAATCAAGTTAAATGAACTAACATTGTTTAGAGATAATTTAGAATCTAGTATTAATTTAACTGTGATTAACTACAGGTTGTCCTCAATGTACAACCACAATTGAGCCCAAAATTTCTATTGCTAAGTGAAACATTTATTAAATGACTATAGACTTGAATGTAGTCATTCAAGTCATGGCTGTCCCAAAGGTGCTTTTTCAGGAGGCAACTGGACTTTCTTGTTTTTTCTTTGAAGATGTTTCACTTCTCATCCAAGAAGCTTCTTCAGCTCTGACAGGATAGTGGGGAATGGAAGGATTTATATTCCTTGCAGATAGCTGGTCACTTGCATCCTTTTAAAGGGTGACTCTGAGGACACAGATAAACCTCCAAGTGCTTCAACGACTCTCTATTTGTATTAAATGTGACTGAACTGGTAATAAATAGTGCCGTCTACATAACACATGTAATCCACTAGTCCAGTGGTTCCCAAACTGTGCGCCGCGGCTCCCTGGGGAGCCGCGCTATCGTCATAAGGGCGCCGCGAAATATTCCGCCCGCTGGGTCTAACGCTGATGCGCCATTTCTGAAACGTCTAGTGCGCATGCGCAGTTGCAAGTCGGATTGCTATGGGAGCCGCGAACCGAAAACGATTGGGAACCTCTGCACTAGTCCATGAGCTGCACTGGCTGCCAGTGTGTTTCCAGGTGTATTCAAGGTGCTGGTTATCACCTTTAAATACGTACATAACTTGAGACTGGGTTATCCAAAAGACCATCTTTTTCAAAGTTTCTACCTGTCCAATTGATTCAACAGATTGAGTATGCTGGCGATCTCATCAGCCAAAAAAATATCAGTGTTTTGGTTAATGGGTTAGAGTTAAGGTTAGGGTTAGGGTTAGGGTTAGACTAAGGGCTTAGGCAGGGGTGAAATCCAGCAGGTTCTGACAGGTTCTGGAGAACCGGTAGTGGAAAATTTGAGTAGTTCGGAGCACCGGCAAATACTACCTCTGGCTGGCTCCAAAGTGGGGTGGGAATGGAGATTTTGCAATCTCCTTCCCCCAAGAGTGGGGAGGGAATGGGGATTTTGCAGTATCCTTCCCATGGAGTGGGGTGGGAATGAAGATTTTGCAGTATCCTTCCCCTACCATGCTCACCAGCCACGCCCACCAAGCCATGCCACACCCATCAAGCCACGCCCACAGAACCATTAGTAAAAAAAGTTAGATTTCACCACTGGGCTTAGGCTAGGGTGAGTTTTAGCCTGGGTACTAGGTGCGGATTATGGTTTGAATATGGTTATGACTACAGCTAGCTCTACGGCTTCAGTAACAGTTATGGTTGTTTTGACTATTATGACTTTTATTGTTTTATCAATGTATAAAGTACAGAGAAAAATAAAAATAGGAAATTAAAGGAAGAAAAAAGAAAGGGGGAAAGAAAATATGAGATAGGTCCAAGGGAAGAAAGAAAAGGCGTTGACTTCCGACTCTTTTTAGCACAGTACAAGGTAACATTACAGTCTCAACTTTTTACTTTTACACATTAGTATATAACTAGCCATTTCTATAACAACAAATCTATCTAATCAGCATAACCAAAGTCAAAGTTTCATTTTTTTAAATCACAAGCACAAGATCCAGAAGTGATATCCAGATAAAAAACATAAATACATTCTCCTCTTTGAATAGAACAATCAGTTTAACCATTTCTGCTTTATCTTCCTTGCTGTTGAAATAATATGTATTTCTATTTGCACTTAATAATCTTTATAAACTATCACCATTTATATTAACAATATTTACTGCATTCTTTCAGATTCTTTAACCTTAAAGCCATTTTTAAAATACTAAGTTTTTGTTAAAAACATTTATAAAAATCAAAACATTCTAATACATATTTTTTTAACTTCCTCTTAACATACATACTTTAAAATTCAGTTTAAAATTCAATTAAATTTAGGCCAAGGTCTCATTTTTCCAAAATATACATTTTTGTAGTAAGAATCTTAAATACTGGGCCTGTTCTAACAGTTTTATGAAGGCAACATTTATTTATTTATTTATTTGATCTGTTCAACTTGTATGCAGCCTTTCTTCAAAGACTCAGGGCGGCTTACAATGCATTGAAAAACCATTTATAAAAACATTAAAAATTAAAACATTAAAAACAATTAAAACCCATTCACACCAGTCATGCCCGGATCTCGCCAGATTGCAACAGTGAGATCAAAGGCCCCAGGCCTGCCGGAAAAGCCAGGTCTTCACCGCTTTTCGGAAGGCCAATAGAGTGGGGATGGTCTGGATCTCAGGAGGTAACTGGTTCCAGAGAGCTGGGGTGACCACAGAGAAGGCCCTCCCCTGCGGGCCTGCCAGCCAGCACTGTTTAGACCCGGAGGAGACCAACTCTGTGGGATCTTACTGGTCACTGGGAGCTATGCGGTAGAAGGCGGTCTCGAAGATAACTTGGCCCTGAGCCATGTGGGGCTTTAAAGGTAATAACCAACACCTTGAATTGTGACCAGAGACCAACAGGGAGCTAGTGCAGCTCACAGAGAATTGGTGTAATGTGGGTGTACCTAGGTGCACCCACGACAGTTCACACGGCTGCGTTCTGGAGCAACTGTAGTCTCTGAATACTTTTCAAGGGTAGCCCCATGTAGAGCGCGTTGCAATAATCTAACCATGAGGTGACAAGGGCATGAGTGACTGTGAGGAGAGCCTCCTGATCCAAGTAGGGTCGCAATTGGTGCACCAGGTGAACCTGTGCAAAGGTCCCCCTAGCCACAGCTGACAGATATTGCTCTAATCTTAGCTGTGAGTCTAGGAGGACACCCAAATTGCGAGCCCGTTCTGAGGGGGACAATTTCTCCCCCCCCCAGAACCAAGGATGGACAATCAACATAGTCTTTAGGAGGCAATACCCACAGCCACTCGGTCTTGTCTGGGTTACATTATAGTAATGTAATTAATTTAATGTATTCATATAGTAAGAATCCATTAAATATGTATTTTCTTATGTGACTGGAACAACAATTTTTCAGTCTTGAACTTGGTCATCTTCAGAACTATAAAATTGTTGTAAATAAATTCTGCTTAGTAACAGAGATGGAATACTTGAGATCAAAACTGGGAATGGAAGAAAGAAAAAAATACCAGATTTCCAAAAAAACCATCTTGGAGTACAAACTTTTAACCAACCCCAGCAAAGACATGGCATCTTTCTGCAGGGTCATTCTTCTTCACCACACGGATGGAGCAACTTTGGCGGTGAAACATGGCAATGCATTTCTTCTTATCGTAGTTGATAGGTCTGAAAACTCTAAATAATTAAGACAGATATTCAGGCCATGTTGCAAAAAGGATATTCAAATGACCAGTACATTAAAGAAATCGTCTAAGACTCCAATGAACTAGCAAGACAGACTGACTGTTGGTACTGAACACTTATGGTGCTCAGCAGATGTGGTATTCAGCAGGTTCTGACCAGTTCTGGAGAACTGGTAGCGGACATTTTGAGTAGTTCAGAGAACTGGTAAATACCACCTCTGACTGCCCCCGCCAATGTTAGATCATCAGTTTATTAACTTTTATTAAACCCGAATTTTATTATTCATAAAGTTTAAGCTATCGAGATAGGTGGCAAATACATTTAACAAATAAATGAAAATAAATAATTTTGCAAGCATAAATAAATGACTTTGCAGGAATTCAGGACACAGGTTGGTCTAGAGCCGTGATGGCGAACCTACGGCACGGGTGCCACAGGTGGCACGTGGAGCCATATCGATGGGCACGCGAGCTCAGCTCCAGCCTGCATGTGTGCGCCAGCAAGCTGATTTTTGGGTTTTC
Organism: Ptyas mucosa; assembly: GCA_012654045.1. NCBI lineage: Eukaryota > Metazoa > Chordata > Lepidosauria > Squamata > Colubridae > Ptyas > Ptyas mucosa. The sequence goes on along the minus strand of WNWU01013815.1, from coordinate 1,727,862 downwards.
TGGGCCCACCAGAAGTCAGGAAACACACTGTTTCCAGCCTCCAGAGGGCCTCTGGGGGGGTGGGGAAGGCCATTTTTGCCCTCCCCAGGCTCCTAGAAAGACTCTGGAGCCTGAGGAGAGCGAAAAATGGGCTTACTGGGCCCACCATGCCAAAAGCGGGGGGAGCACGGGAGGGCACATAGAATTATGGATGTGGGCACGCGTGCGTGTGACCCCACTGCGCTCCCCCCACTTTTGGCACGCAATGGCAAAAAGGTTAGCCATCACTGGTCTAGAGCCATGGCCCCTAACCTCTTTTGGGCGCCAGGCACCAGTACCATGAAGACAGGTTTTTCCGCGGAACGGAGAGGGTGTGATTTCCTGTACTGCCTGCATCCTACGGATCGGGCTTTGCTTGTTTGCGCGGCCTGGTTGCTGGCATGCCACAGACCAGTGCCAATCCATGGACCATGGTTTGGGGACCTCTGCTCTAGAGTCAACAACCCAAAAGATGATTTAAGTAGATCAGTAGTTGCAGACACTTGAGAATCAAACAGGAAGATTTGGAGGATCTTTAGAACAAGAAGGTCAAGGACAATATTCTTGCCATTACTTTAAAAACAAAACAGCAAACTGTTTGCAGTCAAATATGAACTGCCCCTAAAGCTTCCACATACAATCTATATACACGAAGGGAACTGCTTCATGTATTTGACAAAGTAAATTCTATCCTATGAGGACCTTGACTAGATGCCATGCCTGCATAAATTTTAGTGCCAGCCAGGATCTTGCATTACCAGGATTTGGTAACCATTCTCATGGAAATATAGATATAGATACCTAGATATAGATCAGTGGTGGGCTGCTCCCGGTTCTATAGAACCAGTAGTAAAACTGGCGGGAGGCTCAGACCACCCGGCACAACGTCATCATTGGTGATTTGCGCATGCGCAGAAGTTTCTGCGCATGCTCAGACGAGCACACGCCCGCGTGAAGGAAGCAAGCACGCATGCGTGAGTCCGCTACAAACCGGTAGTAAAGGTAAGTGGAATCCACCCCTGATATAGATATATAGACATAGATACAGAGCATATATCTATGTATATGGAGTTGAAAATGCCAACAAAGCTGATGTCTTTTGAGTGAGGTGAATGGACCTTTAAAATATAGCAAGTATGGAGGATGTTTATAGTCATCTAAGTATTTAAACACAGCAATTCAGCAAATCCGAGAGAGTATAAGGCTTGAACTTACAGGCTGCAGCATATTAATTCTTTGGGTTTACATTCACATCTTTGGCAGTTGTTTGTTTTCCAAACAGCAGGAGCACGGTACCATTTTCCATTCTGAAAGCAGCCTGCAAGATGCAGAACACAAATAATGTAGAACTAATTCTGAATTTCTGGATACGATCCCAGCAACTTTTCAATGAATTTGAGCAAACAATTTTTCATAAAAGCGGCCAATCCTTTTTCATGTTCTCGTTTCATGTAATCAGCACAGGCACAATTTGCTTCTAGAGTTTCCTTTATCACAGACTTTACAAGTACCCTGGGGAATTCTGGAAGCTCCAAATAGAATTTCCTACCACATGTTCAATTCACTCACATTGATTATAGATGTGACGGTCAAAGTAATATTATTACAGAGAGCCTTGATTTAACACCAAATAGATTCGTTGATAGATTTTATTTATCTACTTGCATGCTGCCCATTCCACTAGCATGTGGGACAGAGGGGCCGTAGCCAATTGCCCAGGGCAAATGAATAGGGGCATGTCAGCTGAGGAAAAAAGTCAGAGGAGAATCTCCCAAGGAGGAACGCTGAGGGAGAAGGAGGCATGGCCAAGGGTAGGAGATGAAAAGTCCCATTCCGTTCCATTAGTGGCTCAGAAAAGCTATTGTCTGTTAACTCAAAAACTGCTAAATAAAATGACGGATAACTTTAAATAGTGGGTAGATATCAGGGGTGAAATCTACTTATCTTCTCTACTGGTTTGGAAGTGCATGCGCAGAGGATAAAAAACAGGTTAGTTCCTGGTTAAAACCAGGAAGTAACGATGACCGGGCAAGTGGGCGGAGCCTGGTGCTGCCGTTGCTACCGGTTCTCCGAACCACCACCCGCCATTGCTACCGGTTCAACTGAACCGGTCCGAACCGCTAAATGTCTGATTTTTTTAAATAATGTAAATTTCAGAAACAGATAGTCCTCGACTTACAGCAGTTCATTTAGTGACTGTTCAAAGTTACAACAGCACTGAAAAAAGCAACTTATGACCGTTTTTCACACTTATGACCATTGCAGCATCTCCATGGTCGCGGAATCAAAATCCAGACTCTTAACAACTGACTCATATTTATGACAGCTGCAGTGTCCAAGGGTTACATGATCACCTTTTGCGACCTTCTAAAAAGCAAAGTCAATGGGGAAGCCAGATTCACTTAACAACCGTGTTCCTAATTTAACACCTGCAGTGATTTACTCAACAGCTGTGGCAAGAAAGGTCATAAAATGGGGCAAAACTCACTTAACAAATATCTCACTTAACAACAGAAATTCAATATAGTTTACTTTTCACCAGGGATGGGTTAAAATAAGTCATTCTTGTGAAAGCAACATTATATGCACATGTAGAAAAGAGCAGAGCTGCACTGAAATTGTGTGATACTATTTTCATCAAACTGAAATCAGACTTTGCCTTCCCTCTTTGGGTGCTGCTTTATTATGCATTTTGAGAAAAACCAGTAGGAGGATCGGGATAACCATGATTACCACTATGTCAATTTTTCTTTTCTTTTGAACACAAAACAAAATTCTTACCCTTTCTACCGACTGGTTTCACAGAACATTGAGCATCACATAAGTTTCTTAAAAGGGCAAGGATCAGAAGGAAAACCAGAACGTGCCTCTGAAAGAAAGAAAAAAAAACAGCAGGAAAGCAATAAAAGGTAAATTTAGTGGGTAAATTATGGTGGATATTAACGGAGGCACAACCTGTTAACCCAGTAGTTGCATTTGAACATTAGATATTGCACAATTCTTGCAAGAAAATGCAAATAAATTGAGAACCATTGGCCACAATCCTTCCTTTAGGATTTGGTTCCCTCCAGCCATAGCTGCACATGAGCCTGACCTCAGGACCACCATTCTTCCCTTCTGGATCTCCTCAGGGGCTTTCATAGAAGAACACAAATATTGTCTCTCTCCTTCCTTAGTGATTCCGTCTATGGAACTGAACAGCAAGGGAAGGTAGTATGGTGGCTTCCTCAGAGAAAGCTGGTAAGTACTGGATACAAGGCAGGGGTGGTATTCACTTACCTTCGCTACCGGTTCGCAAATGTGAGCCACCTCCGTGTATGTGCAGGTCCTTCCGCGCATGCGCAGAGCATCAAAAACAGGACGTGATGATGTCCGGGCAGGTGGGCAGAGCCTCCTGCAGCCGCCGCTACTGGTTTGCCCGAACCGGATAGAACTGGCTGAATACCACCACTGATACAAGGCCTAGCCATTTCCAGTCCCCATTTCTTTCCAGCCTTAGTTTTGGTCCAGCACCCAGAACTCCCCACCCTGCATCTTTTCCTCTTTACCAGACATTCACCCTGTCTGGATCCTCCTGCCTTCCCTTCTCTAGCACTCCTCATAGGTTGTCTGTCCTTCTATTGGGACAAAGTCCAGCTCTAAATTTACTGTATCTAGTTGGTGGTAGAGGAAAACCTTCCACCTCATCTTTAGGAACTGTTTATAGATACCCTACAACACCTCAAACTTTTAAAGGTAGTTTTGAGAAGGGGGGGGATTTCAATTAGTTTAATTTTGAATATGATTCTTGTTTTATGTTATTACCAGAGGAGGGTTTCAGCAGGTTCTGACCAGTTCTGGAGAACCGGTAGCGGAAATTTTGAGTAGTTCGGAGAACCGGTAGTAAAAATTCTGACTGGCCCCGTCCCCATCTATTCTCTGCCTTCCAAGTCCCAGCTGATTGGGAGGAAATGGGGATTTTGCAGTAACTTGTCCCTGGAGTGGGGTGGGAATGGAGAGTTTACAGTATCCTTCCCCTGCCACGGCCACCAAGCCACGCCCACCAAACCACACGTATAGAACCGATAGTAAAAAATTTTGAAACCCACCACTGTTTATTGCCTTAGCTCTTATTTTTTGGGAGATGTTCCGGGAAAGAGATCAGCTGTCAGCCTGAAAAGGGTTAAGCATTACCAAGCTAAGAAGATGTAAGCCAGAATATCATAACCAAATCTTTTTTGCGTTACTTACAACTAAATATTCTCCGATCAAGCTATTCATGAGATAGGAGCAGAAACAAAAGAATCCTATAGGCACTCACCATAACGGAATCATCTACCTTTCATAGGCTGCTCTGAGAATTTGCAGGCACTGTTCTGCAAATTTATAGGTGGATGCAAATGTATGCATTATGTATGTACTGCCATGTGAGCAGAGTTTGACAACTGACAAATTTGCTAACTTGTCCTAGTCACCGCTCAGGCGAGGCTTTCGACATAATTTCTGGAACTAAACGCTTGGCCAATTGACTATGAGAATTTATCACTGGTGTTCCTTTACGAAGTCCATATTACTGCAGCAGTCATTCTACTTTTGAGCCAAATGGGGGGGTCTGTATGCCAGCAATCCATCAAAGCATTATGTACAAAAGGACATACATGACAATGCGTTTTGTTCCACTGACCTGCTACAAGGTAAAATAGGTCATGGGGAATGAATGCCAAGTGATCGCAGGCAGGACCTTCATTGTTTCGTGTGCAATTCGTTTTGGGGGGGAAATAGTCACCACAATAAAGTGTTTTTGTTTCTAGATCACTGATTCCAAAGCTCATTAAATTAAAAACAAACTGGATTCACTGGTGGTTGCCTGAAACATTACCCTCCTGCCCTATTTGGTGAACTCCATCTGGTAAACCAGCCTGGGAACTAGAGAGATTTTTGCTCCAACTCCCTACGTTCTGAATAATGTTGGCCCAATCTATGGATAATTTCTCACCAAATATCAGAGAACCACTTAAATCCATAATTGATCACAGATTTAAAACAACAACAACACTAAAGTAGCAGACTTTCAGAGCAGTATTCAACCTAGTCAGAGAACCACTTCTTCTTGATCAGATGCGTATCTGGCTCAAACACTGAGAAATCATTTTGTTTCTCGTATTAATATTAGACATCCAGAGCATCATTAAGCCTGATATATTTTTGGAAAATGTATTGCCATAGTGAGCATGATGTGCAAAGTTACAAAAAACAATTAGCATGCCAGCTATCCTTCTATGAAGTGGGATCAGGCATGAGGTTGGAATCCTTATGCTTGTGTTGGATGAGTTTAATCATCCTGTCTTCAGGGCTGTGTTCGATAATGCTCAGGAGTGCAGGGATTCCATCATAATCATGGGTTTGTCCTAAGTAATCCTGAGCCCAACAAATAAAGACTGTGTTGGACCTGCCACAATTTAAACTTCTAAATAAAAATGATTCTTGGCTCCATTTGTTGAGAAAGGTATTGTTTATTAGAGATCAAGTATATTGCAGAAGTGCAAAGCCAGAATTGAAAATCACACGCCAAAATCCCTAAGTTCTACTTTTCCTTAACAGTCTCTCATTGCCCACCCCAGCGTAACCAATCAGGTTCAGGCAAGATGTTTTCCTAATGGTCAGTCCAAGTGTAGTCCGTGAAGTGGCCCCTTTCCTTCTCCCAGCTGGATGACCTTGAGGCAGCGTCTCAAGGAGATAAAGCACTTACTTTTATTTCCCGAAGCATCGCCCATTCATTTTCCCTCTGCCACCGCATAGCAGCAAAGCACAAACAAACATAAGGTGGCAGTTGATAGGTGTCATATACTGGATATTACTTTTGTCTGAGAGCAGTTGAATAGCAATGAAGGACATTCCTCTTAGTTACTTGCTTTTGCCAGATTATTTCCTGGTTCAGATGAGTTTGAGTCAGTAGTGGGTTTCACTTACCTTCGCTACCGGTTCGGAACTGTGAGCGCGCGTGCAGGCTCTCTTGCTTCGCTCTCATGTGCGCGGTGCTTATGCACATGCACAGAACCTTCTGCGCATGTGCAGAGCATCTGTGATGACGTCCGGGTGGGTGGGCAGAGCCTCCCACTGCCACCGCTACCAGTTCGCCTGAACTGGTAGAAACCCACTACTGGTTTGAGTGCCATACAGAACCTCCATGGAAAGAACAGAAGGATCACCTCAGATCACCTTATGGATCTGAATATTTTCCAGCAGGCATTTAGGAGTTCCCTAGATATCTTATGGGCAGTTTCACTGAATGCCTGACTAGCTATTGGCAACAAGAAGGGACTGAAGCACTTGAGAAGATTACTTCTGAATGGCCTTTCTCTTTTACCTGATCGTGGGTGACTATCTGACTAGTGAGGAGCCTAGGACAACTGGTGGAAAGTCAATTCCTGAATTTATGAGCAGCCAGCAAAGGAGATGAGGCAGCAATAGAGCAATCTGCTCCTTTTGTATTACTGTTGCGCTGGCAAAGTAACATGGGGTTACTTTCTTTAATTTAGCTCACATTTTGAGCATAACCTTGTGGGAATGGAATGTTCCAAGTTTTCCTTTAGTAACCAACTTGCTGTAACTAACTGCAAGATAAGAACTTTCTCAGGCTGAGTAACAAAAGACTTTCTTTTTCAATTGAGCATGTTAAGAAGTTTCAATTTAGTTGAAACTGTATCTGTTCACACGGATTCTATGGGACTCATGATGTCTTTTCCCATGCTAACCTTTTACTATGTTGACATATTATTGGATGTTTAATTTTTCATGATGTAACTGGGCAAATGATTTTTCCTAAACCAATCAACTTTTACGTTGTTGTGCAAACTATAAAAAGAAATGCGTCTATGTTCCACTCTCTCTCTCTTGTAAAACCAGAATCCTTTTTATCTTGGAAAGTTCCAAATAAATTGTAAATTAAATGGTCTTATCTCAGTATTTAATTGGAGTCCAGCATATGATTTGGCCATCAAAAAGCACCTCCCTTTTTTAAGATCCTATAGTCCCATGATGGCGAACCTATGGCACGCGTGCCAGAGGTGGCACACAGCGCCCTCTCTGTGGGCACGTGAGCCGTCGCCCCAGTTCTGCTCCACTGCGCATGCGCGCATGCCTCCTGCCAGCCAGCTGGTCTTTGGGTCTCTGATTTGCATATGTAGGGGATGCGGCGCGTGTGGGGAGGCCGCACACATGTGGGGGATAGGTGGGGCACATGTGGGGGGCCACACGTGTTTTGCATTTTGGGGTTCAGACGCGTGCATGCGCATTTGCATGCATATGCGCATGCTTTGGGCATTTGGTCTGGAAAAGGTTAGCCATCACTGCTATAGTCCCTATTTGGGGTAGAGTTGGGGCGACTGGATGGAGCTGAGCAGTTTACTATCCGGATGCCCTTCCTAATGCCTATATGGAGTTCGGAGCAGATATTTTTTTCTTTTTGCCCTAAGAAAGAAACATCTGCTGCTACCTAGGATTGAACTCTCAAACTTCTGAATGGGACCCAAGTATCTTCCCCACTAGGCCACCATTCCACTCATTTCGCCATCAAAACCCACTATAAATTCTCCTAGAAATAAAACTGAAAAAAGCTGAAACATTTATCTTAAGCATCTCAAAATTTTCATAAATCAGCTTAATTTATCTAAAATTTATCATTTTGCTTTAGACACAGAACTGCAATTAAGTTATTTGCAGCTAAAGCCCAACTGCGGTGCTGTTATGTGGTATTTAGCTAAGGATGTATCATAGCACTGCAATTCTATTAAACACAATGGTCCAGTTTCACGATCTCTAAATAAGTAGCATAACATTCTAGGAATTACAGAAACAAGTGCTAATATTGAGACTTGGCTGAATTTGGAAATCTTGTAATATGCAATATGGATTTGATTTATAGATCAAATCATGGGTGAAGGATGACTCAGAACTTGAAAAAGTCAAATAAATGGACACATAACCTAAATGCAATGCAATTAGAATGCAACAATAGGATTTTCAAAGAAAAAATACTAAATTTACTCCAAATATTAAAAAAAAAATCAGTATGTTTTATTGCTCCAGTTTTGATTGCCAAAATGGGCAATTCTTTCTTAAAAGTGTTGGAAGCGTAATAAGCTGGTGAGATCACTTTTTCCACAAGGTATTAGGTGGCACTCTTGTAAATCAGTTTTTAAAAATGATTCATACTTGAATGCAACAAATTTTAAAAGCCGGATTTATATATTTTTAGTACCACCAGAAGTTGAAAGGGAAATTCCAAACAACATCACAACAGACACACCTAAAAAAAGATATTAAAAAGGTGTAAGTAGAGATCATGATATGAATCCTGTTTGTCGGAATCCTAGAGCATCAACTGCATCTGACCATCCTATATCATAGACTGTATCCTGTCCTTTGGCTGTCCCCATCTGGCCTGCATCAGGTCAATTGGAAGTTAGAAAATAAAATGTAAATAAGCACAGCACAGAGAGTGGGGGAAGATGAGTTGGGTCCCATTCTCCTCAGTTGCCATGTGTGCCTTCAATCAGCTAGTTATAGAAAGCTGCTTATAAACCTAAAAAAAAAAGATATAAAAAAGATGTTGAGACTCTAGAAACTAGAGTGCAGAAAAGAGCAACAAGGATGATTAGGGGACTGTAGGCTAAAACATACAAAGAACGGTTGCAGGAACTGGGTATGTCTAGTTCAATGAAAAGAAAGACTGGGGTGACATGATAATAGTGTTCCAATATCTCAGGGGTTGTCACAGAGAGGGAGTCAAGCTATTCTCCAAAACTACTGGAGGCAGAAAAAGAAGGAAAAGATAGAAATTAATCAAGGACATCCGACCTAAAACTAAGGAGAAATTTCCTATACAGTGAGAACAATTAACCAGTGGAACAGTTAACAGAAGTTGTGGGTACTCCATTATTGGAGGCTTTTAAGAAGAGTCTGGACAGCCCCTTGTCTGAAATGGAATAGGATGTCCCACTTGAGCAGGGGGTCAGACTAGAAGACCTCCTAGGTGCCTCCCAACTCTGTTATTCTGTTATTGCGATATAGCATATTGTGTGAAACAGATCTCTCAGTTTTTAAAGATCTGGTCAGGCATTAAAAGGAAGATTATTAGACTTCCTAACAGATAGCAATATACCTAAAGTTCTGTTCTGTTCAGAGATGAGAATGGAAGGCACGCTGGGTTATTCTATCATAGGTTTGGGTCTTTCAAATATCCCGTCATCCCAAGAGGGAATATTGTGCTACCAAATTATGACACTTTTACCCTAGAGAACTCAAAAGAATATAGGAATTGGGAGGGGAGAATGCTAAGAGCAATTTAGAAATTGTTCACCTCTATTGTCTATGGAGATTCTCGGTTATCCAGGTCATGGTTGTCCCAAAGGTGCTTTTTCAAGAGGCACCTGGACTTCCTCATTTTTCTTAGATGTTTCTCTTCTCATCCAAGCAGCACTACTCAGGTGTCCCTGAGGACACGAACAAACTTCCAAGTGACCTCGAGGACTCTCCAAAAGAATGCAAACAACCAGCTATCTGCAAGGAGTATAAATCCTTCCATTCCCCATCATCCAGTCAGACCTAAAGAAGCTTCTTGGATGAGAAGCGAAACATCTTCAAAGAAAAAACAAGAAAGTCCAGTTGCCTTTTGGGGAAAAAGAAGCACCTTTGGGTTCACCCCTATTAATCACCCTCTTCTTGAAATATAAGAAAAATGTGGTTATTCTGTGTTATTGCCTGCCGCCGGACAACCTCCAACTGGAGCTTCGTAGCCTTGAGAGCTGTGGGCAACAAAACTTCATTTTAATATATGCTGATTAGTTGTACATTCAAAGTGACAATAAATCTTAGTCCTAATCCTGGTCCTAGTCCTAGTCTTTAATCTTTAATTTTAATTTTTTAAAAATTTTTTTGATTTATATGCCGCCCTTCTCCGGAGACTCAGGGCGGCTTACAATGCGCTAAGCCTTCATACTTTTGTATATTTATACAAAGTCAGCTTATTGCCCCCACAACTGGGTCCTCAATTTACCAACCTTAGAAAGGATGGAAGGCTGAGTCAACCTTGAGCCTTGGTGAGATTCGAACCTGCAATAATTGCAGGCAGCTGATGTTAATAACAGGGCTTTAGACCACTGTACTATCCAAGGCTTAATAACTTTATTGTCATTGTACAGTGTATACACAGTATATCCATACAACGAAATTCACTTAACACCCAAAGACCAGGTCCAACACACATAACAATCCCCAAACACACTCCCACCCACCATAATTCCCCACCCCTAAACCACCCAAACATCCACACAACAGACCAAGTAATACTGTCCAACAGCTCACTGATGGTGGCCCTTTAGTTCATTGTTGAGTGCAATTATAGCTCTGGGATCTAGTCCTAGTCCTAGTAGGCGAACCTATGGCACATGAGCCACAGGTGGCACGCAGCGCCCTCTCTGCAGGCACACGAGCCGTTGCCCCAGTTCAGCTCCGCCATGCATGTGCATGAGCCTCCTGCTGGCCAGCTGATTGTCGGGTCTCTGCTGCGCATGCGTGGGGGCGGGATGCATGTGGGCAGGTGCGTGCATGCGCAGGAGTGGGGCATGTGCAGGGTGCGTGCACAGGGGCGGGGCGCATATGCAGGGGCTGCACGTGCATTGCATTTTGGGTGTTCGCACGTGCGTTTTGGGCACTCGGTCCAGAAAAGGTTAGCCATCACTGTCCTAGTCCTAGTCCTATGCTTATGCTTATGCGTACTCTGTTCTGTTCTGTTCTGTTCTGTTCTATTCTATTCTATCCCATCCCATCATTATTCTATTCTATTCTATTCTATTCTATTCTATTCTATTCTATTCTA
>WNWU01013815.1:1680982-1711986 GCA_012654045.1 Ptyas mucosa | reverse complement strand
ATCCAGTATTGTTTTTCTTTTTAAAAATTTGGTTTTGTAAAAATTAAAAAAAAAATTCCCTTCATGGGCCCTGGAACAATGTACTGGCTGCACCCCACTGTCCTCAGGCCTGCCTGTACAGATAATCCTCAATTTACGGCCACCATTGACCCCAATATTTAGGTTGCTAAGTGAGAAATTTGCTAAGCGACTTTTTTGCCCCGTATTACCATCTTTCTTGCAACGCAAATCAATCACTGCAGTCGTTAAATGAGGAATACGCTTGTTAAGGGAAGCCGGCTTCCTAATGACTTTGTTTGTCAGAAGGTCGCAAAAGGGGATCCCATAACCCTGGGATACTGCAACCGTCATAAATATGAGTCAGTTGCCAAGTGTCTGAATTTTGATCACGTGACCATGGGGATGGTGCAATGGACGTAAGTGTGAAAAATGGTCATAACTCGCTTTTTTCAGTGCTGTTGTAACTTTGAATGGTCACTGTTGTAAGTCGAGGAAGTTTCTCCTTCTCTCCTTGATTAGTTTCCATCCATGGTTTCTATAGGCTCCTTTATTAGTCGTTGATTCACCTCTTCATTTTATGTTATAACTTTCTGGAAATGCATCCAAAGGCTTCTTAAATTAAAAAAAAATAGGCTTGATACTCCATATCTTTTCAAACTTAACATGGCAGTGCTTTTACTGTCTCTCTCTCTCTCCCCCCCCCCCCCCCAAAACTCTCCTTCCCTCCACAATGTGATTTAAATTCTGTACACATTTTTGGCAGCTTTTGCAGTTTCTGCAAGAATTCTCCCAGCAAACAATCTCCAGGACCCATGAAATAAAGAAGCAGATGGACAGACTGATTCATGAAACTAAAAGTATAGATTGTCGCCTGCATAATGTCTTCAATGGTTTCCTCATGCTTTCAAATATGCAGTTCATTGAAAATGTGAGTATGCTGCTTTTATATATTGTGTTATGAATAGAGAAAGATTAATGTCAGATTTCAGCTCTGATAAGGAAAAGTTATCTGAAAGAAGTTGCAGTTTAACATGTTATTTGTTTATTTAAAATAGTCCTGCTATTTATCATACAATGCATCTTTAATTATTGCAAAACTTTTTGTACAATTTAAAATACCTGCATATCAAATAATAGAAAACTAAAGGTTTAAATAAACGAGTTTATGATTAGTGGAGCCATTATTATTGTGAGATTTTCTGTTGAAAATCATATATTAACCCATGTTAAATTCAATTTCCTGACAGGAATAATTTTCAATTTCCTGACAGGATTGAGCCAAAATAATCTGTCAGTTTCCATGCCTAAGAGAAGACTAGAACTCAGTCTCCCAGTTTCTAGTCTAGCACCATAACTACTAGCCAAACTGGCTCTGTTTAAAAATTAAATTGCTGATTTTCTTATCTCTGGACTGAATGGTCTCCCACTGGCCAGAGTATCACCTCCATGCTTCATGTGTATATCCATGAATGCATAGAGATAGGGCAGAGATAGGGTACCTTGTTTGACCCTACTGGTGAAGGATTACAGTCCAGCAAAATAGTTGAGTATGCATAAATACATGGCCATGGCAGGGGGATTGAGCGATTTTGAAGAGCCGCAGTAGAAATGACAGATGAATCCCACTTGAACTCAGATGTACATAAACCAACAAGGAGTTTGTCAACATGAGCTTCACTTAGTGCAGAGGTGTCAAACTGGTGGCCTGCGGGACACATGCGTCATGTGCAGGCCACGCCCACCCCAGCTCCGCAAGTGGGAAAAGCGTCGCAAAACGTCACGTGACGGCAACGTGACCAGTGGTGGGTTCTGCCCGGTTCAGCCCGGTTCGGCCAAGCAGGTAGCAGTGACGATATGACATCACGGAACCGGTTCTCTTTGTTCGGGAGTTGCCTCCCCCCCCGCATTATTCTTACTTTTTATTTGGCCCCACCCCCAATCTATTGCTGTCTCCCGAGTCCCAGCTGATCGGCTAGAAGGAAAAAAACTGTTTAAACTCTTGCTGTGGGGCTTCAAAAGGCTGCCCTACAGCTGATCAGTGTTAAAAGGCAGTGTGGTGGTAGACCGGTGCCTCCAAAAACAAATGAGTAGACCGGTATAGCTTTGCAAGCAGTTAAAAGCCTGGTAGACCAGTACCTCTGCTAAATCCTAAAGAATTGTCTCATGACCATCAAGCCAGGCCCACAGAACCAGTAGTAAAAAATTTTAGAGCCCATCCCTGAACGTGACATGGCAAGTTTGACCCCCGTGCCTTAGTGGTTGCTTAGAATCTCATAGTAAGAGCTAGGGATAATACATACATCTGATCCAATGTGTGTCATAAGATAGGGACTAATAAAAATTTGACTTGTTCCACTATCCACTACTGGTTTCAGGTATGATCAAGGTGAGTTGGTGTTTTAGGGAAAGAGTTTACCCCACATTTATTAGTTGTATCTGGTTAGTGAACAGGCTATAACCGTTAACATGGAGAGTAAGACAAAGGAGTCATCTTTGGTCACCTTCCAGTGGCAGGTTGAACCTCCTGACAATCATTGCCAGATCTGGCCAGACCTAGGCTAGGTTTCCTCAAAACTGAAGGCCATCACTTTCCTCCTATTTCTCTGCCACATGAATAGTATGTGTAATTGGTACTAAGTATTAATTGAAATTATTTGTTTATAAACACTTGATGAAGTAATGAACTTGTATCCAAATCTTCATTTGAATTACTTTGTTTTTATTTATAGAGAGTTTATGATGATGAAATGGATGAACTCGTATCCAAAACTGAAGGAGGAGACAAATTAGAACAGGCAAGTTTAATACATAAAAATAATGTCCTTTTGGGTAAAATCCAATCTGTTTCAAATGCTGTAAGGGAACAATGGAAAGGATATGAACAAGCAAAAGCACACACTTTAATCAGAATGTTGCCCTTCATTGTTGGGAAGGTAACCAATATTTATAAATAATATAAATATAAATTATATTTTATAAATAATATAAAAATATAATATAAAAGCCAGCTGACCTGGTGTCAAAATGGGGAAGTTCCACATTGGAGGAGGCTGTTGGGTTGATGGCAGACGCCACTTCCCACCTTCTTCTCTATACTCTGCCTGTCCATCTTTCTTTTTTGGTCATCCTCATATAGTTGTGTTTCTTGTTGTGTTCTCTTTCATTGTTTATTTTATTGTTCTGTATCTTACTTCTCTTCACCCTCTTTTCATTTCTTCTTTTTTATTGTTGCAAGCTGCCTAGAGTAGCAGTGAGATAGGCAGCAAATACATTTAACAAATGATAATAACATCATCAAATATCCACATCTGCCTAGCCCACGTCCTTGGGAAGAACTTGGTAGGTGGACAAAATTGCGAAATCCAATCTGGCTGACTGTGCGACGAACCATAATTTGCCAGGCAAGCTCAGTTGTATACACATCCCCAAGAGAGTGGCGTATGTGCTGAGTCATGCACAGAGTGAGATAAATCTTCTCTCTGCTGGAGATTGAAAAATGGTTGTTTTATTCTGTGGGCAAAACATCAAAGAAGTCACTGGACCAAAGCTGGGAAAAAGTGACTTCACTCCCCACAACATCTGCTTTCTTTGAAGAGTTTCTGTTTTTATAAAAGCCTTGGATAGTACAGTGGTCTAAAGCCCTGTTATTAACATCAGCTGCCTGCAATTATTGCAGGTTCGAATCTCACCAAGGCTCAAGGTTGACTCAGCCTTCCATCCTTTCTAAGGTAGTAAATTGAGGACCCAGTTTGTGGGGGCAATAAGCTGACTTTGTATAAATATACAAAAGTATGAAGGCTATTGCTTAGCACATTGTAAGCCGCCCTGAGTCTCCGGAGAAGGGCGGCATATAAATCAAATTAAAAAAAAAAATTAGGCAATGCACTTAATTTTCACTAGGATCCTCATTTGTTTCTGTGTTGTACTGAAATCTAAATTTTCTCTCTACAAATTAAGGAATTGTTCAAACTCCCAACATTTTACACATTGTGATGTGCCCAAAGACGCGTCCTTTTATTCTGTGGGATATTCTTGCTCTTTAATATTTTGTATTCTTAGCTTGTGAGCTATAATGTTCCAGGCAGAGCGCATGCGCTGCTATTTTGTGCTCTACTCAGATCATTGAGTAGATTTTTTTCCAGAATTTTTCTTCTGTTTATTTAAGTGACCAATAATTTGCACAGTTTTGGAAGTTGCCCTCTCCTCCGCTGGATGTTTGTGTTTTTTTAATTGAAAATTGAAAAGAGATTTTATATTTTATATGTACTTTTAATTTTTTTTATTTATGAGATCGGTTTGTCTACCAAGGGAAGGAGAAAGGAGTGAATGCTCTGATTGCATTTCTTTATGGTATACAGCCAGAATGTGGCATTTTCTTATTTTATATTTTGACCTTTTAATAATCAGAAAAAATAGGATGGGTTGTAGGTATCCTATTTCTTTTTATTATTCCTCTCTTGGGAATAGGAAAGAGAGGCCTGGTGAGGTGCTCCCTGGAAAGCATGTAATGGTACAAGAGTTACTAAACTGTCTTAAAATAGGAGGCCTTATCAAGGTATGAAAATCCAAAGAGCTTCTAGGAAGAGAGAGAGATTTGCTTATGGGCTCAATCTTTTCACTACATCTTTGTAGAGGTAGCATTAATTAAATACTAGTTAACTGGATAATTCTTTTTATCAGAGGCTACACTTTTATTTCCAGCTTCTGAATTTGATGGATAACTAGTTAAGTGTTAGGGGACTAAAGTATTTGCCTTTGGGGATTGGTCAACTTTAGGTGGTGCGCTGAGGAAGATACGGGAATCAGAGGTAGGGTCATTCACAAGGATAATGGGAATAATGGTTGAGATTGGTCCCACTCTCCAGCCTTCAATATTCACCCGCATTGCAAATTAGTTTTATTGCAAGTAATTTCACAGTGATGACAAAAAATTAGAACTTCTTCCATTGTATGTGAAAAATATGGGATCGGTATATTTTGATTTTGTAGGAGAAAACCCGTGAACAGAAAGAAGCTGATTTGATTCCCAAGATTCAGGAAGCCATCAATTTTGGGCTGCAGGTATTAGACAGTGCCTTTGAACAACTGGACATCAAAGCAGGGAACTCAGACTCCGAAGAAGAAACCAATGAAAGGCTGGAACTAATACTGGAGCCTAAGGTAATAGGACTTGGTATTTCTGGTCATTTCGGTTTTATTGGTTTAACTTATTCAGTAGTAAAAGCTATTTAATGACCTCAGGCCAGTGATGATCTCTTGATACATTAAAGCCAAATGAGAAGAATCCTGCTTAAACTGGCTTATATCTGTTGGTCAGTAATGTTTATATACCCTTGGACAGGGGTTCAAAAATTTTAGCAACGGGTTCTCTGCCCAGTTGCTGGGTGGGTGTGGTGGGCGTGACCTAGTTGGTCTCTTGCACCATGGCGGTGGGAGGTTGCTCTCCCCGGGCTCTGGAGGTTTTCGTCGAGCCTCCAGGAGGGTGAAAACGGCTTCCCCAGGCTCCGGAGGCCCTCTGGAGGCTGGAAACAGGCCGGTTTCCAGCCTTCCCGAATTTCCAGTAGGCCCATTTTTCGCCTTCCCTGAGCCTCTGCATGTGCCCTGCACTTACCTGCATTCAAAATGGGCTGCCTGGGGACTCCTGGGAGGGGTGGGCGGGGCCAGCCAGGAGTGGGATTTGAGGGTTCTCCGAACTGCACAGAATCTTAACCCAGAGATTCTCCCGAACCCCTGCGAACCCCCATCAGCCCACCCCTGCTCTTGGATCTTATTTTTAAAAAATAATGGGATTACAACTCCATCTTAACTCCGTGACAGAGTTCAATTTCATTTATGTGTTCACGTTTTTGAGCCACCGATTTCCCTCAGAGAGGGACTCTAAATCTCACAGGTTTAAATCAAATTACCCTATTCAGTCAATGCATGTTGACTTCTTAATGTATTACTCAGGCAGGCATCAATCATCAATGAAACTGTATGCCCCTGTGGTACTTTTCTAGTATTTCCTTGGTTCGCTTTCCCTTTGTTTGTTGTCCAATAACTGTATTTGTAAAGCACACCTTCCCATTTTTATAAATAAATAAAAACCAGCTCTCAGGGTTGTTTGAGGAAGCAGATTTTCTTTGCTTGTAAGAGCTAAACTAAAGGTAGTCCTCAACTTACGACCATTTACTTAATAATGGCCTCTAAAAAAACTGTTGTAACCTAAATTAAAACTTAAAACTATTGTCCTGCCTCCAAATCATATGATCACAATTCAGCACTTGGCAACTGGCTTGTATTTACAACCAGTATCAGTGTCCCAATTTGGGATTTATTTATTTTTTTTGCCAATTTTAAACTCCTTCCATGTAGCAGACAAAGCATCCCTTTTTGTTTGTAATCTGTACAGTTCCCTGAAAGAACAACCATAGGCTCCCTTCCGTCCAATTCCTAATACTATTAAGTGGACTATTTATAAAGGTAGAGGGTGGGTATCGGGAGTGGGTTCTAAATTTTTTTACTACCTGTTCTGTGGGTGTGGCTTATTTTGTGGGCGTGGCTTGCTGTGGGGGGTAATGTGACTGGGTGGGCATGGCCAACTTTTTTTTTTAACTTTTAAAAGCATTTTTTCTACAACCTTAAGAGGTTGCAGAAAAAAATGCTTTTAAAAGCCTCTGACGATCAAGCAACTCAGCTGGGATCGCCAGAGGCTTTTAAAGGCATTTTTTTCCTACAACCTCTTCAGCCACTGGTGGGTATGTCTCAAAACTATTTTCTTCCAATTTTATTGTCTTGCAATTCTGGATGATTATAGAAAGTTCTGTGAAATTTTAATGCTATGTGGGTTTTGTTGTTTTGCTTAGTGTAAAATATAAGCCCAGTATCCTCCTTCCATTAAAGAATGATGAATAAAGTTAAAGGTTACAAGATGAGGTAGAAGAATCCCAACTGAAGTAAAACATGAGTTGCAGATTACCTTCAGATAATTTTTACTTGTTATTGGTAATGTGGCAGGTAGCTAATTGAAATCTTGGGAATTGGCAATAAGCCATCAAGAGTAGAGTTGTGTGCAGATTGTTATATTTTGAAGTTTAATCTTTAAAAAGTATTTTAAATTTAACTTTTTTTCCAGGATCTTTATGTTGATCGACCTTTGCCGTACTTAATTGGCTCCCAACTATTTATGGAACAAGATGACGTTGGGCTTGGTGATCCTTCCAGTGAAGGTAGGTGAAAGAATTAGTAATAAACTTTTACAGGCTAATTAATTTTTAAGGCTTATTATAGGCCACTTACTATTCACTGGAGCAGTGCGGTGGCTCAGCAGTTAAGATAGTTAACTTTTTGCTGTTTAAATTATTACACTTATAAATACTTTTTCTTTTGTTTGGAAATGAAGATTGGCTCATCAGTTAGGTCTAGGATAATTGGCTGCGTCCCCCTGTTGCAGCCAATCCATCCCAGTGGCTCTCCGCCGGTGCTCCTCCTCCATCATTGATCCCCTGCTGCTTCTCCTTGCCCCTTGTGCCAGGTTATTTGCCAAGAGATGCTTGTTCCCGGCCAATACACAGCACAGGACAATTAGCCATTCATTCTGACGGAGTTATTCAGAGTTATTCTTTTCCTTGGGGATATATGCATATTATCTGGAAAAAAAAAAGTTCCAATGGCTGGCTGAGAAGTTTTCCAGCAAAGCAAAGAAATTCTCTCCCCCCCCTTTACCATATTTATGAGTAAGATGTTTTTAAATCAAAAAAACATAATTCAAAAGACATATTGCAAAACATTTTTAAAAATTAAGACAGATGGAGAAAAAGTATATTCAGCTACCAGCTGTTTACATAATGGCTATATAGAATGTTTGGGGGTTATAATTTCTGGAAATAAAAGTAAACATGCGTGATAATAATGATGGAATACAAGTAAATAAAAATAAATGAATACATTCCTGAAATACAAAAATGTATTTGGAGTATAGGTTGTGGTTGACTTGCAACCATTCATTTTGTAACTGTTCGAAGTTATACTGGCATTGAAAAAAGTGAATGATGATTGTTTTTCACACTTAACGACCGTTGCAGCATCCCCATAGTCACATGATCAAAAGTCGGACGCTTTGCAACTGGTGTGTATTTATGAAGGTTGCTGTGTCATGTGATCATCTTTGGCAACCTGACAAGCAAAGTTGATGGAGAAGCCAAATTCACTTAAGAACCGTGTTGTTAGCCTAACAACTGGCAATGATTCACTTAACAACTAACGAAAGAGAGGCTGTAAAATGGGGCAAAAGTCAGCTGCCTTGCTGAGCAACAAAAATGTTGGTTTCAGTTGTGATTATAAGTTGAGGACTGTCTTTATAACCAGTTAAAGAAACAATGCACAAATCTTGTCTTTTCCCTTCACCTATGGAACAAAAGGTTCAGTGGATGGTGACCACGGAAGCCTGATAGACAGTGAAGGAAAAGAAGAAGAGGTGAGCAGGCAATCTCTTGAGATATTTTACAAACCGCTTCTAAATATAAACTTCTAAGGTTCTGGGAATTTTAGATATTTATCAGTTTATTATCGTGGTAGGAATATTTTTCAAAATTAAATTAAATTTAAATTAAGTACTTATTATCCCTGTCATAGATTAAAACAATTCAGATAGTGTTTCAGAAGAATTGCCATTTAAAAGGCTGTTACATAGAACAAGTCCAATAGAGCATTGATAGCATGCTGTCAAATTGAGTGTCACTTTTCTTAAATGCGTGTTTTGTTTTGTTTTGTTTTGTTTTGTTTTGTTTTGTTTTGTTTTGTTTTGTTTTACTTTTCAGGAACTGGAAGAATTTGGGACTATAAGTGATGAAGATCAGAAACAGGTAAGAAGTGCATTTTGTCAAGTTTCGGTTTTCTGCAACTAATCATTGGGTTGAGAAAATAAGTAGCACGAGAAAATGTATTGATAAGATGCCAGCGACAAAAGCAAGTTTTCCTCTTTGTAAAGTGTAAGAATCTGTTTTAAGTGACCCTGTACTCCATACTGGATAGAGGAGAAAAGTGTGAAGTGCATTTCTTTTCCCCCACCTCAATCTGTCCCCAGATTGTTCTATTTCTAGGCGCCCGGATTGAAAATTATGGTCTGTTGAGGTCATTTCAACGCTTGTTTTTAATACATATCCACTTGTTTTAGCATCATTTTTCAAGATGGAATGTTTACTATTGCAATACCTTTTGCAGTTATTTTTCTGCCTCCATGCAACCTTCCAGTAGTTTTATCAGTTTTTATCTCTTCTTTGCAACTTAACTTCCCTGTCTTTGAAATTATCATTTGCATTTTGACTAGAGACAGCAAATAGAACCAAAGAGCTTATTGATGAAATAAGATCTTGATTCTAAGCATTATTGCTAATTGTGTTTTGAAGAGACTTTCAGAATAATAAGTGGAAGCATTCAATAAGAGAAGAAGGCAGGGCAATATATTCTGGATATTCTTTCACAAACGAGAAGACATTAAGTCAAAAGCTGGCTAGATCTATTTCACTATATGAAATTTCTTTCTCAAGTGCAGTGAAACATACATTATTTATTTTTCCAGAGAACAGTACTAATGAGTGATGAAGATGAAGATCTTTTTGGTGACTATGAAAAGGGGGAAGAGGAAGACGGTGACCTAGAAGAAAATACAACATTGGTAAGGAATTGCTGCTCAACAACATCATCAATTTTATGAGAAAGTGTTAATGAAGCATATTAGTAAGATGCTTATAGCATGAATTGTAGCACTGAAAAGTACAAAGCATTCACGTGATCAGTGAACCCTAACCCTAAACAATTTAGATGAGGGAATAGAAGGGAAACTCATCAAATTTGTAGATGACATCAAGCTGGCAGAAATAGCCAACACCCCAGAAGATCTAGAAGGATCCCGACAGACTTGAACACTGGGCCCTATCTAACAAAATGAAATTCAATTTTTTTAAAAATTTGATTTATATGCCGCCTATCTCCGGAGACTCAGGGCGGTTTACAATGCGCTAAGCAATAGCCTTCATACTTTTGTATATTTATACAAAGTCAGCTTATTGCCCCCACAAACTAGGTCCTCAATTTACCTACCTTAGAAAGGATGGAAGGCTGAGTCAACCTTGAGCCTGGTGAGATTCGAACCTGCAATAATTGCAGGCAGCTGGTGTTAATAACAGGGTGCTTTAGACCACTGTACTACCAAGGCTCAATGGTGAAAAAAGTAAAGTTTTACATTTAGGCAAGAAAAACCAAATGTACAGTATAGAATAGGTGGAACCTGGCTCAAAAGCAGTAACTGCAAGAGGAATCTAGAAGTCCTAGTAGACAACCACTTAAATATGAGCCAGCAGTGTGCTTCAGCGACCAAAAACCCCAGTGCAACCCTAGACTGCATTAACCGTGGTATAGTCTCAAGATCACATGGAGTGTTAGCACCACTTTATAATACCTTGGTAAGATCACACTTGGAATAGTGCATCCAGTTGTGCACTCCTAGATCCCTCTCGCAGTTCCTTCCATGTGCTCTTATTAGTTTGAAAATTGTATTTTTCCCTCTAACATTTCCTAGCCTATAATATGTCTGGCTTTAAGTAATTTATGAATAAACTTTTTTTTAAAAAAATAACAAAGTGTGTCTTTTCTCCTTCTTACCCATTTCTACTTCCCTACTTGAAACCCAAAAGAAGAGACCTACATCGTTTACTGATGAGCTTGCAGCCCGAATCAAAAGGGAAGAGCTAAGTAAAGAACAGAAAGAACAACCATGTAAGAAATTCCACATCTTTTTTTTTCTTTTGTTGCATAAAGTATGATAGAAAAAGTTTTTCTAATGATATTTTTAAATTTATTATTTATTTATTTATTTCCAGTAGACTGTTATACTAAAACCTAACTTTTAATGTCTTTTAATTAATTCACAAAGGAAGGTATTCACTGGAATCAAGGAGAACTATTTAAATGTATCTTACATTTTAAAATATGTACTAGATCAAGCAATTCCTTATTCGAATAAACTTTCTATTATGAAAAATAATCCAAAGTTGAATGTAATTCTCTTTTGTTAAAAATATATCCAATATATCCAAGCTCAAAAGAAATTTTTTTTTCCTGGCAAAGATTTAGCAAAGGTTATTTTATTACTTAATTGTAGATTAGTTGGACTCTGGAGGAAAAAAGAAAATGATAATCTGTCAAGACCTCTCCCGACCTATTCTCCAGAAGTTTGTGATTGATCCGATAATAACAATTTAAGACAAGTCAGAATGATTAGGATAATGATTTAAAATGATTTATTAAAATGATTTAATAAAGAATGGCGATTCCTGATGAATATTTGAAAAATGATAACAATACAAAATAACATCTTCCATCATTTCAATTACTCCTCTACCACATGGACCCAGTCTCTGTTCAGAAAGGATCTTTCAATATATCTTTTCAGTATCAGCTGTTGGGAGGGCATTAAATCTAGCCAGAGATAAATCCATTCCAAATTTTGGAATCGTGATGTGGCTAAGTTATTCTGGCTAATTCAAAAGGTCTGCAGAGCAGTTCAAGAAGATATTTCTAGGTAGAATTGATAAGTCTGCTCTGCAGCTTTAAGTCAGTGCCCCATTTTAAGATCAGATAGTTTGTGTGATCATAGCCTATAGTCGTCATAAGGTGATGATTGGCCATGAAAAGCCATAAAATAGCAGTTTGGCATGGGAAGGAAGGAAGGAAGGAATCATAATTAAAGGGGCAAAGCCAGTGAGAAAAAAAATAAAGAGCTTAAACCTATAGAAAAAAATGAAAATCCAGGCAGATTTTCTGTTCATTGCACTTTTAAATGTTTCATATGTAATGCAGTTGTGAAGAAAAAAATGATCATAAATATTTTCTTCCTGAACAGATACGAAAAATAAGACTACAGTCCCTATTAAGGAAGATGTTAATGATGACTCGGATGGTAAGTTGAGGGGTGGGGTGGGTTGTCTTTAGGAGCTGCGTTTCCTACAAGAAGAGAAAGACATGAGAGCAACTTCATTTAGGACGGTGAAGTATGATTTAGGTATATTCACCACCTTGAGTTCTAAAAATAATAATAAATGCAGGATAAAACTAAATCCTAAGTCGGCCATTTTCTAAGGTTCTGACTGTCCTCACTGTTGAATAGTATTGTGCCTTGGAAATATTATGCATTTATTTTATTTATATTCAAAAAAAGGCAGGTCGCATGGAAAAGTTGTGTGAGAGGCTTGCATGCCTCCTATATTTTAGCTATTTTGTTGGCTTTAAAGTCTTTTCTCTGATGTAAACTCCTTTTCAGTGCATTTTTAAGTGCTATGGAAACTCTACTAGAAGCTGAAAAAAAATATTGACATTCTTACATTCTCAATTAATTCGATAAAAAGAAATTTATGGCTCCTTTGCCCTAATCTTCTGTGGAATGGTTAGTAGGTGTAGGCAATGGAAAACTTCAGTAGGAAAAGTTTGCTCTTAATCATACTATATTATTATCTATCTGAGAACTTCATAACTATGTTTTTTAGCTCCTTTGATGAAAACATTTATCTTATTCTAGATGACGATATCTTTAAACCTCCCAAGCTAACTGATGAAGATTTCTCACCATTTGATTCTAAAGATGGACTCTTCAGTGGTGGAACAGGACTCTTCGATGATGATGAGGTTAATACATGGTTTATATATTCCTTTATGGAACTAGCTAAGGACATGCAGCTATTTGGATGCAAGGCAGGAAGCTATTTTGAACCTAGGCAGACGCATCCATGCCCCCCAAAAGATTCTAGGATAAACTTCCGTAGTAGGATGCAAACATAATCACTGCAACCTAATTTGCCATCTTTGATGCCTACTTAATTCAGGCACATATCACCCTGGAATCGTACAGCTAACATGTAAGTCTGGAAAGGGACATGGCTTCTTTCAAGAGGGGTTAAAAGCCCTCTAAGGTCTTTTTCCCCCCACTTCATTTCTAAATAGTTGTATGTCTTTAGAACTAGGCAAAAAGACTTGGAACCTCTGCTCTTCTATGTTATGTGTCAAAAGAATACAATCTGTATTTACTACGGTCTTTTTTTTTTTTTTTTAGATTTGGTTTCCATAGATTGGGTCTTCTACCCTTTAGAACAGGGGTGTCAAACTCAAGGCCCAGGGAATCTGGCCTGCGGGGTGCTTACATCTGGCCTGTGGGGCCGCCTTGGAAACAGCAAAAGACTGCCCCTCAGTGCCTCTGCCAGCGAAAACGGAGCTCGGGGGGAGGGGGCACACGTGGCCCTCTCAAGCTCCATTTTCACTGGCAGAGAGTTGCAGGAAGCTGTTGCAGCCGAAAACAGAGCTCAGGAGCCCGTTTGTACTGGCAAAGTGCTCGGGCCACCACAGGGCCCCCCAATATGAGTGAAATTGAGCTGGCCATGCCCCCTGGCCATGCCCCCCCCAAGGTCCACCAAAACCCTGATATGGCCCTCAACGTAATCGAGTTTGACACCCCTGCTTCAGAACATTACAATCCTGTTCTGAACAAAGTTAAGCAGGAAAGAATTAGCATGTTTCTCACTGGGTTATTGCCTTAATCAGAAATCAGATAACAAAACTTAAGGACTGTGAATTGGGTAGAGGATGGTATGCGGAAAAAATATTTTGCCTATACCTTAGACAGTTTTACCAAATCTGATGGTTCAGAACAGCTAAAGAGGGCAGACCTGTTATTCCTGAAGTCCCAGGACCTAGCCCTAGGGCTAATGAGGTCCACAAGATCTAGGCAAGTCAGTTTGGTGTAGTGGTGAATGTGCAAAATGAAAATCATAAGTCAGGGAGTAACTCTAATGATAAGCAACATTGTGGTATTCTTTGTGTGCAAACTAGGCCATTATGATTTGCTTAACAACCATGACTTTTAAAAAAAATATTGGCTTTGTATTACATAGGAACACAATTTTTGTCTACATTATAGATATGTTTTATAGTGTCTTAGATTCTAGAGGCATCTCACACAAAATTTGATGAAATCTGAACTTAACTGCTTTTTTCACATTATAAACTGCATTTCTCTAAGTACCTGTAATACACGGAAGATTATATATATATATATTAGTCAGACTATATATATAATAGTCAGAAACTGATTTTTTTTAATATGTAAAATTGTATGAAAAATAATTTCTAGTGTTTTTTGCAGTATTTGTAGTCTATTATTGTTTTCTGAATCTAAAATACATTCTGTTACGAGATATATTATTCTATTTTCAACCAGAAGGATCTTTTTGCTGAATTGCCAAAAGAGGAAAAGGAAAAAGAAGCACGAATCCCAATAAATGATAGTAAGAATTTTTATGAAACTTAATGATTTAATAGATTAACACAAGAAAACTTTGTAGTTTATTTGGGATAGATGGTCTTCTTTAAAAAGTTCCTTCGAAAGTTTATTGATACAAACATGATCCGATCCTAGATGAGGATATATTTAAGCCTCCCCATGTTTAGTAAAGAATATTCTGGAATGCAGCTTTATTTTTCAAATGTAACTATAAAATGTGGTTATCCCCAAAGAGCCTTTCATTGATTCTCGTTTATTTTCATGGGGTATACGAAAACCTTTACCTTCAACACACTTGATTGGCATCTATTGCACTGGCAACAGAGCTTTCATAACTCCATCAGGGTCATCTTCCTTATGCTCTACACCAGTGATGGTGAACTTTTTCGCCATCAAGTGCCCAAACTGGAATGCTCGTACATGTGCGCACGCCAGAGCACCAGAAACCCGAAGACCAGATGGCCAGCGCGTGCATGCCTATTTTTTGGGCCGTTTTCAGGCCGTTTTTCGGGAAGAAGAGCTCTGTGTGCCACCTCTGGTGTGCGTGCCATAGGTTCGCCATCACGTCTCTATGCCAACGACCCCCAACCTTTTGGGTATCAGTGACCGGTTCCATGGAGAAAGGTTTTTCCATGGACCGGAGGAGCTGTGGTTTTGCGTGCTGCCTGCATATTGTGGATGGGGCCTCACTTGTTTGTGCAGCCCAATTGCTGTCATGCTGTGGACCAGGTATTTGGTCCACAGACCGGGGTTTGGGGACCCCTGCTCTAAACAGTGAGACTTCACTGTTTCCTCACCCATTATTTTCCATCTCCCCACAGGTGATAGGCACCATATCCACTTCATCAAAGTCCTCAGGCAAAATGACTCCCAGCAGACATTGTAAGATGTCATCATCTTACAACTGTAATATTGTAAAGTGCCGCACCTGTAACAGTGTAAGATGCCATCCCTGTGCCCTTGAACAGTCAGGCATAGTTACAGAAAAGGAAGTTGACTTTAGCATAGTTTCAATTTGATCCATTTTCTGTGCTTTTTAGAACCATCATTAAAAGCAGTAAAGAAAGTTCCTCCTGGAGCAGTTTCTCTCTTTCCAGGTATGGATAATAAAAAAATTGACCAATGATCTGCAATTTTTTTTTATCTTTACTTAATTGACCTTAAACTACTCTAATTCACAAATATGTCTGTAGGATGGAACCTTCAAATCATTTAATCAGCTTCATTACATAAGCTATCATTGCTGCTTTAATTTTGATCTAAACAAGTGGCATTTGTATTTTCTGTATATACAATAGATTCAGCTTTACACATCATGCTAAAAATAAAGACGTCTTATTTTTGGTTTTCATGTTGTATGAACCAAGCCAGTTGTGTTTTCAGTAAACTTTTGTTTAAACAAATAAAAGATGGCTTAACTAGACATACAAATTTGATCAGAGACCTCTACTGAACAGCAAATAGCAATAGCACTTAGACTTATACACCACACTATAATGCTTTACAGCACTCTCTGAGTGGTTTACACAGTCAGCATATTGTCCCCAATAGTCTGGGTCTTCTTTTTATCGACCTTGGAAGGACAAAAAGCTGAGTCAACCTTGAGCCGGTCAGGATCGAACTCCTGGCAGAGGGCAGTGTTAACCCGCAATACTGCATTCTAACTATTGTGCTGCCACAGCCCTTGCATGTTTATAACATTTCTGGAGATTGAACAGCTCTCATCGGGAAATGTTATATAGTTACTGTAATTCATTCTCCAATCATTTAGATCTTATTGCTCTCCTGGACATAATACTTAAATGAAGTCTGATGAACACATAATAAAATTAGATTGTTATTATCTGAAATTTAGAAATTTTGCCTTTGTTCCTGCATTTACTTTTTTTGTAACCATATTAACATTTCTAACTCGTGTTTCTCTTTCAAAAAAAACTGGCTTTATTTTTTGAAAGAGGCTACACTGGCTTTTTCTGTCCTCTATTTTTCCTCATTGGAATTGTTAACATTTCATATTTGTTAACATTTCCTCTTTTATTATCTTCTCTTTAAGGAAAATGTGTTTCTTCCTATTACTTTTCCTGTTATGAAATTCTATTTATTGTTACTCAGTATTTTTAATATTAGAATTGTAGAGTCTAGGATGCATATTTGAATTCACTCAGTTTTAGTGTCTTTTAAAATAAAATAAAAATCAGCATTATATGGGCATTTTTTTACCAAGTTTCTGTTACTTTCACTTCCTTCTCTTTAAGTATTCTGTAATGGTTAATATTGAGCTAGGAATAGATAATTCTCTTGCACTTTCTCTACTCTGAGAACTGGAAGGATGCCAGTAAGACAACTTTTCAAAGGACGATGCTTGGCTGATTTTTCCAAAATAACTGTTCTGTCCACACCAGAGTAAGGCAGAGCTGCAACCTTTTTTCAGGCAAAATTCTGTCAAATGCCTAAACATACTTAACAAACTACAGATAATCCTCGATTTACGACCACAATTGAGCCCCAAAATTTTGTTGCTCTGTGAGACATTTGTTAAATGAATTTTGCTTCATTTTACAACCATTCCTGCCATAGTTGTTAAGTGAATCTGGCTTCCCCATTGACTTTGCTTGTCAGAAGGTCACAAAAGGGGATCACATGACCCTGGGACACTGCAATCGTCATAAATATGAGTCAGTCGCCAAGTGTCTAAATTTTGATCACGTGACCATGGGGATGGTGCAATGGACGTAAGTGTGAAAGAGGGCGATAACTCACTTTTTTCAGTGACGTAACTTTGAAAGGTCACTAAATGAACTGTTGCAAGTTGAGGACTACCTGTAATCATTCACTCTTGTTACTTTTCATTTTGTATAATGAAACTTGCTTAGCAACTGCCTCAGACAGCAACTGTTCATAGTTATGACAATGTTGAAAAAGCAACGTTATGACAAATGCCCACATTTATGTCTTCCTTCGCAGATCTGAAAAGCAATGGGAAGCTGAAATAAGATCATAAGCACAAAAATGGCTATGTGATGTTTTATTTAATGACTGAGTTGCTGGTCTTAATTGTGGTTGTTAAACAAGATCTATCCTTCCAACTCTGTTATTCTGCTATTCTGTTATAACAAAAAGTCAGAAAATGGGCAGAAGGCAGGAATGAAGAAGCAAAAAACTGTCATCGTGTACATCTTTTATATCAAAGCTGTTGCAGTATAAAGGTTAAGCAACAAGCTATAAATCCCCAACTTGAATCTAGTTAGGGTTAGGCCCACTTTCAACAGTGTCTCATAAACTAGCCACATGTTAGTGCCTATTAGTTAATAAGGGGGCATAAAGCATACTGAAAGAATTCTACCAGGAATTGTTATTTGCACTTGGAGAAGAATACCTGTTTTGGATTTAAAATCATGTTCTGTCACTCTAAATACTTCCTGCTGGCCAACAGAGAGATTAAAATAATCTTGATTTAACAGTGCTATAGATCTGAATATACATTTTAAAGTTTTGTCACTGCTACTTTTGGCAGAACTGTTTTGCTTTAGAAGACTCTTCTTAGAAATATTGTTAACGAATAAGATTCTTCTAGTTAAAATGGAACTGTCCATTGATAAAAAAGTCAAGTAACAGTATATTTGGAAGTTGAACAGTGAATTTTATGCCTAATGATTTATAAGGCAAATTCTTAACTGTGTCTGTTCAAATGAGTTTGAAAATGTTTTTTAAGTGAAACAGTTTGTAGAACTCCAGCTCTAGATATCAGGTGACTATTTTTAAACCCTGTTCATAGGTATGAATGATGTATTTAGTCCTTCTTCAGTTCCACTGGAAAAAGAGAATAAAAAGTTGACAGAATCAATCACAGATAAATCTTCCAAGCTATATAAAGCTCCTGGTCTGTTTGAGGAAGATGACAACTTTGAATCCAGTAAGAGTAGTTGCGTTACAGGTAAGTTTCTAAAACATGAACGTGTTAATTCCTCCTCCTTTATCATAATTAAAGAGCTTAGAATCTCTTTAGGCAACGTATCTTAGTTTGTGACGGTGCCCTTGATAGTGAAATATAAGTTATTTTTCTGTCCTGTCCTGTCACATTAATAAAACTATTGTATATTACATTTAATTTATATCTTTAATGATGTGTAGAAGTATTCAGTACAATATAGTACACAATAAAGTATTGTAATTAGGCGAGAGCTCCCTTAATTATATATATATATATATATATATATATATATATATATATATATATATATATGTATGTATGTATGTATGTATATATATATATGTATGAAGTGTTTTACCAGTATTACTGTTTTGTTAATTGACTTCCTCTGTTGATGATAAATCTGATCCTAAAGTGAAATCTTTGTGTCTTATTTTTAAATAGCCAAATCTTCTGTGGATTTCTTTGATGTTGATGGGGATCTATTCAAGGAAAAGCCTGACATTGTCAACACTGCAAAAAACGTAATTTTTCTTTTCAAACAGATTTTTTTTTAAAAAAGTGCTACATTGAGAATTAGTTTGTAATGACTTGCTTCAGTTTCAACATCCAGTGAACTTAGATGTGAGTTACTTTAACCCCCCTGCTTCCAAATCCACCAAATATTTTGCAGTTAGTAAAAAGCAGATAGTGTCGGACCTGCCACAAGTTAAACCCCTAAATGAAAACGATCCTTGACGGCATTTGTTGAGAAAGGTATAGTTTATTAGAGATCAAGTGTATTGCAATAATGCAAAGCCAGAACTGAAAACTGCATGCCAAAATCCCTAAATTCTCCTTTTCCCTCTCTTAACTGTCTCTCATTGCCCAGGCCAGTGTAACTAATCAGGCTTAAGTAAGATCAGTCCAAGCACAGTATGGTCCTTCCAGCTGGGTGACCTTGAGGCAGAGTCTCAAGGAGATAGAGCACTTACTTTTGTTTCCTGAAGCATTCTCCCCTCATTCCCCTTCCTACAGTTCACGGCAGTCTGTCACTGCATAGTAGCAAAGCAAAAGCCAAGTATAAGGTGGCAGCTGACAGATAGCTCCTTTGCTCTAGAACAGAGATCCTCAACCTTTTTGGCTTTGCGGACCGACGAAGGGGGAGAGGGGATGGTTCTGCACGAGTGGCGGGCAAGCACTCGTGCAAATGGAGCCTGCACACATGTGTTCACCTCTATTCATACAAGTGGGGATGTGCACACGCTCTCTCGCCACTTCCACAGCGCAGTTCCAAACGGCTCAAGAGCCAGAGGTTAAGGGGAAACTCTTCACAGAAATAGCACATGATACTTGGAAATATCTGTTCATCTTTTACATCAAGAACAGGTACATTTTTGGTGGTTGGGAGGCCAAACTTTTCTTGGAAATGGCTCAGTATTATCTTAGTTGGAAAATAAACTCCAAAATACAAAATTGAGATATGTAATGAAAACACAGGCTAATTTAACAGAGGTTTCTGTATTACATTAGAATTAAATTACACATAATGATATTGTATTTATCTTTGATTCTATATTAATAAGCACTGGTCCCAAGCCAAATACAGTTTAATGTGACCTGACAATCCTGCCCACAATTGGTGGTATTTCCTTCTTGCCTACTTTTTTACCCATTGTCATTTCTCTTGTCCTCCATTATTCCAACAACAATCTAGTCCTCCATGCTACAGGTGAGGGAGGATAATTTACTTCCAACAAAGGCACAAAATCCTTAAGATACTTTCTGTCCTTTTAACTCCTAATTTTTTGCCCTCTCTTTTTTGCAGGTGGACAAAATCTGATTGTCTGATTAAGACACAGGGAGCAAACCCGCTCTTTGATCATATAAAAAGAAAAGTCTTGATTAATTATGACATAAAGCGATTGGTAAACAGGAATAATGCATGATATAACAAAATTATCTGGTTAGATAATTATTTGCAAAAATATGATACCGGTAATTGAACTTCTAGTGCAGAGTTATAATCTAGGTTTAAGAGTTATCTCATGGTAAAATCCTTGTTTTCTCTCTCACATATTACGATGTGGTTAGAGAGGGGTTGTGCTCTTTGGCTTAATTCTAAAGCATAAGAAATAAGGGCATTTTGTTTTTCCTTGTCCTCACTAGAAGGGCGTGTATACTCTATGCGCCCAGTCAAAACTGAAAGTTCAGAGGAAAGGAAAGGAAAAACAAAATGCCCAGAAAGCAGCCTGAAAGGAAGAAAGTTCCTGATAATCAGAAACCAAATTTACAGGTGGAAAAAAATCACAAATCAATGATTGAAAGTAATTTCAAAAATAGACTGCTTACATTTGACACATTTCAGATTTATTAATATGTATGCATATTGTGTGTTTTTAAGAGTCAACATTCTTCTGCTGAGAGGTTTAAAAATTTAACTCCAACATCTTTCACGAGTCAGAAAAACCTATTCTCTGATGAAGAGGATTCTGAAGTAAGTTCTTAATCATTAAATTACAATTAAATATTGCATGCACTACCTCCTTATTGAAATACTGTATCTGGGAATGACTATGTCTCCTTTGCAATGTTAGCATGATCCTTGAAGGCCACAAGTATAATGAATTGTTATGATTACTGGCCACGGACCTCAGATTACTAAGATTCTAATATTTCTAGAAATAGGATATCTTAAGTTGCACTCAACATGCAACTCAGTGTAGTTGACTCATTTCATGTATAGTCCCCAAGAGAACTACCTCTACATGGAAGGAAGGAAGCAGTGGGTTACACCCAAGTTTCCATTTTAGGCCCAGTACTGTTCAACATCTTCATAAACGATTTAGATGTGGGAATAGAAGGGGAACTCATCAAATTTACAAACAATATTAGACTGGCAGGAATATCCAACACTCCAGAAGATAGGCTCAAGATCCAGATGACTCTCATAGACTTGAACACTGGGCCCTATCTACCATACTGAAATTCAATATAGAGAAAAGTAAGGTTTTATACTTAAGAAATATCAAATGTACAGATACAGATTAGGTGAAACCTGGCTCAGTAGCAGTAACTGTGAGAGGAATCTTGGAATCCTAGTGGACAATCATTTAATATGAGCCAGCAGTGTGCAACAGCAGCCAAAAAAGCCGACACAATCCTAGGTTGTATTATCAGAGATAGAATCAAGATTCCATGAGGTATTAATACCATTTTATAAAACCTTAAGAATATACTTACAATACTGCATCCAGTTTTGGTCACCATACTATAAAAAAGATGCAAAGACTCTGGAAAGAGTGCAGAAAAGAGCAACAAAGATGATTAGGAGGTTTGCCTAGTCTAGTGAAAAGAAGGACTAGGAGTGACATGACAGCAGTATTCCAATATTTGAGCCACAAAGAAGAGGGGGTCAACCTATTTTCCAAAGCACCAGAAGGCAAGACAAGAAACAATGGATAGAAACTAATGAAAGAGAGAAACAACTTCATTAGAACTAAGGAGAAATTTCCAAACAGTGTAAACAATTAACCAATGGAACAGCTTGCATTCAGAAGTAGGTGCTCCATCAGAAGAGACTGGGGAGCCACTTGTCTGGAATGGTATAGGGCAGTGGTGGTAAACCTTTTCGGCACCGAGTGGCCAAACTGGAAAATGTGCATGCACATGTCCGCGCATGCCAGAGCACCAGAAACCCGAAGACCAGCTGCCTGATGCACATGCTCGCACCGGCTACCTAGTCTTCGGGTTTCTGGCATGCACATGCGCACCGGCCAGCTGGTCTTCAGGTTTCTGGTGCTCTGGCATGCACCAAGACCAGCTGGCCAGCACGCATGCGTGTGCCGGAAACCAGAAGAGCAGCTGGTGATGACTCACTTGCCTACAGAGAAGGCTCTGCGTGCCACCTCTGGCACACGTTCCATCACGGGTATAGGATCTCCTGCTTGAGCAGTGGGTTGAATTAAAAGACCTCCAAGGTCCCTTCCAACTCTGTTACTCTGTTGAAAAATGTAGGAGAATGTTTTATTATAAACAATGAGATGACAGTCTCTTCTTTACTGGTGTGGGGATAAAAGGGTACGTGTGTTCTAGCACAATCAAATATCTGCTGCAGACTAGAGGCTCACAACTCAAGTCTCTACTATTTGCCTTGACGTGTAACTTGATTAATAGGTTATCAATTGGAGAAATTAACCCTTCCTTCCTTCCTATATCTGCCAGAGCTCAGAATAGCACCTGAACAACAGTGATTGTAGAAGTGTGTTTCAGGAGTGCTTTCTTTTAACGTTATTTCATCTTCTGCTAGACATGGAGTCAAATCTTGGGCTCAGTATCTTTACTAAAATGTTTGAGAGCACAAGTATGTTATTGCAAGAATAGCTATTTAGTAATCTTTAGAGCCTTGGATAGTACAGTGGTCTAAAGCACCCTGTTATTAACATCCAGCTGCCTGCAATTATTGCAGGTTCGAATCTCACCAAGGCTCAAGGTTGACTCAGCCTTCCATCCTTTCTAAGGTAGGTAAATTGAGGACCCAGTTTGTGGGGGCAATAAGCTGACTTTGTATAAATATACAAAAGTATGAAGGCTATTGCTTAGCACATTGTAAGCCGCCCTGAGTCTCCGGAGAAGGGCGGCATATAAATCAAATTTAAAAAAAAAAATACAATTTTGATAGAAAAGCTGTTTAACATCATGATCCCTTGCTATATTTCTACAAGGACAGAAATTGCCTCAAAGTCCTAGCCTTTCTCCCATTTACCATTTTGTTGTCTTCTACCATTCTGTTGGCTGCTTGAAATGTTCCAAGTGAGTAAATAAGTATCTTTAAAAATGCTATGTGTGGCTTTCTTTCATATGCAACAGGACTTGTTTGCTTCACATCAGCCTACAGAAGTGAAGAATTCAACTTCATCATCTACTAAAGTGGTGACAAAAACTGCATTGTCTTTGTTTGAAGATGAGGAAGAAGAAGAGGTATGTGATACCTGAAAACAACATTTTACAATAAAAGGTGCTAGGATGACTGTAAAACTGAGAACGTTCCATTTTTATTTATCTGTGTTTGAAACTTAGTAGGTGCTTTCACAAGTCAATTTGCCTAAGACCCAAAAAACAGACTTAATGTAATCTATGATCTTGAATTTTATTTCACAAGCAATGAATTGTTAATGTTAAAATGCAACAAACTTGTCAAGGCCACTAGAGGATGGATTGAAAGAAAAGAGATGTGAAATTCAAAATACAAACTCACGTGTACAACAGTCTCATTTTGTGCCACCAAAACAAAGCTTTCCAGAAACACTCTTAATATACATAGTAATTTCAATTTCAGGTGTTTTTCTCTCTTTAAAACCATCTTCCTCTGTAGCTCTGTTTTACTTAGTTTTTTTTTTATTCTGAGCCACAGTCTTCCTTTCTTTCCCTCCAATCCTTGTATTGGGTTGCTTGCTCAGCCATAATCCCCCTGTCTACCCCCAAAACGGCAAGCCTCCGACAGGCTGTCTCGGGCTTGCCATTTTGGGGAGGGGAGGCTTGCAGACTAGAACTCACCATGATGGTGACAATCAGCTGGGCGGCAGCAGTGGAACCCGCCGACAATCAGCTAGGGTCAGGAGGACCAGTTGGAGGCCGTAATGCTGCTCCACTGACAAGCTGGTGCATCGTCAAGCAGCTGGACGGTGCTGATTGGCTGGGAAGTGAAGCGCCAATCAGCTGGAGGGCAGAGAGCAGACCGGCAGCTGAATGACAGCGTAGGTGCGGCCAAAGATTCTTGGCTTCTGTGCCAGGTTTCCAAGATAAAACACTTCGAACAAACTGTGTTGCTTGCTGTTTCTTGGTGCTGGAGGCTTGGAACGTGAGACTCCTACTTTCCTGTCCTACTATACGAGAAGTCATCAATCCATTGTATCAGCAGCCACAAAACTGAGTCCAACAAAGAAGCAGCAATCCTGTATTCACTTCAGCATAGTCAGGAACAATGTAAAAATTATACTTCTTGACTATTGAGTTGATGCTTCTTTTTAATATCAGCAGCTTACAGAAGTAAAACTGAAAACTTTTTAAAAACAAAACAAGTTTAATATGAAAGATGAGATATTTCTCATCACAAAAATGCAAAATTAACCATCAATGTCAAATGTATCTGCTATAGATTCAACAGAAATTGCCCGTTGCTTATCTAGGATTGCAGGGCAGACAGTATGAAAATAGTTTGTCCTAAACACACAAAGTTTGTTTTAAATTCCTAATTTTCCCTTCTGTGAAATATGGAGACTGGTAGAGATTGGTTTTTCATTGCTTGTAGTAAATTAAATTCTTCTTGTTTTTTTTTCCAGGACCTCTTTGGATCTGTGCCAAAGATGTCAAAATCTTCTCAGGAGAGAACAGCCACCTTATTTTTCAGCAGTGATGAAGAGGTACCATGTTCAGAGGTTATAAAAATGTGGGTCTGCAACATGAAGCCAAATTTGTTTACTATAGAACCTTCATTGCTTAGGAATTGTTTACATATCATGATGGTTTCACTTGTTCTACTTCAAGCCTGTATAGAACATATGCAGTGCCAAAACAGCCTACTCCACCCTCTGAAGTTCTGATGGTTGCAGATACAAGGAGTAGGATCCAGAAATAAACATGATAAAAAACATGGAACAACTGTTTATATTAAATATCTTCTGTTGTTACAGGGTTGTTTTTTCTTCAGAATGTAGATATATGTGTTCAGTAGGAATTTTGAATGAGGGAGGCTGAATTTGTTTTAAATTTGTGCATCACAAAAATTCTGGGCAGTACATAAAAGCAACCCAGCAGTAAAAATAAGTAACAAAAGATGGCAAAAACTGGGCAACAAGAAACAGTTCCAAAATAACCAAAAGCCTGGATGGGAAGTCAATTCTTTAAGGCCCTCCTAAATACCAATAAAGGGATGTGGTGGCTCAGTGGCTAAGATGCTGAGCTTGTCGATCAAACGGTCGGCAGTTCAGCGATTTGAATCCCTAGTGCCGCATAACGGAGTGGGCTCCTGTTACTTGTCCTGGCTTCTGCCAATCTAGCAGTTCAAAAGCACATAAAAAATGCAAGTAGAAAAATAGGGACCACCTTTGGTGGGAAGGTAACAGCGTTCCGTGCGCCTTTGGCATTTAGTCATGCCAGCCACATGACCACGGAGACGTCTTTGGACAGCGCTGGCTCTTCGGCTTTGAAACGGAGATGAGCACCGCCCCCTAGAGTCGGGAACGACTAGCACATATGTGCGAGGGGAACCTTTACCTTTACCTTTAAATACCAGCAAGGAAGAAGCCACACAGATCTCAAGAAGAGGGCAGGGACTACAACAGAGGCAACATTCTTCCAGGGTCCCAACAGATACCATTGTTTGGCTACTGTTGGCAAACAAATCTTCTTGATTGAATCAGCCAGCAGATACTATGTGACACAGGCAATCCTTCAAATAACCCATAAACCTATAAGGCTTTATAGGTAACAACCAGCACCTTAGAATCATACCCAAAAGCACACTGGAACAAGGGAAGCTCACAAAGCAGAGCTATTATATGGTCATATTGAGGCATGTCCATCACTGCCTTCACCACTCTGTTGTGATGAAATGTTAAAACTGGTGGGTTTCCCCCAGTTCAGACCAGTTCACAACTGGTAGTAAAACGGGTGGGAGACTCCGCCCACTAACCCGGACATCATCATAAGTGATCTGCGCATAGCAGAAGCTTCTCCGCATGCTCAGAAGAGCGAAGCAGGTGCGATGCGAACCCGTAGTAAAGGTAAGTTGAACTCACCTCTGGGCGGGCGCTACCTTAAAGCTACAACTAATATTTAATCTTATTTTGATTTCATGCTCCTGAGAAAAAAAAATTGTCTTACATGGTGAAATGGGTTTATTTTGGGGTTCGTATGTCACTATTTTGGTGACATCTTGGTTATTGTGCATTCATTGATGTACTTTGATTTGAACCTCTGTATCTGAATAATGAATTGAAGAATAATTACATAACAACTGGTATATTTTTAGGACCATTGTAGTAATAAAAAAGAGGTCAAAGCTACTTCTGAAGGAAGTAAAAAAAAGGAAACTGTGAAGTCTGCATATGGGGCCAGTCAAGCTATTAAGAGAGGCCTCTTTGAAGAAGGAGAAGGAGAAGATGATTTTGTTGTTACCACAAAAGACAGGTAAAAGATTTAGCTACAAGAAAGAAAATGACATGTTCATTTATTAATAGTGTGTTTTATTCAAAAAAGATTTTTTTAAAAAACAATTGGCTCAAATTTTGTCACTAAATTGTTCTGCGTTGTTTTTGGAAACTATGAATTTTGAATCTTTTTTTTTTTTGCTTGTGAGCATTGGGAAATATTGAAGACAAAGTACATTGGAGACTGGTCAAAATTAAGAGTGTATGAAGTCAAATTATTATTGAATGCTTTTTTAAAAAAAAAAAAGTACAAATGCCTGATTATCTAAGATGGTCTCCAGGAGGTGCTATTTCTGAGAAAAGGCAGCATAAGTTATTTTATAGTTAGTGCATTCTCAAGCACAAAAACTGTTGGTATATCTTCAGGACAATTGTACCCCCAGCTTCCCCATATTCTGAGGGTCTTCTAAAAAGGCGTTACTTTCAGTCATCAAATATAGAGCTGACAGGAAAATGTTAACTCCCATCTCTTCTACAAAAAGGGAAGAGAAACTATAGTAAATGCTTTTTGGACACGTGGAAGAAACAGCATCTCCTCAATCATAGCTACTATAAGAACAAACAATAAAAATGGAAAAGATGTGAAACAAATTGCGTTCTTCAAGAAACCCCCAGGGCCAGATAAAGGATTCTTTTTAGAAAAGTAGGAAAAAATTACATACCTACCATATGGAGGCTATGCCACCTATCACTTTCTTAAACTGCTGTGCTAAGATTTGAGGGGAAAATAAAGTAAGCCCTGGAGGAAAAAAAGACTGCAGGGACCTGATTTTTTTAAAAAAAACAATGAGATCATAGGAAGAACAAGCTTCAGCTGAACACCAGAAGCATTAAAAAGGTCTCATTAATTCAACTGCCATTAGCATGGGTCTTAATAGTCATTAATAGGGCAACAATCTGGGTGGAACAAGGTAAATGTTTAAACATTGTAAGAGAAATAGCTGTGCTTCCATAGAGTAGTCTTGAGCACATGTGCTGACAACTCATAAAGCATCCCTGGACTGCTCTCAAGTTGCCATAGGCAAGGGGGATGGGAAACCGACAAAGCAACACAGCAGTCAAAAATAGAAGCACATTCCAGACATATCTCTCTCAAGGCTGTCTCCTAGGGTTGCCCACAGCGGCCGGAGGGGAGTGATCTCTACAAGCCACAAAATTGGCGTATGTAATTGATGACACACCCTGGGGAAGGGGAGAAACAGGGTCATGATTGGGGTGTAAATTACTTGGGGTCAGAGTTGGCTTCACTTGGAACATGCCAACATGAAGCTCCTAATAAATAACTGGATTTCTTTTTGAAGCTTGACTCGAGGCTCATGATGTAATTAGGGCATCCGTCAGAACCCTGACAGCGCTACATGGGATTCTTTAATCTCTATCAACTCTTCCTGGGTTTGCTACTGTAATTTTTTTCTTGCTTCCATCTTTAGTGACTAAAAAATAATAATTGTTCTCAGTTTATGTTAGTCAAATAATGGTAGGGTTGGGTCTGATTAATACTTGGAAGAGTTGCCACCAGGGTTTTATTAGGGCTGGAAGCTACATGGGAAGTCAGAGAAACATACCAAAAAGAAGTGAGGAAATACCAATAAAACTGCCTGATTATATCCATGTTGTAATCAGGAATTGGAGAGCCAATTCAGTTTAGTGATTAATACATCAGTGTAGAAATGGGGTGGCTGTAAATTCTACTTTCACCTTAGGCACAAAGCCAGCTGGGTGACCCTCTTCCCTAGGAAAAAGGTTATGACAAACTGCTTCTGAGATCTTGCCCAAAAAGCTTTAAGGACTAGTCCAGACAGTCGCCAGGAGTTGACAAAGGCACAAAAAAGAAAGAAAACCTCAGGAATTATTCTTAGTTTAAAGATTTTACAATCTCTAAATAGACAGGATAATACTTACCTGGCTTAGCTCTTAATTTGACCTTACTGATAAAATATTTGTGAAAATGATTATAAAGAAATAATTACAGAATTCTAGTTATTAACTAAATCTAAGATACATTGTAAAGTAATAACAGATCCATCTTGGACCAAACGTTTTTCTTTCTTCCAGCAGTAAAAAAACACCTCAGAAAAATACTGCTCTATTTGAAGATGGTACCTTGCACGGCAGCTCTCAACCAACCTTAACCAGGCCTCAGCCAGCGTCATCTGATGCCCAAACTATAACAGTGTGTACAGATCAAGTAAGCAGTAATCCAAATTGTGACTTTGTAAACATTTAAGGCTTAGCACTCTCATTCACATGATACCAACTTGTTGCACAGTGCATTCACCTAATGAGGTTACAGCCAGTTAGATGCATCTAATGAAGGTTTGACGAAAAAAAGGTGACGTTTGTGAAGAATCTCATTCCTTTTAATAATAGTCAATAATAAGTATTAATATTATTAATTATTATTATTAATAATATATTATTATTAATAATAATATTAATAATAATATGGGATCCCAATCTGGAAATATTAGATCATATGTAGGAATAGCAGTCTTATAGCAATTTGTCAGCTTATTAAATCTATTACGAGAGTTTGTGGATTAGAATTCTACTTTAATCACATACACAATGAAGTGATGAAATCTGTTTTATTTATTTTTACAAATAAAGTAGCAAAGCTATCCAAAAATAGCTCCTTCCTCCTATTTTCCCCACAGCGATAACCCTCTGAGGTGGGTTGGGCTGAGAAAGAGTGACTGGCCCAAAGTTACCGAGCTGGCTTTCGTGGCTAAGGTGGGATTTGAACTCATGGTCTCCCACTTTCAAGTATGGTGCCTTATCCACTTGACCAAATTGGCTCTATCCACAAAATCTTACTTCTAATAAATTATTTCTTTTTAAAAAATATTATAAATGATGTATCTGGTGGATTTTTTAAAACAGTAATTTTTACTATTATGTCATCTAAATTTACATCCCAGTTATAATGTAGCTTCCTATTTGTCATCTGGCTAACATAATAAATCACAAATAATAATAGAAATGGCTACTTTGATGTTCAAAGGCAACTGTTAGGACTGGATTTTCTAGTGAAGCAGATTAAGATAAATTCTGTAAACAATTAGCAGTTCCCTCCAATTGGAATTCCATAATTTCTGAGTTAATTTTAATACAAAAGATACATATGTGTATCCATCAGTTAAGTACTGATTGTAAAGTATGGGTGCTTATACTTGTAAAAAGTACAGTTTTCCAGAGAAAGGGGTAGAATCCTCATCTTTTACTTCTTGGCCATCAGGAAAATTTCTTGGAAACACCTCAGAAGAAATTAGTAGAAAAGAAGGCAGGACCTTCGGAAGAATCTGGTAGACATCATGCTTACAATCTTGGAGAAGGAGGAAATGTACTGGACCAAGAAAGGAAGGAAAAAGTGAGGAAAAACTTTATATATAATATGCATATGTTGCTGTGTACCAATGGTGCAACATTTTATAAAAAAATCTCCTAAGATTTCAATCCTTTCAACCCCATATTTTCTCATTGTTCCATATGCATATTATAACCAATTTTAGCCCACTTTATCATACATTATCTTACTTCTGTTTCAAATTTCAGTAAATGTTTTATTTCAACAGTTGTATGTTCATTTGTACACAATTCTATTTCAAATTTATCTTAAGTTGTTCAAAACCATGAAGTATATTTTTCTACTCTAAACCTTTCTGATAGTTGTACCTAAGAAAATGATTGATAGGTATATCCCTCTGCCACCAGTTTTCTTTTTATTTTAAATTCCTCTTGACAAAATTCTAATTCTAATCTGACTGTGGCAAAAGAAAGCAAAGGTAGTACCAATAGTAATAGGTGCCTTAGGTACAATCCCAAAACAATAGAGCATCATTTGAACACCATCAGCATTGACCATTCACCATCAGTCAATTGCAAAAGGCAGCTTTACTCGGAACAGCTTACAATATCTGTAGCACCATCAAACATCCACATCTGCTTATCCCAAGTCCTTGGGAAGGACTGAATAAGCAGACAAAAATGTGAAATCCATTCTGAACATCTGGCTGACTGGGCATCTAACCATAATAAAGTTCCAGCATGAGCCATTTCAATCTTGACGAGAACCATCCTGACAAGTTAAGTCACAAAAAGGTTTACATATCACATGAGATGAAGAATAAAGTGCCTTATTGGACTGAGGTTCCCTAACTCTGGATTACCAAATCATTTGTGGTATGAAATCAAGCTATTTAATCCATTTGTCACAGGCCCAAACAATAACTTCTGTCTGTGAACTTCCAGCTCTTTTTGGAGAAAGATGCCAAGAGAAAGATGAGAACTGTATTCAGTTTGTTTGAGGACGAGGAGAAGAATGAAGTTATGGATTCTAGTAAGAATAAACAGATTGGAATGGGGAAGGTGAGTAACATGCGGAGGGTGGAACGGTACGACTCAGAGTGGCCATGTGGGCGTGGATGGGTGGGCATGAAGGAATGGACACAGATGGGTTGACGCATAGGACTTGGTATGACCAGGTAGGCGTGACTTGGTCGGCATGGGACAAATCACCCCAGCCACTGGACTTGAGAACAACTCGATGCCTGCCCCCCCCCCCCCCCCCCCCCCC
>WNWU01013815.1:1603968-1680882 GCA_012654045.1 Ptyas mucosa | reverse complement strand
CCCCCCCCCCCCCCCCCCCCCCCCCCCCCCAGCTTCTTGTCTCCCCGAACTGCTGGCAGCCAAGCACATGCCTCCTGGAGCCCAGTCAATCCACTGCCTCCCCCAGAAAAGCTTCCTTTCAGATCATGGGAGGGGAGAGTTTGAAATTGCTCAAATCTCCATCTGCATTAAAAGCTCTGCCGTGATGCCGGCACTCTTGTAGCCTTACCTGGATGTAAGCAAAAAAAAAAGGGGGGGGGAGTTATGTGTTTGCCGCTTCGCTGTGCAGAGTGGGAGACCACATGGGAAAGTGTCAAACACTCCCCCCTTTTTTTTGCCTGTGTACCCCCTTCGGGTATTTTAGCACGGGCTCTGGGAGGCACACACTTGGCTGCCAGCAGGTCCGGGAGGCAAGGAGTTGGGGCATCATGTTGTCCCCACATCCAGTTGGCCAGGTTGACTTGTCGCTGACCTGACTGCACCCAGCCATCTGTACCCACCTATCTACTCCCTCCTGCCCATACCCACCCATCCATGCCCACTTGGTCATGCGAAGTCATCTGTACTGAGTCATCCATGTCAACCCAGCCATGCCCACTCCTTCGCATTCACCCACTGTCACCTGGTCGCTGTGAGTCATCATAGACCCTGCAGGGGGTAATCAAAATATATAACTTGCCTCCTCTGTTATCAGTTTGTTGGACAACTTAATTTTTTTTTAGTCCGGAATAGATTTAGGAGTTATAGTACTGGTATCACTACACTTTTCCCCAAAGAATCCCAATTTGCTATAAAATATGTTAAAACTGACAACATTTTGTTGGTGTATTCCCCATTGTGTGCTTGCTTACTATTTTGTAATCCCTTTCTCTCTTATATCTCCACTCTGTGAGAGAAGGAAATACATCAAGCACAGGAAAGATTGGCTAAAGAGACCACTTCCCTCACTTTCTCCCGTCCCAGTTTGAGCCTTTTCTACTACGCAAGGGAGAAAAACAGAAGCAATCTCTTTAATCAGTTTCTCCTGTGCTTGACTTGTTTTTTCTTCTTTCCCCCTCTTCCACAGCAGAGAGATTGGAGAGGAAGAGATTACAAAGCACTAAGCAGGCATACAGTACAGGATACACACTGCCTATATCAGTGATGGCTAACCTTTTTGCCATCGCGTGCCAAAAATGGGGGGAGTGGGGGGGGGTCGCGGGTGCATGTGCCCACATCCATAATTCAATGCACCCCGCCCTTCCATGCATGCGCACGTGACCCCCCTACACACTTCCCCCTGCTTTTGGCACGCGATGGCATGGTGGGCCCGTAGACCTGTTTTTCCCCCTGCTCAGGCTCCAGAGGCTTTCTAGGAGCCTGGGGAGGGCAAAAACAGCCTTCCCCATCCCCTCCGGAGGCCTTCCGGAGGCTGGAAACAGCCAGTTTCCTGACTTCTGGTGGGACCGGAAGGCCTGAATATCAGTTGGCTGGTATGCGCATGCGTGCTGGAGCTGATCTAGGGCAACACTCGTGTGCCCACCAATATGGCTCCGTGTGCCACCTGTGGCACCCGTGCCATAGGTTCGCCATCACGGGCCTATATCATTGTATTGTTTTCTGAATGTACAGTATTCCTCCACTGTGTACCTGCTTACTCTCTTGTAAACCCTTCCTCTCCAATGACTGAAAGTACAAACATTAATTCCTTCTTTCTAATTATCTCAGCACCTGAGTGAATATTCCAAAGAGTAGGAAAATGGGGAAAACAAAAGTTGAGTTGTAGTCATGCCATTTCACTCTCGGCATCTGCTTCGCTTAACAACAGAACTGCTGATCCTAATTGTGGTCACTAAATAAGCATTACCTATATGTTGCCCACCACACAACATGAGTTGTGTGCTGGGCTATTTATGCATACAGATGAATTCCTCAGCCAGTAGCTGATCTGCTCTAACTGTTACATTTTATTATCAGTTTTTGATGCTGTGTTTTGAAAACAATTCAATGGGTTTTTTCCAGCCTTCAGAGAAGAGCACAGGTGTGTTTCAAGATGAAGAACTTCTCTTCAGCCGTAAACTGCAGGAAGACAATGATCCTGAAGTTGACCTTTTTGATAACAAAAAAGTGGTCAGTCAATA
This sequence comes from Ptyas mucosa, assembly GCA_012654045.1. Taxonomy (NCBI): domain Eukaryota; kingdom Metazoa; phylum Chordata; class Lepidosauria; order Squamata; family Colubridae; genus Ptyas; species Ptyas mucosa. Next base: position 1,678,783 of record WNWU01013815.1, on the reverse strand, counting down.
GTAAATGCTTTCATTGTTTGTTCAGATTGTTTTATTTCCAAATTGTTAAATAACAAGCAAAAGTTGGACATTTCTGTTGATTCAATGGATTGCATGTAAGCTTTAAAAAGTGTTATAAAGGATCTGCTAATTGACTAAAGTACTTATAAGTAATTATAAGGATAGAATATGACAGTGTAGGAAGCTATGGACCTCCAAATACGGCTAAATGATAACTCTAGCAATCCAAACAGCAGAGAAACAGAGGGAATATAAACTTTAAATAGGCATGTAATTTTTTAAAAGCGAACAAGTGGGCATAATTCTTTTTACACAGAAAGTCATTTCATCATTGAAGGATTCACTTCTGATTGTAAGAAGTACATAAGAAATGCCTTTTTAGCTCTAGTTGTAAGTTAGATTGTTGCAATTTAGCTTGTGAACCAGCCTGATACTACCTTCCTATAAAATTAGTGATTTGTTAGAAACGAGTAAAAAGTATCTAGGAAATATCCCAAAGGTGCTTTTTTTTCAAGAGGCAACTGGACTTTCTGGTTTTTCTTTGAAGACGTTTCACTTCTCATCCAAGAAGAGTTCCAAGAGCTTCTCATCCAAGAGCTTCTTGGAAGAGCTGAAGAAGCTTCTTGGATGAGAAGCGAAACGTTTTCAAAGAAAAACCAGAAAGTCCAGTTGCCTCTTGAAAAAAAAGCACCCTTGGGACAACCATGACCTGGATGACTGAGAATCTCCATAGATATTTAGGAAATAGTTATTTGTTTATCCTATGTACCGTATTTATTGGCGTATAACACGCACTTTTTCCCCCTGAAAATAGGGGGCAAATGATGTATGCGTGTTATACGCTGATATAATGTTAAGAAGCCATGTTTTTACAGTATTAACAAGTACCGGCAACCCGCGCCTTCCTCACGTCTAATTCTCGCGGCCGTCGGAGCGTAGTTTTTTCCTGAAATTTCCCTCTTAAAATGAAGGTGCGTGTTATACGCCTGTGCGTGTTATACGCCGATAAATACGGTATATGATAACGCATGTATATTTCTGTTTCAATTTCAGATTTCAAGCCCTAAAGCAAAATCATCATCTGGAGAATGGCTCTTTGGGACTGATGACAGTGCTGATGATGGTCTCTTTAGCAGTTCTGCCACAAAGCCTCTGGTACTTATGTTGTAATTAATATTTTAAAAGGCCTCAAATGTTGCTTTTTGCTTGGATTGCTTGAGATTGTTTAAACCAGATAATAGAGGTATGCAAATTATTCTAAATTCTAAGTGATCTAAGCTTGGAACAAAACGTTTTTGCCCTCCTTTCAAGAGCATCAGTGCTGCTTGGCTATCACAATATTTGCTACTCTACAGTTTACAATGAAAGATCTTCCTAAGAGCAAGCTAATGAATACATACTCTCGGATAATTGCCAGAAGCAACATGTTACTTTGAAGAACCTTTTGAGATGGCCATAAGGATCTTTTTGCTACTTTTGATATGCAACACTATATTATTTCCTTTTTGTTTAAAATATTTAGATACTTCAATGTAATTGACACAGACACACATACACAGAGAGAGAGATTGAGAGCAATAGTAAAGAATGTAAATAGTATTGCATCAGGATCCAGTAGTACTGCATAAAGTTTCTTCAGAATCTAAACTTGCAACTTTAAATGGCAAAGAAAAGTCATAGTTGGTTTACATAATATCAAAAGGCTTCAGGCTGACTGGCATTCTTTTTTACATTTTACCATTCAACTTTATTTGAAAAGAAAAAACAAAAGCTGAGTAGTGGAGTGAAGTTGTAGGTCAATATTTCTATTTTCTTTTTTGTTAATTTGACATGCTTTTACCTCTAACCATGTAAAAGTTTAACCTGACATATTTGGGATTAATAGTATTAATTTTACCATGTTTATAATGTTTAGACTTGATAAATTCAGTATACTAAAACAAATTAAGTTGGTTATAAGTTATTCTAAGAGAATGCCAAATTCTGTTTTTGTAGTTATAAATCTTGTTTTTAGAGCGAGTTACATATTTCAGTTTTTAAATGTTAATGAACTTGCAACTGCTTTCGTAACTAACATAAAGCATAACCTTGCTTCTTTAATATGTTACTTTAATTTTATTTTTTTGGAAGGTACCGGAAAAGAAAATGATAATAAAGAAAGACAGCCCCGTGTTGTCTTTGGAAAAACATAGTAAAGTTCTGCAGAATAATCAACATGACAAACAAGGAGAATCAAAAATTCAGGCCACTGAGGTTTGTAAAGTATAATTTTGTATTACAAGTTTGAATATAGGAAAATTACATATCTTAACAAGGAAAGGCATTTGGATGTTCCATAACCATTAGTAAGTAGGGTATCTTCAGATGGAAACACACACACACACACCAATTGTACTGTTCCCATTTTGCAATGCAGATTGGAGTAGAAATGGTAAACTAATAGTAAGTTGGTTCGTTATACTTCCCTATATCTTTCTATTCTTGAATACTTCAATTGCATTCATGTCTCTTCATGGATTGTTTTTCTTTGCATTTCAAATATCTTTTTTGTGCTTCAGTAATTCCATCGCCATGATTATGTCTTCATCTTCTTTCCTCTTAATTTATTCACTTTTCTTTCATATAATTGTTTTGCAATGTGGAGCTCACTCAGTTCTTTTAGGTGACCAAAATCATATCAGCACTGTATATTCATATTGGTCACTTACTTTTTTTATTTTCATTCACTCATCAGCTATTTTCTTTATCTTATTTGTTTCTTTCTCCGTTACTTACACAGTAAGAAGGTTCATTCTTCTTCTTCTTCTTGTGTCAAATCCGCCATCAGACGTTGGCGATCGTATTTTTATCATCAGCCACATGAAAAAGTGATGTTGAGTTTTGTCCAAACCAGTCCCTTAGATTTTGAAGCCATGATGTTCTTTTTCTGCCTGGACCTTGTTTGCCTTCAATCTTTCGTTGGAGGATTAAGTGAAGGATGCCATAGTTTTCTGGGTGTCGCATCACATGTCCAAAATATTCTACCTTTCGCTTTTTCTTCATTGCACACCATTTCTTCATTGCACGCCTCTGAATCTGTTCTCACCCATCAATCCTGGAAATGTAGTACCTAGAATTGTACAGGTGTACCCTCACTAGTGCTGACCAGAGAGAAATAAGTCTCTGGTATGATACTTCTTATAGAGTCCAGAGCTGCATTAATTCTTCTAGTGTCACTCTTCTGATTCATATTCAATTTCTTGTCAATGAAGCTTGTTCTTTTCAGGTACATTGTAGAGAATAAAAGGGGTGACATTGATAGAAACATGCAAACTATTACAAGAATGGTCTAAAGTGTTCTTTAAGTGCTGAGAAACAAGATAATGTTCAGAAACAGCAGGATTAGGTTAGCCTATCTTAATAAGTCTACCTAATCGGCTGACAGTTTCTAAGACATGAAAGTCACATCTTGAATATATAGATAGATCTCGCTTACCAACTCCTTTGTGCCGCAACTGTTCAAAGTTACAATAGTTGGGGGGGGGGGGGGACCAACAATTTTGTAATCAATCCTCACATTTATGACCGTCTCAGTATGCCACAGTTATGGGATCACCATTTGCACGCAAGCAGAATGAATACAGACAGATTGTATATGTGAACAACAACACATACACAACAACATTTATATATCTAAGATTTCACTGAAGCTGGCAAGATAAAAGTTTCTGCAAGTAAAACGTAAATGGAATACCAGGCAGTATGCCAAATATAATATGGGTAGCAGTGATTATGGCAGAAAATCTTTGTACTATGATATATTTCATTTCACAGCAGCAACCTACAATATAGCACTTCTCAAAGTTTCCTTTTTCAAAGAGATTAGCTCACTCAAGTGAGATTTTTGCCCTGAGTTTATATGTCTTTTAGGTACATTTTATCTCCCCTTTCTTCCTGACCTTTTACCCTCTCTCACCCTCTCTTTCTTTCTGTTTGGGTTTTGGAGACTTCTCCATCCACTCTAGAAACAGGTTTCTAGATAAAACTAAGAATTGTCCTGTAAGAGTAAAAAGCACCGTGGCAAGTCATCCCTTTCTGTACTTTATTTACTTTTAAGGTAATTTTGCATTGCCACCTTCATTTTTACTGATCCCTCTTGAATCTTTTCCCCAAATATGCATGTGTTTGATCTGCTGCCACAAATAATAAATTTGATTTTACTTTGTAAGGGAGAATTGGAAATTAACCCAAAAGACAAACTGTACAAGAAAACTACTGTGAAACTACCATCAAAGGGACCATCTCACTTACCTGATGACACAAAGCATACCAAAGTAGCTTCCACAAGAAATGCTACAGAGCTGGGAGTTAGTTTTGATAACCCTATGAAAGCCAACACGCTGCAAAATGTCAACAAGGTAATTTGATAATGAAAAAACCTTTATAAAGATGATTATTTTAATGAACTGCATTGGACTTATTTTAGTTGCCAGATGGCATCAAAGTATTTACTGATGTAGAATAAATTGTAATGAATGAAATAAATGTATAAGCATTTTCTTTTCCACATTTTCACAGGGAAAGGAAAAAAATATTATTTATTTATTTATTTATTGGTTCAATTTATATGCCGCCCTTCTCCAGAGACACAGGGTGGCTTACAATGCGTTAAGCAATGCGTTAAGCAATGATATTCAACTTAAATGGTTAATTTAAATTAAACAATGAGCAGAGCAGAAAGAATTATTAGGCTAGGCCAGTGATGGTTAACCTTTTTGGTGCCGAGTGCCCAAAGCACATGCACAAATGCACGTGTGTGTGCCTGAACCCCCAAATGTAATGTGAGCGCCCTCCGTGCGCCCCATTTTGAACCTGGAAAACCTCCTGCACCAATCTGGAAGCCAAAATGGGGGGGAGGGGGGCTTGCACAGTGCCCCATTTTGGCTTTCAGGTTGGTGCAGGCCTTCCAGGCCCAAAACGCGGTGCGGGGAGGGCACATGTGCATGAACCCCCAAAATGCAATGCCAGCACCCCCAGTGCATGCACCCCGCCCCCCACACATGCGTGGCAGAGACCCAAAGATCAGCTGGCCAGTGGGAGGCACGCATGCACGCGCAGTGCAGCTGGGCTGGGGCGACGGCTGGCGTGCCCACAGAGAGGGCTCTGCGTGCCACCTGTGGCACGCATGCCATAGGTTTGCCATCACAGGGCTAGGCTACTCACCTTAATAAAGAAATGCTTTTCTTAAGAAGAGAATTTTTGAAGACCTCTCTCATTTCAAAACTACCTGAAATCAAAAGGAGAAATTGTGAAGAAAAATACTTAACCCTAGGTCCCCTTCAGTTATCGTATTCTGATGTATAGCCTCATTTAGGTGGATCCTTTCCTCTCTTGCCTGAAGGTGATGAATACCAATTTGAAAATAGTAGTGCTGCTTTTAAAAAACGTGGCATTGCCTGCTCTTACTGCTTGTCAATTTGTACTGCTTCTTACTTTGCATCCTTATAAACTCAAATTACAGGGAAGAATCAAAGTGAGTGGGAATCGAAGACCACCAACCAGAACTGCCAGGCGATTAGCTGTTGAAGAACTTGACAAAAATGAAATAAATACTGCAGAGAACGAGTGTCTGCCTATCTTAAAAGGGAACTCTGGGCCACTCACTATATTACATCACAGCGAACTGCATAGAAAGAAAAATACCGAAAAAGCTTGCTTGGCTCCATCAACCAACAGCAGCAACCAACCCAATGAGTCAAAACGTAGCCCTCTTTTAAAACCAACAGCCTATTCCGATGTGAATGATCTCTTCGAGTCCAACAACCTTTTCACTAAGGATAGCAACTCTAAAGCAACACTGGAAGCTAAGGGCGTTGTAAGCCAGGTTGCAAAAAGGGAGGAGCTGTTTCCTGCTGCTCAAGAGGATACAGACCTCTTTCACTCTAGAAAGACATTAAGGAAATTAAGTCCGGTGCCTTTCCCAGAAGAAAAACAGGATGTCTTCATCGCCAGTAAGAAAACTGTGAAGAGAAAAGAACAGGAGCTCCCATCTCAATTACATCAGAATTTCCCAATCCAAGACATTTTTGAGGTAATTTTGAAAGTTTTTCTCTTCAGACTTGGATTCTTCTGACTTTGTATTGTGCTGTTTTTGTTTATTCCACAGCAGAGGTGGGTTTCAGCAGGTTCTGACCAGTTCTGGAGAACCGGTAGCAGAAATTTTGAGTAGTTCGGAGAACCGGTAGTAAAAATTCTGACTGGCCCTGCCCCCATCTATTCTCTGCCTGCCAAGTCCCAGCTGATCAGGAGGAAATGGGGATTTTGCAGTAACCTTCCCCTGGATTGGGGACGGAATCAAGATTTTACAGTATCCTTCCCCTGGAGTGGGGTGGGAATGGAGATTTTACAGTATTCTTCCCCTGCCACGCCCACCAAGCCATGCCACGCCCACCAAGCCATGCCACGCCCACCAAGCCACACCCACAGAACCGGTAGTAAAAAATTTTGAAACCCACCACTGTTCCACAGGCATTCGAGTGATGGGGGAAACCACTTGGGATGAATATGGTTTGTTTAAATGGTAACCAAAAAGTAAATAAGGAAAGATGGGATAGGTTTGGATTTTTTTTATCATTCATTATCACTCATTAGCAACCTCTCCAGTTGTGTTAAATCATTTTTAAAAAGCTCCAAACAATGCCTGAAACTGTCCTGAATAGGATCACAAATAATCAGCTGCTTCTAACCACATATCAATATTGTTTCCTAAAAAGGAAAGATTAGAGATGATCAGAGTTGGATGCAGAGAGGGTATCTTGAGGGGGCATACTACAGTTTGCGTCAAGGTTGCAGACTTAAAGCCTTAACCAAAGGAAGGCATTGACAATCTCCTGAATCCAGTTTGTCACATCTCCACTATTTCCTGAAGCATCCAAGGAGGACATTGGTCAAGCTTAAAAGTGGCAGGGATGTCCTGTCTACTTCCTCAAAATCCATAGACCAAAAAGATTCCCAGCTAACAGTCAGATATACCTGCAATTCATTCATGAGAAATCAAGCCTTATTGACGACTAGAAGCCTCTTATGGACTTTATGCATAAAAAAATGAAGTTATGATTTATGCTTTTGATGATTAAATAGAATAAATTATAAAAAGAAGCATAACATGATGGAACTTTCAGGAGGAAAGTTAAATATATATTTATACTTATAACTGCTGTGAATAATATTGGGAGCCATTTCTTTATATCTTTTTCCTTTTTTTAGTTTTCTTCAACTTGTTTTCATCTCTTACACCTTGCTTTTTCTTTTATTTTGTTCTCTTTGTTCTCTTTCCTTACTTTATATTAGTTTGTTAGCTTTAATCTTAAATGATGTGTTTGTGGGGTGAGGAATTAAAGGAATTAAATTCAATAAATTAAATGAATGGAATCATTTTATGGAACCATATTTGGTAGGTTGAAGAGATGATATTCTTATTTACCACTCATATTCCTAAATACTTTCCAAGTTTCAAATTAGAAGAGTTCATATTCAAATTTACAACACAGAACTAGCCGCTTAGCAGAACTGATTTCTGAAGCTTAGATGCAGAAAATGAGAGCTACCTGTATTTTATTTTACAAGCACTAACCAGAGAAAATATATGCCTCCAAAGATCATTTTTATACTCAGTAATCCTTTTCTTTATTCAAGGATGATATATTTGCAGTAGAAACTGTTAAGCTGCCAGAGAAAACAAAAGAGGTGGAAGTCAATTTGTTTGATGATGATGTTGATATCTTTGCTGATCTTGCTGTAAAATCAAAGGAAAAGAGTACCAGAAAGAAAATGGAAGCTGTATCTATATTTGATGAGGACACAGGTAAAAAAAATTCTAATATTTGTACAAAGACCTGCAATTCACCGACAAGTATATCTCTATAGAAATAAGTTGAGAATGAATTAGGTAATGATTTTGTAAATTTAAAAAAAAATTGCCTGCCACTAGGCTAAGGGCACTCCCTTGGATTGGGAGAATTGGGGAATGTCAGAATATTTAATGTATTTCTTCAGATACACAGAAGGATCATGACTAATCCTATTTTTTGTTAGAAATGTTGAGCCTCGATAGGAAGAGATTATCTTCCATCAGGGAAGAGTATGATATATGCCAAGAAAGAGGTGGAAAAACACTTGTGCTTCAGGAACCTAATGTGGGCTTGCTCTCTTAATAGTGTTGGTTCAAACTAGAATCCAGAGTGTATTTTTGAAAATTCATATTCTATCCAATGGGGAGTGTAATTATTGAGACTGTAGCACTTTGTTAAAAGCATTTTCATTTAATTCAAAAGCCAACCCTGGTAAGAATGACTACATCTATGGCACATTGTCTTTCTTGGTATAGCTGGCTTCTGATTTGGCATGGTAAAGGGTACTCAGAAAATACAATACTAGGACAAATACTAGGTTTGATTTTAAGTCAATATAGATAATATGATATACTCTTAACACATTTAATAGTTGTATTTTTCTATACATTAGAAATTAAAATTGGAGGCACTGTTTTGAAGGAGCTCCACTCAAAGCTTTTGAGTCTCCTGCACCCTTGAGTCCTTTTAATTCAATCAATACTAGGATTTCCCATTTGTGTTATTTCAGACCTACCACATGTTGTGAGCAATGCATTATTGATGTATTTGCTAAGAATGTGCCTAGGAGCCAGCAGACTTTTTATCAACGTCCTTCCCTGTACTCCTGTTAATATAAATGTAACCCATCATTTTCTTTAAAAAAATGTCTATGAAACAGTTCTGGTCACGCACAAGTACAGATTAACGTTTTTCTCCCTCTCTCTAGATGATATCTTCTCCCCTGCTAGTCAGTCTAAGACATCAACAAAAAAGACCACTGTTCAGTCAGTCTCGGGAAGTAAGTGTGAACCTAGAACAGCAAGCACTTTTGATGACCCTCTCAATGCATTTAAAGAGCACTAATAAAGAGACTGCTGGACAATTTATTTTCAATTTGTCACTGAATGCTGATTCCTTTATTCTCTAATCAAATACTCAGTGTGACAAAACAGAATATTCCTGGACTCATTCACTCTATTTTATTCCACGTGACATTTTTTTTAAAAAATGTTATAACAGCTATTTGAGCAAACAATAATTGTCCTAATCAGCTTGTTACTTGTAATGTAATATGTATATATAGTATAAATCAAAATTACAAACATTTAATGTTGATAAATGGCATTTACAAAATCAATATTTTCTGATCTGCTATATTGTAAGCAAACTCATTTCCTGGAATTAAGTTTATGATTATAACCATGGTTATGAGAATCTGAATTCTCCTTTTGGGTATATCCTTGGTTACGGATAAAAGATTACTTCACTGTGCTGGAAGGGAAGGGATTAGATGGAGTTTTTCACTACCATATATACTTACGGATAAGCCCTTTCTTCAATAAGATAACCCCCCCCTTTTTTTTAACCAAATTATAGTTTTAAAATATGCCATCAGTGAATAAGCTGTCATATATTTTTTCATGGTGTTTTGGTAAAAAAAAAAAATTAAGATCTGCTTATCTGCGGATGGGTTTACATGCAAGTATATATGGGAAATACATGTACTAAAGAATACTGTATACACTCACAGATAAGCCAATTTGTGGATGAACCGAACCCAATTTTTATGCATTTTGGTACTCACCATCTTGGCTTATCTGTCAGTATGTACAATATTAAAATATCTCTAATCTGGTTATTTATATCATATATGCTTTAACTGTTTGCTATTTTGCTTTCCCTTCCTACACATATACCCTCATTAGCAATTTCTGGTAATTTTAGCCTGAAAATTATGTCTTATCTTAGATGTATGGGATTGCATAAAATTAACCGTCAAAAACTGGGAGTGATCACTGATTTTGCATCGTACCAGAATTCCATTCGTGTTGAATCTCAGTTTACCTTAATGTAGTATCACCACCAGTGATAAAAATGCACTTTTTGGGTTAAATGTATTGTCTACACCAATTATTGGATATTGTTTCATGTCAAGAACTATGCATTTTCTCCACTATTCAGTCTGTTCAAAAAAGCAGGGTACATGCATTCAAATGCATTGTTTGAAGGAAAAGAAGGATGATTTATCATTGAATTGATTGGATGAATAACACTTAAAAAGCTGCAATGACAGAGTTGTTATACTGACTTACATCTGAAGTTCTTGCAGTTGTAGAAAACTAACAAGCTGGGTCTGTCTATGTGTAACTTTAAATCCCCACAATGTAGCATTTAACTTTTATTCCTTAAACCCTTCCCTCGGGAGGAAGAACAGAATACAATAAAATTAATAACCGCAAGTTATTGTATGACACTCTCTGATTCAATGAGGGCAGTGGGATTTGGTGAGTATCATAGTTACTGTCCTGGAAGTAACCCAGAGCATCCAGTAGTAGTTCATTAAGAAAGCACCCAAAGATGAACTGCTGAGATTAAACGGAGGTGCCATGGCAAGGCAAGACTCTGCATGGGATGTACCATTGACAGATAGCTGAGGTGACAGACACTGGGAAACCATACCAGTGGCTTAAAGGGCTGGACTAAAAGCATGAAGGCTGGCATGAAGTGGAACTCTGGGTTTCCACTTGCGCCCTAGTGTCACCGTTGTCACTCAAAAAGGCTGCATCATGCCATTATCCAACGAGCCATATTTTCCATTTAAACAGGAATTCCTCTCAGAATATAAATTAATCTGGGAATATTCATTTTGAGGACTCTGCTTTCCCCAAAGGTGAAGTTACTCCTATTTATCTGTACCGTTTCCCCAAAAATAAAACATCCCCTGCTAATAAGCCCAATCGGGCTTTTGAGTGCAAGGCAATAAGGCCAAGCGCTTATTTCAGGGTTCAAAAAAATATAAGACATCTTACTTTTGAGGAAACACAGGTATATGAAGAGAAACCTCTCTTTCACTATGTATATACCTAAATATTTAATGGATTTGGTAGAAATATGGAATTGATATTCCTTAACTGGATTGATAGCAAATTTTCACTTAATAGCATCAATTCTGATTTGGACCACTTATAATATCTTGTTATTTTACTAAAAGCATATATTATTTGCACCAACACTGGGATAGTACAGTGAGGTATCATCTGCAAATAAAATCAATTTGAGTAAATTACATACTACCTTGTAAATCTCCCTAAGTCCATGATGGCAAACCTATGGCACGCATGCCACAGGTGGCACGTGGAGCCATATCTGTGGGCACGCGAACATTGCCCTAGCTCAGCTCCAGCGCACGCCAGCTGATTTTCAGGCCTTCCGGGCCCACTGGAAGTCAGGAAACAGGCTGTTTCTGGCCTCCAGAGGGCCTCTGCGGGGGGTGGGGAAGGCCATTTTCACCCTCTCCAGGCTCCTAGAAAGTATCTACAACCTGGGGAGAGTGAAAAAATGGCTTTCCAGGCCCACTGGAGGTCAGTAAATGGGCTGTTTCCAGCCTCCAGAGGGCCTCGGGGGGGCCCTCCCCTGGCTCTTAGAAAGCCTCTGGAGCACAAGGAGCGGGTGGGGAGTCACGCGCGCATGCGTGGGGGGTGGGGCATGGGGAGCATTGAATTATGGGTATAGGCAGGTAGGCACGTGCGACTCCCCTGCGCTCCCCCCGCTTTTCACATGCAACAGCAAAAAGTTTAGCCATCGCTGCCCTAAGTTGTCTAAAAGTACAAGGATTCCATGCAAATATTAAAAAGCAAGGATAAAAGTGGCATCCTTGCTTACTTCCTCTAAATAAGAGAAAGCAGCAGAAAGCATACCATTGATCTTTATTTTAGATGTGTGCTAATCATAATATCTTGTTCATTTTATAAATTTAAAAATTTGATCAGTGTTCGTGAAGAATCTGCAATGGTCATGTGAAAAAGTCATGTCACTTTTTTCAGTGCCTTTGCAACTGAATGGTCACTAAACAAAAGGCTGTAAGTCGAGGACTACCTGTATTCTGTTAAAATTCTGAAGATATAAAAGGCTTCGCATTAATATTCTGGAAATGAAATGCTATTTATACATTAGATAACAAATTTGAGTTATAGTGTATACATATTGGAGTTTTAGGTTATGAACATTCTTAAAACTCTACATCTTAAGATTACCTGGTTTTCACACAATATGCAAAATATTTTACATCAACTGAGAACATAGTATATTATTTTTACAAGATTGGACAGTTATTTTTTTAGGCATTCAATTCTATTTTCATTTTATCTGATAACTTTAAAAAGTGCCCCATGCACTGCTATCCATAAGATTCCCCTGCAACTTCTGGATTCAGTTTGGAAAGTGGAGGTGCTGCTCGTGCACACCTGCAGGCACTTGGATCACTTTCCAGGGATGCAAGCAGAAGTATCATTGAGGCTCAGTATTTTGGGTCCTTGAAGCTTCAGGAGGAAAAAAAAAAACTGACTGAGAAGAAAATGAACCAGGGTCCGGAGGGAGAATGGAATGGAATAGAAAGAATAGAGAATATAATATAGCATAACATAGCATAGAGCAGGGGTATCAAACTTTCATTGAGGGCCACATCAGGGTTGTGTTTGACTTTGGGGGCCTGGGGTGGGTGGACAGCTTGATGTCACTCATGTCGGGGGTGCCTGTGGCGGCCCGAGCACTCTGCCAGCAAAAAAGGGCTCCCAAGATCAGTTTTCAGCTTCAATGGCTTTCTGCAACCCACTACTAGCGAAAACGGGGCTCAGGAGGGACGCCCACGGCCCTTGCAAGTTCCATTTTCGTCTATTACAGCCTTCTGCAGCCCTCTGCCAGCGAAAATGAGCTGGGGGGGGGCACACATGGCCGAAAACAAAGTTCCATTTTTGCTGGCACTTTGGGCCAGTCCTTTGCTGTTTCCAGGGCGGCCCCCAGGGCCAGAACTGACCTGCGGGCCTTGAATTTTGACACTCCTGGCATAGTAACAGTAACAGAGTTGGAAGGGACCTTGAAGATTTTCTAATCTAATCCAATACCCTGTTCAGGCAGGAAACCCTATACCATTTCAAACAAATGGTTGTCCAATCTATTCTTAAAAACTTCCAGTGTTGGAGCATTCACAACTTCTGGAGGCAAATTGTTCCACTGATTAATTTTTTCCAACAGTCAGGAAATTTCTCCTTAGTTCGAGGTTGCTTCTCTCCTTGATTAGTTTCCACCCATTGCTTCTTGTCCTGCCTTCAGCTGCTTTGGAGAATAGCTTGACTTCTTTGTGGCAGCCCATCAGATACTGGACCACTGCTATGTCACACCTAGTCCTTCTTTTCATTAAACTGGACATATCCAAATTCCTGCAACCGTTCACGTTTTAGCCTCCAGTCCCCTAATCATCTTCGTTGCTCTTCTCTGCACTCTTTCCAGAATCTCAACATCTTTTTTTTTACATCATGGCGGCCAAAACTGGATGCCATATCCCAAGTGTGGCCTTACCAAGGCATTATAAAGCAGTATTAACACTTCAGGTGATCTTGATTCTATTCCTCTGTTAATGCAGCCTAGGACTGGGTTGGCTTTTTTTGGCAGCTGCAGCACACACTGCTGGCTGGCTCATCTTTTCATTAAACCAAATGGCTGGAAAAACATAAAATAAATAAAAAATCGGAGGAGCCATCAAGCCAGACGAATTAGCGGTCGCCCTCTGGACAGGCACGAGGTCTCGAGACCCCTTCAGAATTGCCGACGAACGAATGAAGGGTGGAAAGGCGTCCCGGGCCTAAGAAGGTGTTGGGAGGGATGGCACCGCATTCCGGTACCGCAATTCCCCGGTGAAACGTTGCCTCAGCTGAGGCGCCTAACCCCCCTCAGAGCCGCTGCCGCCTTTTCCCGCCACTTTCCGAGCCGCGCAAGGATCGGAGCCCCGCGTCTCTAAGCAACCGGACTCGCCCGTTTATCGCGTCACAAAGGGCGGGAGGACGGGTTCAGGCGCCGCCCCTTCGCCGCCGGGCGGAGGGAACGGGCCCTCCCGTGGGGCTGAATGTCTTCCGCTCGCCATCGTCTTCTCCGCTCCATGGCTGCCTCGGCAGCTCCCTGAAAGGGGGAGGCGACGCGTCGGCCCCTCCCGCGGGGCCCTGCGTGGCGGGAAACGGCAGGTGAGGAGGACGGGTCTCCACACCTGGCCGCCTCTGGTGGGGGTGGGGGGGAAGCAGGCGTGGCCGCGCCCGCCCGTTTCTCCTCTTTTCCCCTCAGCGTTCCCCAAGAGCCCGGTGTCCCGTTAGGCGTCGTGGCCAACAAAGCTTCAATGGAGGCTCCGAAGTGGGGCCTGTTATCTTCCTTGGCCTGGGAGTTAGATTAGGGAGGCCGCTTTCTTCCTTTCGGGGCGAGCTGGAAATCGAGAGGCTCCCCGCGAAGGGCCTGCTGGCAAAAGCAGGGCCGAAACTGGCCGAAAGAGCCCATCCCTGTATAAAGACAGTTAGTTCCCTTTCAGCGCTTCCATCTTGAAGCTTTTGTTTCTGGCGTCCTTTTTTATAGTTTCCTGGGTTTCGGGCCTTTTTCCCGCCCTTGAGCGTAAGAAGGGAAAAGGGCGCAAACTAGCAAGTTTTGATTTTCCCGATCTTGTGGTGAAAGGCGACTTGACTGCTTGGCTGTTTCTCCCAATAGAGTCCGCACCTGGGTTAAATAATCATTGGGGGCTCTTATTTATTCTGCACGTTAGTCTATTCTCTGTCATTGTAGATGGGAGAGTTGAGTAAGAAACGGCCCGGTTCTTTTGCTGGATAGTTGTGTACACTCAAACATTGGAGCTTTTTTTCTTTTCTTTTTCAGTGTGGCATATACAGTAGTGATGATTATAGATAAAGAACATAAGTAATTTTTGGTAGTACACAGGTAGTCTTCGAGTTACAACAGTTCATTTAGTGACCGTTCAAAGTTACAACGGGGCTTGAAAAAGTGACTTACGACCATTGTTCACAGTTACGACTTTTGCAGCATCCCCATGATTGGGTGATCGAAATTCAGATGCTTGGCAACTGGTTCATGTTTATGACAGTTGCTGTGTCCCAAGGTCATCTAAATAATCTTTTGTGACCTGACCAGCAAAGTTAATGGAAACTAGATTCACTTAACAATCAGGTTACTAATATATCAACTGCAGTGTTACACTTAACTGTGGCAAGAAAGGTCATAAAATGGGGCAAAAATCACTTAACAGATACCTCACTTAACAACAGAAATGTTGGGCTCTATTGTGGTCGTAAGTTGAGGACTACCTGTAGTGATTATTAGAGATAAAGGACATAAGTAACTTTGGGTAATGCACAGGGTTAATATATCTGCATGACTATGCATGGTGGAGGGCAAGAATCATTTTGACACAACTGATAGATTGTCATAGTCCACCCAAAAAAGCCAGAAACCTATATATTAACTTAAGGCAGAAAGATCAAAAGAGCATATCAATTTCTTTGGTTCCATGGAAACAATAACAATTTTCTACTACTTGACTTTTTCTGAAATCACATGTGTGATTTTCCAGAATGCTTAGCATGGGATTGATCAGCAAGACCAAAATAGGCAATTGTAGCTCAGTAACTGAATTCTGGCTGTGTTTCAAACATTTTAGTACAGTTCTGCATCTTATTTTGCAATAAGAGCTTTTGCAAAAGCATACAGGAAACAATTTGTACCATTCAGGATAGGTAGAATGTTCTGAGTACACAGCTGGTAGGAGTACAAACATCTTCTATTTGTAATATTAGAGGGTTCACATAATAGTTTTATATCTTCTGTGGTTGTAGAATTGTCAATTGTAATGGATCATTACAGCACATGATCTTTATTATTTTCGTTGCTTGGGAATTGGTTGTTGACATTAATGGAAATGCTTTTCCCAGGAGCAGTATTCTAATCTTACAAATTTCTAGGTTCTTCACACATGTAGGAATTTGGGGATAGAAAATGTTTTTAAGATATCTTTTACAAAATTGATCTCAGTTGATTCAGTTTCCTCAATCATTAGTATAATGTAGATTTCCATCTACTTAGTTTCTTGCACCAAAGTGGTCTTTTTTTGTAAGAAAAATCTTAACTATCTTCAGTGAGGCTCATTTACATGCAAAGAATTGCTCTGAATCAGAATATAAATCTATCCTTTCCCCACTATTCAGCCAAAATTGAAGAAGCTTCTCAGATGAGAAGCAAAATGTTTTCAAGGAAAAAAAAACAAAGAAAGTCCAGTAGCCTTTTGAAAAGCATCTTTGATACAACCATGACCTAGATGATTGAGAATCTCCATACACAATTTTTAAATTTAGTGTACTCTTTCTGTTATAATAAATTAATAATACAGTGAAAGAAATCATTTATTTACAGGTATTTACATTTTTTGCCTTTAACTGAAATTTGTTTTCTTGCTTTATTTAGTACAGTTACTAAAGAATGCTTTAATAGATGTTAATATTATTTCCTAAATGTTATGACAACAGATCTTGTATTAGTCTTAACCAGGGGTGGGTTCTACTTACCTTTACTACCGGTTTGCAACGGGGCTGCATGCGCAGAAGCATTTTGATGATGTCAGGGTCGGTGGGCAGAGCCTCCTGCCGGTTTTACTACCGGTTCTATAGAACCAGTGCGAACCGGGGGCAACCCACCACTGATCTTAACCTTGAAAAATGAACAAAAGCATAGTTTTTCCTGTTTAGAGCTCACTTGAGTTAAAATTGAGATATAACGCCCAACTGATTTTTTTCACAAGGAACACTAGAATGGCCAGCAAGAAGGAACCTCCTTTCTTCAATGAGGATAATGTTGGATCATGTCATTGCAAACTTACTTTCTATGAGACCATGGAGCTCTTCATTGAAACTCTTACAGGAACATGCTTTGAATTGCGAGTGTCTCCTTTCGAAACAGTTATTTCTGTGAAAGCTAAAATCCAGAGACTGGAAGGTACATGCTCTTTTTACATCAGAGTTTAGTTTTGAAATTTGAAAGTTCTGATATTTTAGAGGGAATACCAACAGAATTAAATGTCTGGTCAAAAATTTGAACATAAAATATTTTAATTATATTGAGCTCCTAGAAATAAATTTGGATGGAGATGTAACAAATATATAATTGCTTGGGTCAAAATATGCAAAAAATATTTGTATTTTTATTAAAGCTCAAATTATAATATTTGTCAACAATATGAGATAAGGATGATGAATGAATGTTCTGTGTAGAATATCTTTAGCAAACATAGGTAGTCCTCATTTAATGATCACAACTGAGACCAGCAACTCGGTTGCTAAGTAATGCAGTCACTAAAGGAAACTGTGTGACCGCAACTGTCCTTATGATTTTATCTCCGTTTTCCCTTCCCCCCCTTTTAGATGCTCATTGGGATAATTAGCAAAAAGGAAATTAATGTTTATATTTAGCTTCATTGGAAAGAAAGGGAATACAGCAGTATAAGCAGGCACATGGTAGGAAATACCGATCCAAAGGAATGTTCTAGCACCAGCATGCTCCCAAGCCCGAGCATACTAGGCAAACAGCCAGACTAGCACATTCATTTCAGTGTGTACCTGATTGTATAGCTGCTTACTATCTTACAATCTCTTTCTCTCCAACCTCTCTATTCTGTGAGGGAAGGGGAGAAAAAACAGATCAGGCCCAGTATATGTACTAACTAATGGCAGATAAATAATTTAAAGATGTTGCAAATGTGTGCATCTTGTTGCAAAGTTATATTTTCAGCATCATTATAACTGGTCACTGTATAAGGCAATTCATAAGTGAGATCCATCTGTAATGTTTCTTCTTCAAATAGCCTTCTCAAAAACGTTCTTGCAATGGATCATATTAATTCATTTTTGAAGTGCCACCTTTCATGAAATGTGAGATAATATAATGAAAATGAACTAAATTTCACCATTCCATTGTAGTGAGGCACTTATTATGACCATAGACTTATAAGTAATTATTACACAGTACTTTTTATTTCTTTTATCCATTTTTTATACATTTTTTTTTACTTTATGACTGTCACTTAGTGACAGTTCCCAGTCCCAGTGGTTATTACCTAAGGGCTACCTGCATATTATGTCTACAGAATTCCACAATACACCAGAAAATTAATTAACCAAGAAATGCAGGTAGTCCTCAAGTTACAATTATTCATTCAGCAATTGTTTGGAATTACAGTGGTGCTTAACAAAGGGACTAATGACCAGCCTTCAAAGTTCAAGCTGTTGCATACTCCCACTGTCACATGAACAATATTTGAGTGCTTGGCAACCAGCTTGCAGTTATGATTGGTTGCAGCATGCTACAGTCACATGATTGCTGTTGCTGATTAAATTCACCAGCTTCCCATTAACAAAATTAAC
This sequence comes from Ptyas mucosa, assembly GCA_012654045.1. Taxonomy (NCBI): domain Eukaryota; kingdom Metazoa; phylum Chordata; class Lepidosauria; order Squamata; family Colubridae; genus Ptyas; species Ptyas mucosa. Next base: position 1,660,455 of record WNWU01013815.1, on the reverse strand, counting down.
AGGAAGCTGAGAACGTGACAAATTACCCAGGTAAATGTGTCCCCTACCGCCCATCCTTTCTTTGCATGCACCAGCACCCTCTTTCACCTTTTGCATGCTCACGCCCACCAGCAGCCTCCTTCCTGGCCTCCCTGTACCCACACACAGGCATGCATCCACCAACACTCTTCTTCCCTGGACCTCCCGGTGTTTGCACACAGGAATGCACCCCCAGCACCTTCCTTCCCTGTTCCTCACTGCACTCGTATACAGGCATCCCAGCACCCTCTTTCCCCAGCTTCTTTGAGTTTGTGCTGCACTGAGGCACACACACACACACACACACACACACACACACACCCTCAATTTGTGCATAACCGACATTGGGACTCCTCTCTCACTCTTCCATGGCAATCCCACACTTTATCTGGGACTCCCTCTGTTTCTTGCTTAATATCTTGTGTTTCTTAAGGTTACAGCCAAAACCAGGGCTGCCTGGATTGTATTGCTAAACAATGTGGCCACATGAAGTCACACTTTATGATTGTACCACTTAGCATCAGCAATCCCAATATCAATTTCCATCACAAGTTGAGGACTGCTTGTAAAGATACTGCTCTATTTTCTACTCTAGATTTTTCCAAGCTTATTGTAGAGTTGATCTTCATTCCCTGGATCCTATTTTTAACCTTTTAAATATATAAGGACAGTTTTAGGTCATCTGTCTCTTCCCTAGTTGTTCACTATTTCTTAGAGATAAGGATTCAGCAAGTACCGTTAGTACCCTAATATGCAAAATAAATATTATTCACTGAGTTACTGTCACTCTCAAGCACCAGTCGTGTTTTTTCAACTTTTTTTTTTACAATTGCTTTTTGCAGCCTGTTGGACAGCTAGTAAACTGATTGCTGTTCTTTTGTTTTAAACATATACCAACTTATGCAAAGAAATTTCTTAGCATTTTTCACCCACACCAGCTCATTGTCAGCTTTAGCTCTCCTATGTAAAGAATCCAAAGCGACATTGAAATACAAAATTTTTACCGTATCAGTGAGAAAGGAGGTTAGAAAACAGCAGTGATCAATCAAATACTATAGTACATGAATTATATAACAATCTTGGTTTATGACAGTTCTTTTAACTATTCTCATGTTATTAAATGAAAGCAAAATAAAATTCTGGTATTTTGCAAATTACTTCATTAAGTGAGGAGAAGCATTACTGCATTTTCTCTCAGAATATTGCATGCTGATTGTTGTCTTCATGCCTCACTTACAAACTGCATGTCATTGTAAATACAATGACTAAGGACTAATTTAACAAGCCCTTAATTGGGGTTAATGTGGATTATTCTGACTTGGAAAAAATATTTTCAAATCCTTAATTCCTAAAATCCTAAAATTCCTACAGTGGATTTTACCAAATGTCTTACAATACTTGCAGCCTAATCCACTTCATCGACAAAGATAAAATGAAAGAAACAATCATATACCAACTTGAGCAAATTGAGGAATTATAGGGCAGTAGTTAATGAAATTAACCCTGATGTTGGTGAGGTAATGTAAGATTGTTGTTACTTCTTACTACTAATCAACTGGTATTTACTGCCTTATTTAAAGGCAATTTTTACTATTATTTGGATTTAATCCTGGCACTAAAAATGAGGAGTTTAAGTCAGGAATGTTTTGCATGATACAAATTAAAATCAAGTTTTCATTTAGAATGTACTAATTTCAGAGGAATATATATCCAAATGAATAACAATTTAAGTAATTTTAGTCATAGTTTTGCAAAGTAAATATATCGATTCAATTTTACTAATATTTCAAGGTATCCCTGTATCTCAGCAGCATTTAATCTGGAATAATGTGGAGTTGGAGGATGACTATTCTTTGAATGATTACCAGTGAGTATCCAAATGTGATTATTCAAGTGTTTCTGAATATTTCTTGATTATATTAAAAAAGAGTTGGAAGCGACCTTGGAGGTGTTCTAATCCTGCCCAAGCAGGAGACCCTATACCATTCTGAACAAGTGGTTGTCCACTCTCTTCTTAAAAACCTCCAGTGATGGAGCACCCACAATTTCTGGGGGCAAGCCATTCCACTGATTAATTGTTCCCACTAACAGGAAGTTTCTCCTTAGATCTAGGTTGGATTTTTCTCTTTGATAAGTTTCCACCCGTTAACTTCTTGTCTTGCCTTCAGGTACATTAGAGAATAAGTTGTCCCTCTCTTCTTTGTGACAGCTTCTCAAATATTGGAAGACTGCTATCATGTCACCCCTAGTCCTTCTCTTCGTTAGATTAGACATACCCAGTTCCTGCAACCATTCATCATATGTTTTAGCCTCCAGACTCCTAATGATCTTTTCTCTGAACTCTTTCTAGAAGAAAAACTTACAAAATATGTCTGATTGTTTACAGCATTTCAGAAGGATGTACTTTGAAGCTGATCTTAGCAATGCGTGGTGGCCCTATTAATACAAAAAGAGGTAAGCCTTTTTTATATTTAATCTTTGTGTTTTTATAGAGAGCATAAACTATCCAAAATTATCCTTATCATTTCCTAATGAATGCGAAGAGGTTAGGGCTAGTATATGATTTATCTCCCCTTCTGTTTTAATTTAATAACATACTACCGTATGCACTATAAAGATAATTCTCATTTAGCTACCACATTTGAGACCAGAAGTTTGGTCAATAAGCAAAGTGGTCACTAAGTGGAAAAAAGCCTGATCATGACAGTACTTATAATTGTACTTTAGCTTTCCTGTGTTTTAGAGTGATAGAAGAATACAACTTCAAACAGATGGGTAAGGCCAAACTACAAGAAAGTTTTTCAGAACTTGAGGAAGCCGGGTAAAAGTCAAATCTTATTAGCATTTTTTCCTCTATTCCCTCACGGTGGAATATTTACCCCAGCACTGGGATGATGATGATTTAGTAAGAAAATTAATGTTTGTTAATTTTAATTGGAGAGAAAGGAATTACTCTTGAAAGCGGCCACACAGTGGGTAATACACATCCAAAGTTAGGTGCTGACACTGGCTATTTTCCTAACATGCTAGCTACAGGGGTGAAACATTAGGGTCTTGTCAGTTTCAAGAAGGAGCTGCAAGGAAGCTAATTACAAGTAGTCCTCACTTACCACCCCAATTGGTTCTGGAATTTTGGTCACTGATGTAGATATTAAGTAATCATCATGTGATCAGACCCAATTTTGCAAACCTTTTTTACCACAGACAAGGGGATCATATAGTTGTTAAGCTTCTTCAATTGACCTTGTTTATCAGAAGCCAGTTGGGCAGGTTACAGATTATTATCAGGTGATCTCATCAGATGCTGCAACCATTGTAAAAATACCTCTTCTCATCCAACAAGGTTTTTTTAGCCTTCTTAAAGACTTAAATCATTGCATAGACAATTTTTGAGATCATTTCTCCATGTGGAAAGTTGCAACTCCTGTGTAATTAAAATAAATTGATAAATCAGATTTAATTTTTGCCCTTACTCCATTCATTATTGAAGTAAATTCTGTAATATACCAGTCAAGCTATGAGCCTAATCTAAATAAGTTGCAACTTCTAAATTAGAACAAAAAGTACCGGTAGAGCACCCTGATATTTTATCATTAAATATTACAGTGCTGGTGAATTTCAAAATGACTAATTCAGCAAATATAAATATCTGTTCTCTCTGTCAACCCTTCAACATAGACAAGAGTAGAAAAACCAAAGTTCTGAATGCTAGTACTGCTTTTATTTTATTTTTTAAATTTATTTTACTTTTAGGATTACAGTAACAGAGTCTTGCAAGCCAGAAAGTGCCTCCCCTTTATTTTTAAGAAAACTAGAGAAGGTTATTTCTGAGAAATTTTCTTAAATTGCATTTTTGTCTTGTACTTACATTTTTTATCTGACTGTTGTCTTGGTTGCAGCTCTTCCTCCTCTTTCTCAAAGGTTATTCTTACAACCCATTACATCCTCTGAATCTGGTTTAGTTCTATGCTAAAGATTTCACACCATATGTCTGAAACCAATATACTGAGAACATGTTTTAGTGAACATTAATGAAACATTGTTATATCTCATCAAGATTGATAGGAGAAAATAGTACAGGCAATCCTTACTTAATGACTGGTCACTTAGCAACTACTGAAGTTACAGCTGTACCACAGCTACTTTGTTTTCAAAATTTAAGTGGTTGCAAACACCTACACCCATGGTCAAGTGATCTCAGTCACCCAGTACTGATTTTTGGCAATTTTTTGGATATTTTGGGTGTATACTTCTGGTTTCTGGCAAAAAACACCCATTATGGAAAAACATGTTTGCTTAACCACCACAAAAATGATTATAAAATCAAGTGCAGTCACGTATTGATCGACTTAATTTCTCAGTTATTATGATTGTACATCAAGGACTACCTGTACACAATTTTACCACATGTTTTCACGGCTGTGACAAGAAATTTGTTCTTATTTATTTCACTATGTCACTTTTATGCTTGAATGGAAACACCTAACTTGTGAATTGTGGATTATAGTACATCAGCAGAGGCTTGGAGAAAATACCAGGGTCTGAAGATTATAGCTAACACTTTTCCAGAGAGATATGCAATTATGGGAAGGGCGTTGATGCTGTTGGTCTGTACCTGAGATTTTATATGCTCCGTGATGCTTTTGATGTTAATGGTCTTCCTATTATAAAAAGAAAATTTTAAATTTTGTAAAACAGTAGAAATTTTTGTTGATATTCAACAACCTAAAGCCAGTTTTATTTCTATTTTAAAATAGGGTTTTGTGACTAAATCTGATTTATTTAATAAGGTTGCATAATGCTTTACTTGGTTCATTAGAAACAAGAGTTTCTGTAAACATGTCCTTCATGTCAGCTGAATGTTTTCATTCAGATGAAAACGTAGTCCCTTTCAAACCATCTTTTTTCTTCATGTTTCTTTTCTTGGTAGTTCCTTTGGAAGACCCAATTAAAGAAATAGCAGAATATATGGGGCCCTGTCGAGATGATGTCTGGGAAAAGGTTCCATCCAGTAAACATGTTACATTCTTGGTCTACCAGGAAGGAGACCAGCTGAATTTTTTTCGAGTTGTGGACAGGGGAGATGGAACTTTAACACCATTATCTGAATCTTTAAGGTATGTTATTTGTAATGTTAAGGATATTCAAATGTTATTGAAAAATCTAAGCACACTTACAATTAAGTCAGGTTCCAGTGCATTCTGCTCCTGGAAGAGTTTTCAGAGGCATTATATGTTTATCTATTAAAAATAGTCATAAAAGCATAATATGAACTGAAGAAAACAAGGTACATAATAAAGAATAAAAATGTTGTTATGATAAATGAGAGATTAAGCACATTAGGGCAGAAAATCTATTGGACAGAGTGAAACTTAAGACATTTGCTGGCATATTAAATTCACTGTAATGTACTCTATTTTTTGGAGTATAAGAAGCTCCGGAGTATAAAATGCACCTTAGTTTTGGGGGAGAAAAATAAGGGGAAAAAAATCTGCCTCTGTCTACCAGCATCTGGCTAGCATCCTTAGCAAACAGCCTGGTCAGCTTCAGCTCATTCGCCTGATTCAGCATGAGCAGTTGATTGGCAGGTGGATCGGCCTCACGGAATACCCCCAATCAGCTGTTCCCAGAGGTGAACTTTAGCAACAGGTTCGCTGGTTGTGAGCGTGTGCATGCCTCGTTGGGGCAAATACGCAGCTTCAAAAATGCAGGTGATCATCTCAGGGCGCTCCAGTGAGTACAGCAGGTGAAGCACAGAACTGGTCCAGCAAGGCAGCAGCTGTTCCAGATTGTCTCCGAAAGATCCCGTTTGAGAGGCTGCATTTTAAGTCTCTGCATGCCCCTCTGTGTTTTTGGCCTCTGCATGTCGCATTTTCAGGCGGTGATGTGCTTTGGCGATTCCCACAGGCTTGAACGGGGCTTTCGGAGACTGAAAACACAGCCTCTCAAATGGAACTTAAAAGCAAAATGCTTAAAGCAAAAAAGGTATTTAATAATGTAACACTCAGAACAACACCAAAAGATTAGTTCTCTAGCTACCATAATATTGTCGAACATTGCATATCCTTTTCAGATCAGTAAAGAGCTTCTTTAGATAGATAATTGAATTTATTGAAACAAATGCTCAGTAGAAGCAGTGAACCAGTATGAACCAAAGTATGAACCAGCAGTGTACTGCAGTTGCCAATAAAAAAAAAGCCAATGCTGGGTTGCATCAACAGAGGAATTAGCATCAAGATCACAAGACATGATAATATCACTCTGTACTGCATTAGTGAGGCCACACTTCAAATATTGCATCAGATTCTGGTCAGTACAATACAGGAAAGATGCTGAGGCCCTAGAAAGAGTGCAGAGAAGAGCAAGAAAGATGATAAGAGGTCTGGAGGCTAAATCGAATGTTAAATGGTTAAGGGAACTAGGTATGTCTAGGCTAAAGGGAAGGATTAGAGTTGACATGATAGCTGTCTTCCGTTACTTGAGGGGCAGTCACAAGGAGGAGGAGGTCAACTTATTCTCCAAAGAATAATTCTCTGAACGCAGGACAAGAAGAAGAAATGGGTGGAAGTTTGTTAAAGAGACGTCTATGGAAATTCTCAGTCATTCATGGTTGTCCCAAAGGTGCTTTTTCAAGAAGCAACTGGACTTGTTTTTCTTTGAAGACATTTCGCTTCTCATCCAAGAAGAATTTACAAAGAAGGCACTAGAACCTAAGAAGCTTCTTTGATAGGAAGTGAAACATCTTCAAAGGAAAACAAAAAAGTCCAGTTGCCTCTTGAAAAAGCACCTTTGGGATTTGTTAAAGAGAATTCCAGTCTGGAACTAATGAGAAATGTCTAAGAATAAGAACATTTAATCAACAGAACAGCTTACCTCCCAGAGTTGTGGGTATTCCTTTTCTGGAGGTCTTCAAGAAAAGATTGGATAACCATTTGTCCGGGATGCAATAAGGGTATCCTGCCTTGAGTAGGGAGTTGGACTAGAAGATCCTTTCCAGCCCTATAATTCCATAAAAAAATAGCTTCTGGGGTTAGCTGACTACATGAAACTTCAGTAAAATTTCCAGTTCATGACTGATGTATTTCCCCATTCACAGTGTCTAGTTTCAAAGAAGAGTAACTTTAATTAGATTAAATTAATACAGAGGTATTGCCTTTTTTCTGTATCAAAACTAAAGCAGGAGTTACTCTCTCTATATGCTTGCAATGAAAAATGACCAGTGAATGGTATCTGAAAGAAAAAAGAAAAGGAGATTGTTACATTCATTAACAATCTCTACATGTTTTTCCTACACATGTACATAGTCACAAATAGAGAGTCCCCTTTTTTTATTTGAAGGTGCTATTTCATTTGGCACATATAAGGACAGTTCTCAAGTAAAAATTAGATCTAAAAGATATTTGATGTAAAAAATGCTTTTGAAATATAAAAATATCACTGTTTTGTTTCAGAAACACTTTTGCTTTATTTTTATAATTCTGACTTACAAAGTGTTAACATGTACAGTACAAGGCCACATCTGAATTTTCTTCTTGCCACAGTGGTGGTTCTGTTTATAATTTGTATGCTGATGATGATGAAGATACAGAAATATCTCCTTCTGGGCAACAGATTATTGAGAACTCCATTACAATGAATAAAATGAAGATGCTAAAAGCAAAGATGGAAAACATGAACCTTAATAAAAAGGTAAAGTCATAAAATATAAGATCATCTCTAGATATCAGTAAAGAACAATTAAAAACCTCTTTAAATAAGTTGTTCCATAACAGATCTTATTCAATATACAGTAGAATATCCAAAATTAATTTATATAAACTGTACACAATTCATGTGCCATATTTTACCAATATAATGTACTTTTCCTTTAAAAAAAACCATGACTGTGTCATGAAATTACAACGTGTCAGGAGGCTATCATTTTAATCAGCTGTCATTTTTAGCCTAAAGAGTACTAAATATTGTGATATTTTCATCATTCCAATCCAGAATTTTTTCAACTGATCTGTAGAACCATTTGGACAAGGAGCCAAGGACAAAAAATAGTTCACTTGAAATCAGTCTATTTTCTACCACTAGATATTTGCCTTTTGATCCATATTTTTTTTACCAAATAGATTTTAACAGCCTGAGAAAATTTGAAAAAAACCTGCTCTAATTGGATAGGGATTACTGATTAGAATTACTATTGAAAGGAAAGCAAGTTGTTTTTTGAGTCTGGATATTCAATAATATTTAAGTATTACGAAATTCTTCAAATTGAAATATAAAAGAGAGTTAATGCTTCTATGCAAAACTGGTAATGAAATACATTGGGGTTCTGTAACTGTAATGGCGAACCTATGGCACATATTCCCCAGCTGGCACGCAGAACCCCTTCTGGGCACACGAGCCGTCACATGTGCTTGTGTGCCTATTGCCAGCCAGCTGATTTTCGGGATGCAGGGGGTTGCGTGCGCATGGGCGGGGTGGGGCGGAGCATGCATGGCTCATTTTGGGGCCCAGAAGGCTGCAGGGATGCTAGGCCAAAAACGGAGGGGGGGTCACCTGTGCATGCACATGGGGAGCATGGGGGGGTCGCATGTGCATGCACGGGAGCGAGGGTCATGCACGCATGTGCACGGAGGGGCGCACATTGCATTATGGGTGCTGGCGCACACGCTTTCAGCACACAATGACAAAAAGGTTAGCTATCACTGCATTATACTGTAGTTAAAACTAACCACTTTTCCATTTTTTCCCACAGCCTAAGATCAAAGTGAACCCCCATTCTCCAGTGGTCCTTCATCCATCTAGTGGCTCGCTTGCAGCTGTTCGTCATAATTTTCTACGAGCACTTCCTCATATTGGGCAATCCTGTCTGCCTCCTGAAAATTTACATAACTCAGGAACATCTCCGAATGCCTTTTCAACCTTAGCACATACTGATAAAAAGGTGTCATCTATTACTAGAAACTTTCTTAAAGAAAATGACAAATGGGAGAGTATTTCCCCATCTCACTCAATTAACAGCATGGCACAGTCTTCCAAGGTATCATCTGTGGAAAAGGGAGAGGCAAAACTTTCTGAAAACAGTGTAGTTCCTCAAGTGACAACTGCACTTGCAAATTTGGAAAAAAATGCACAAAGTGGTACATCACCCAATGAAAGATGTCCTTTCTTGTATCCAGATCTCACCAATGTAAATCTGTACACTGCAGAAAAAAATGTTCTACCAAACAAAGAGACTCTTGCCTTGGTATCAGAAGCAACTTGCAGTGACTCATACAGCAAAATGTCTGGATCAGAAGAAGGGAATACCACGCTTCAGTTACCACAGGAGCATCAAAACAAATCCATCGCAAAAACTTTGACTTTTGCAACAGCAGATAATAGTATTTTTAACTCTCATGAGTTTAGTCTTAAGAAAACACGCCTGTCACCTCTTCATTGTTCATCACAGATGGCGCATTACAGTCCTCAGAAATCTCAAGCTCACTCCAAATATTTTGAAGAAGCTGGCTTGAGGCCCACTATTTCTCCAAATATTCTACAGTCATTGGAGGTGCACAGTTTAGCAGATTCCTCTTATTCAAGAACATCTAGATTTCATGGCATTGGTTTAGATTTACCTAGCAAAAGACCTGATCCCCATTCTAAAGTGGAGGCAAGGGATATCACAGAAGTAGCAATTAAGGCTTCCAAAGACCCTGTTGTTTCTGTAAATAACATAAGTTTGCTAAGTTCATTTACCCGAGGCACAAATAGAGATGGTTTACCGAATTCCTGTGGAACAAGCAGGTTTCGGACTTCTGGTATTTCATTAACTACCAACTTTCAACATTTTCAAGAAGAAAGTTTTAGAACAGCTTCTCCTCCCAATGACATGCCTGGATATTTTTTAGTAAGTACTCATACTTTATTTATTTATTTATTTATTTTTACAAAGATGAGATTTGTACTTGTAGTAGGGTTTACTCCCTATTTATTGGTCAAGAATCAAAACTGGCAACTTGTCAAATTGGAAATCATCAATGTATATCAATATTTAAATAAGCTTGAGTTTTGGCTTTCAAAATTTAAAAGTTACCATTCAATAAATGTTCCATTTTTGAATGTGTCAGTTTTTTTTTAAACAATGGCCATTTTTCTAAGGCAGATTTAGTCATGTTTTATTTTTACAGACAGATTTGTAAATTATGTCTGGTTTTCTGTAGTTTACTCTGAAGTTACTATATAAATATTCCTTCCTGTAGAAGAATCGAAATACATTTCCAAAATGATTGAGACAGCCAATTTTAGACTTTTTGTATTAGAACACTCTATTTTCAAAGTGCTTTACATTCAAATGTTTTGCACATATTCATTAACTGTGAGTTTTATATTTTAACATGTTGATAATATGTTTTGTATATTTATCCTATATTTAGCCAATGTATATGTCCTGAACATTTGTCTCGGTCATGTTTCTCAGACATATATCATGGAGGTTGAAATATTTAGCATTTACTTCCCAATTATAAGATAAACAGACATTGTTCAGATGTCATTCAGTAACAATTTCCAGATAATGCTCTCTCACACCTTGAGGGGGAAGATGAAAAGAAACAAAAGCATGAATTTGTTTTTTCTTCATATATAATCTGACCTTAGACTTGAATGGAAGAATCCTTTTACAGAACCTATTCATATATTTTCCATTATGTGATTGGTGATCACATGCAAGAGAGCAGAGAGGTCCTCTGGCCAGAATAACCAGTTAGTCCTCAATTTACTACCACAATTGAGCCCAAAATTTATGTTGTTACCCCATTTCCCCAAAATAAGACATCTCCTGATAATAAGCCCAATCGGGCTTTTGAACGCATGGCAATAAGGCCAAGCGCTTATTTCAGGGTTCAAAAAAATATAAGACAGGGTCTTATTTTTGGGGAAATACGGTAAGTAAGAAATTTGTTAAGTGAATTATATCCCATTTTACAACTTTTGTTGCCACATTTGTTAAGTCAATCTCTGCAGTTGTTAAATTAGTAAGACGGTTGCTAACTGAATCTGGCTTCCCCATTGACTTTGCTTGTCAGAAGGTTTGCAAACGGGGATCACATGACCCCGGGATGTTGCAACCGTCATAAATGTGAGTCAGTTGTCAAGCATTTGAATGTAAATCACGTGACCATGGGGATACTGCAACGGTCATAAGTGTGAAAAATAGTCATGTCGCTTTTTCAGTGGTGTAACTTCAGATAGTCACTGAGTGAACTGTTGTACCAGTATTTCTTAGTACTTGCCTTCACTATTCATCCATTGGCACAAAATCTGTAAAAAAAAAAAAAAAGGCCTGGAAAATTCATAAGACCTCACCCCCATGTGAAAAGAAGGAACTAGGAAATTGTGAGAAAGGGGACTGTCTTCTGCCCTATTTCCCCCCAAGAATGCATCAGACAAAAAGGGCACAGATAGAACAGTTTTTAAGAAGCAGTAAAGCAGAAAGGTTTTTTTCTTGTGCGAACATACAAATTGTACAAATAGAACTTCAATGGGAGATAGAAATGACTTCATCATTAAAAACTAGGAGTTCAGATTACTCATAATTACAAGCCAGCAATATTAAGGATCGTTCCACAATAAAATAATCCTGATTGTCAGTGAGGTAAGTGCAAGAGGCCAGTTAAGTTTACATTACTGATTTTGCGGAGCAATTTTTTAAAATTACAATGAAAAGCCACAAGGCAGGAAGAAACACAATGCAGAAAATGCATTCCTGTATTATTTCCCCCCCTTTTCCCTTTATTATGGCTTGCAGCACAACTACTGGAAAAAAAAGGACGGTATGGTACTTGTAGTTATGTTGCGTGATGAAGTGGAGGATATGTGACTTAGAGAAAGGATAAGCAATGGCATGACTGCAGATAGGGAGACATGAAAGTCCAGGAAAAAGTGAAAAGCCAGGGATAGTATCAGCAGCCCCCTTCAACCAGTAGCAGCCATGGTAGTTAAGCCAGTCTGCTCAAGCCAGCAATACAAGGAGCAGCTGCATCGTCCCAGCAATGGAAGTGCCAATCCAACAACAGCCAGAGCCACAAGTCAACAAGATTGGTTTCTGCAGCAGCAGTCAAACACTGTCTGTAGCAGTAAACCTCTGACAATGCCAGAAAGCCCTGGAAAGTCTGGCAGGGGGCCCAGTAGTAGCAACAGGCAATAAAAAACCATCCAATAGCAGCGCCTATCCAAAGGAAGGTTGACCAAAAGTTATTTGAATTGGACCTGAGAAGATTCATTCCCAAAGTTTGGACTGAATCAGCAAGAGGTTGTAAAGGATGCTGGGAAAAGAAAGGGAAGCAGAAGGAGAAGGTACTCAAACGAAACTTAGAATAAATAATAATAGTGGATAGAAGTGTTTATAGGAATAGACTACAGCAGAGGTCTACAACGCCCGGCCTGTGGCCCATTCAGAACTGGGCCGCGGAAGTGGCAGGCAAATGGCACATGTGTGCGCAGCTCCATTGCGTGAGCAGCAAGCAAGTGCATGAACATAAAGCTCCATTTGTGTGAGCGACAAGTGTGTGTGCCCACTGCTTGCACAAATGGAGGTGTGCACGCTCACCGCTCGCCCAGACAATCCCTTCTCCCTTCTCGCTTGTCTGTGCCAGAAAAGTTGAGGACCTCTGGATTATAGGATTATCATACAAATTATTGATAGGTTAATGGTGGGTAGAGATACACAATGTTGGCAGCATAGATTCCTACAATCAATTACACATTTATTAAAAAAGAATATTTAAATAATAAAAATATCTCTGTTGGAAATCAAAAGTCTTTCCTGTGTATGTTCATTGTATCATCTCAAAAAAAAAAATGTTGGTGAGGAATAAGAAAGTACAGGAAATCTCTACAAACCCTAATCTGTATAAACCACTGTTTCCTAATCTTGGCAGTTTGCAGTTGGGTAGACTTCAAATCCCAGAATTCCACCACCAGCATGGGCATTTATGAAAACTCTAGGAATTGAAGTCCACAAACCTAGAAGTTGCCAAGGTTGGGAAACAGTGATATAAATGATAGATGAGAATGAACCGTAGCAATTGATAAGATTGAAATTCAGAGGGTGCCAAATACATCTCGAGAGAGAGAGAATGCATTGCATATCACACAGTATGGCATTGTGACATTCTGCAGGTGATTCTTTATTCTCAAGGGAAGCCCCACGAAGATCAGATTGTAATGTGGTAGCAGATGGGGTATCGGGGGGGGGGGGATAGGGCACTGTCAGCAAAGCAAAACACAGTGCCGGGGCAAAGCAGCAAAGGGCTATGGTGGCCCTCTACAACAGTCCCACTTTCCCCCCATGCTTTGAGAGCAGAGCTAGAATGCTTGAAACCATCTCCAGTGTTCCACCCCACCTGGGAGCAGAGGAAAGGGGCATTTTAAGACATTGCAAATGAATGGCTGCCTTCCTCAATTATTTTTTTTTCCGGAAAGGGCCAGGCTGGACATGCCTCAGTAAATAGTGAGAGAAAGAAAGTAGTGAAGGTCAATTGACATAGAAGATTGCATGCATCTGTGCTGGGCTAGAGTTTCCCAGGTATTTGAGGGTTCATGTGTGTTTGTGTGGGAGTCTCTAGGGTGTTTGGAACTTTGCGTCCCACTATGGAGACTTCTGGAGCTTGGCTCTGTGTGCGTGTGTGCATGTGTATGTGTAGGTGTCTATGCTTTGCCTTGTGCCACTAAAGCTTTCTTAGCATTTTTAAATGCATAGATTGGGGGGTGGGGGAGATAGGCAAGTATGAGGAGTTGCAGCACCTCTGCAGGTGATTGTAATTTTGATCATGTAACTGTGGGGGTGCTGCAACAGCCATAATTTCAGGAAGGGGTCGTAACTCCATTCACCATAATTTTGAACGATCACTGAACAAGCAATCATAAGTTGACTTGCAGTATAGTACTATGAAAAATATATGATACTAATAATATATGCGCCATCTCTTAGCTGCCTGTGACTGTAGCACATCTGCAAGAAGTACATATAAAATTTTACATGCAGAACTGTAACTCTTTGTTATTAGTTTTTTTTAGCTCACATAAGAACCTCTTGGTATAATACCACTACCTGAAGATGCTCATATTTTTTTGTGTATGTCGGGGTGTCAAACTCAAGCCCGCGGCATGCTTATATCTGGCCTGTGGGGCTGCCCTGAAAACAGCAAAGGACTGGCCTGTAGTGCCTCTGCCAGTGAAAATGGACCTTGGGAGGGCCGCAATCAGTGATCTTAGCTTGCAAAGAATACAATGACCATAGTTTCTGGATTTCAGCTGAGTTCTAGTAATGCTTGTGGCATATTCACAGAATGTGATCATGCTGAACAGTTTCACGTCCTACTGTTACAAGGAAGTTGGATAACTATAGATGATCATGAGTCAGACTTTCCCCTTATTTGGCTTTAAAAATGTTTTACTCAATCAAGCTAATTTCCCTTCACATTGTTTGATAATGCCATTATATACCAGAGACTAATAATAAGAGGCCACTCCATTCACTATAGCAAAATGTGGTCCGAGGTTCCCTGGCGATCCACAAAATTGAAATTATATGCCAGCCTATGTTAAAAAATAATACAATATTAAAATCCTATCAAACAATTGTGAGAGCTAATACATCAGTATTCCTTTTTAATATGGTAAATATTGATTAAATAACTCATAGAAATAAAAGCTCTTTTGGCTTAGGATAGATTCAAATGAAAACCTTGATTGACCAATGCTAAGGTAATATCTGTGGACCTGTCTGGTCATGATAATGGAAGATGGAATGAATGAAATAGCAAGGGTTGTGGAGGAACAAGAGAAAAGATCTGAATGAAGGTATACATACATGAAAATCTGGAAAATGAAATGAAAAAATGGTTATTCAAACATTTTTCAAAAGAAAAATGCTTGAATAATCAGTTTTCCAGCATGGAATAAGGACTTCTGACTTGGGCAAGGGGTTAGACAAGAAGACCTTCAAGATTTCTTCCATCCCTATGATTCTATGATTTTGTTGTAGAATTGTACAATCTCATATGAATCCTCTGGGAAGAAAAACTAAACTAGGAAACAATTGAAAGCGCTCATATGTGCTTAAGGAAATGGAAGACTGACACAATTGTCAAGAAAAGGTATAGCAAGTAGTTAATACTTGCAGATATCAAGTCATAAAGGCTGGAATGCAACAGGAATTTAGGCTCACAAGAGAAGCTAAAGTCAACGATGTCAGTAATGAAAAAAAGGAAGGGGTGGGGCCACTGGAAAAATAAGATAGTAACAAGTGATGAGATGGCAGAGCTTCTCAACGACTACTTTGCTTCGGTCTTCTTTCTAAAGGGAAAACTGTTCAAATGAACCTAAGAAGACCAATTAAGGAGGAAGTGGCAATCCAAGGTAAGTAAGGAGATTGTTAGGGAACATCAAAGGAACTGAAGACTTCAGTACCAGATCAGTTACAGCTAAGAATTTCTGAAGATTCATCTCTGAGATCTTTTCACATCTTTGACAAATCATAGCAGTCAAGTATAAAGGCAAATCATAGCAGTCGAGTGTAAAGGCAAATATTGTACCTCTTTTCCAAGAAAGAGGGGAAAAAGCGGATCTGGATAACTACAGCTAATAATGGAAAACTCTGGAACAGATTGAATTTGTGAAAATAATAAATTGCTTAGCAGAAATTATCATGATTATAAATAACAAATAATTTTACAAATCGTTTTTGGTACTCATGCACCTCCCAGAATCAATTAATGATAAGTACTGAGGTACCATGGTAGAAGGCAGCTTGAGTTGTGAAAAAACAAGTGAGATATAAGTGTTAGTTAAATTCATTTAATGCTGATGCTTAATTGGATTTTTAAAAATCCTTCATTCTATGCTGAAAGTGCGTGATGTCCTATCCAATTGTATTCTCTATTTTAGTATTGTATTATACAATTATACCGTACATGTTATACAGTGAACTTTATTAAGTTGTGTACAGAATACATTTGCATTTCTTTTTTCTTTTCTTTACTATTTTAGAATGCAGTTGTTTGCAACCAAAAATTTAAGACTCAGATTTGTAGAAGAAATTTATTTAAAAGATTTTAATTCATATATTCATTACTTGTGTTCACATTCATTATTCTTTCCACCCTTTATATTTTAGTCTCCTGGAGTTGGATTGAATGGAAATATTGTGGCTTCAGGAAAAAGAATGGGTGAGTAACCAATCTGGAATCTTCAGAAATTGCCATTTATAGTGCTTTCCTATTTAAATAAACACAGAAAGGAGAATTATACAATTCTCCTTTCTGTGTTTATTTAAATAGTAAAGCACTATAAAGACTTTCTGTAAATCATAGATTTATCCTATGTCAGATATCTGCAAGTGTAGAGATTCCTTCAGTTAGCTGCTGCTATGCATCAAGTGCAGATACGCGGCTTTCAATTCCCATTATTCAGTGTGAAAAACAGTCTCCATAACTAGCCAGTGTAAGACAGAATATAGATAGTCCATAAGTTACAGTTGCAATTAGGTTCAGTATTGCTATTGCTAAGCAATGTGTTTGATGTCAAGTGATCGCATCACTTAACAAGGCAATCCAGGCAGTCCCGTTATCTTTGTAAAGGCACAAAGTGTATGCAAGTGCAGGGCGGCCCAGGAAAGAGAATATGTATGTTAGAGAGATGAGAAGCTTTAAGAAAATGAGACATATACCAGAGGTTCAACCATACTGAGCCAGATGAAGTGTCTCTCTCCATAAACAATATACAATATAATATAAGTGTACACATACCAGATCACTCATCACCCAGGTCAACAAGCACCGCATTAGGTGTTGGAGTTCCTGGACATCTGGTGACAAATGAGGCTATAAGACTCAAAACTATTGACTGAGGAATCAGTGCCAGCAGCTGCAAGACCACTGGAAGAAAGGTGGCTTGCCTATCACAAATACACAAAGACTAAAAGCAAAGCAATAATGATCTATTATTACAAATCAAATCCCAACAAGAATATCTGCCAAGAAGGCACCAGTTCTAGGGGAAAAAAACACCCCAAGATTACAGAACAGAGACTAGCAGACCAAAGTTGATTTATAATATGAAATATTCTTAGAAGCAGAATTGGAAGAACTGCAAAAGACTACACAGGGCAAAGAAATCAAATTCTTGTCAAAAGTAGCTGAGTATATAGAGACAAATCTAGGGGAGTCAGCAATGGAAAAAGCCAGCATAGCTATTGAATTGTTTTCATTCCCAAATAAGGCATCCTTTCCTCTGCCTTCTCAGAAAGAATAAAGCCCTCTGAAAAAGAGAAGGAGTTGAAACAAAGAATACCTGAGCATCTAAAATAATACAAAAATAACAGAATACGGTTAGTCCACTAATGAGAAAAGATGGCAAGGAAGTAATGGGCAGTAGAGAGAAAGCAGAGCTGCTTAATCCATTCTTTGCATCTGTCTTCACACAAAAAGATACTGGATAGCCACTGATAAGGAACGGTATAGGGTCTCTTGCTTGAGCAAGGGGTTGGACTAAAAGACCTCCAAGGTCCCTTCCAACTCTTATTATTCTGAAAACAAACTCTTTCCACCTAAGCACAAAGGAAACTGCCCAAACAGCAGAAGTAGGAAAGATTTGTTCCTAATTGACTGGATAGTTTTGGAAAACTGCAAGAGAAGGAAGACCAACTTTAATGTAGCTTAGATTGATTACAGGAAGGCATTTGTCATCCTGCTACATGATTGGATAATCAAGTAGCTAGAAATAACAGGAGTCAGTAGAAATATTTTTAAAAAGAGAGTAAAGTTTAGTGGCAAAATGGAAGACACACTAGCTGATCAATGGTGATAGACTGGGAAAGTTACAATGCTTAACGCATTGTAAGCCGCCCTGAGTCTCCGGAGAAGGGCGGCATATAAATCAAATTTAAAAAAAAAAAAGTTTAATATTGAGAGATGCATCTTTCACAAAGGCTTACTATCATAACTACTGCTTGACATTGAATGGATTCGTCAGTCAAAAATACTGAACAAGTCAGTCATGGTTATCAAACATCAAAAATATCCGCCAGGCTATCCCACCTCCTTTACATGGACGATCTGAAGCTGTATGGAAAAGCTGAAATAGAATCATTGCTCAGTTCTTTCCTGATATCGCAGTGGAATTTGGACTGGGCAAATGTGCTACCCTTATCATCCCCAGGGAAAAAAGCAATAAAAACTGAAAAATTGAGATTCTTTGTGAAAATCACATCAAGATTCTGGATGAAGATTGCTACAAATCTGGGCATCCTTCAAGCTGATAACGTTAAACATTAAGCCAGAAGTGTTTCTTTTAGGTTCAGTAGACAAACGGACTGAAATAAAATACAGGACTTTGTTTTTATACATGATAACTGCTATTGTATGCATAGACGTGGAAGGATGTACAAATTCCAACAATGGAAAAATGGATTGTGATGTTAATGAAATGGCTGAAATGACAAAACTCAGTGATTTAATTATAGATAACAATTTGATTACTTTTCTTTCTACAGTACGTAGAGACACTTTTGGACTTTCTGTTAGATCAAAATAAAAATGAAGTTTTAATTTTGGGATTAGATTATTAGATATATTATGACTATGAAAATAATTGTGTACTGATAGAGCTTAATAAATATACATTTATGTTTTTATGTATGTGTTTAAATTTAAAGAAGGAAATGTTTTATTATAAGTTATAGATATAGTAATATGGTACCCAGTAATATATGTATGTGGATTTGTTACTATGATGCATTTATGGATTATATGATTTAGTTAGACTAAGAGATTGTGTACTAGGTATTGTTCTTACTATTGGACTATTTGTTTTGTGTATCTAATATCTTAGTTGTGTATTCTTTTTGTTAAACAAGAATATTTTATCTTAGAACTGTATCCATGTTGAGGAGAATTAGAAATAACTCTTGTTTTGGGGGGGGGGATGTTACTTTTTAAATTATCTATTGATCCTTTTCCCCACTTTCCCTTTTTGCTATACTTTTTATATTTTAAGTTTCTATTTTTCAAAGTAAATCAAATTTTATATAAAATAAAATTTTAAAAAAAGGTTAGTAGTGAATACATCTTGATACTAAAGAAAATCTTAAAGTTCAAATTCAGTGGAAGAAATGCCATCAAGACAATTAAACCGGGACAGTCCCAATCATTAGATACACAGCTGGAATAGAAGATTGAATTCAGTGAACTAAGTGCCCTGGATAGGAAAACCAGAAATACAATGACAATAAATCATACCTTTTATCTATGCAGTAACATTGACAGATCTACTTATCAAGGATCACAAGTGGGCATGGAATGTTGCAAGTATACCAGATTGTTAAAGAAGAAAAAGGGATCTTTTTAAATCTCTTCTTTATCTGACAGTGAAGAAGATGCATCGGTGTTAGTACAACATGAAGGCTAATAGGAAAGACCAAACTGGTCCACAAGAAAGACAAATGAAAAATAGAAAAGAGTCACATGGCAAGACAAAGTACTACATGGCTGGTACATTTTAAAAAAAACTAGCAGGCAAAGCAGATAAATAATAATATCCTGCAGTGGCTAAAATCAGGAAAGTTGAAGAGACAGATGGGCTAATTCTGGCTATGCACGACCAAGCCTTAACAAATGCATACAAAGCCAGAATCGAGAAGAGGGCAACAGATAGTAAAAGCTGCCTCTACAAAGAAGCTGAAGAAACAGTGGATCACCTGCTTAGCTGTTGCAAAAAGATTGCATCGATTGACTACAAACAATGACATGACAAAATAGTAACGATGGTGCATTGGAGTATCTGCAAGAAATGCTATTTGCCTGCAAGCAAGAACTGGTGGAACCACAAAATAAACAAAATAATCAAAAAAGCTAAAGTGTTCTGAGACATTAGAATTCAAACAGAAAAGCACCTTAACAATTGTCAATAGGAAAGAGAACAAATTCTGCATAGTGGACATTGCAATCAAACAATACTATCTGGATATCCCAGGTCTTTGGGAAGGACGCAATAAATGGATAAAAATGCCACATCCATTCTAAACATCTGTCTGTGTGACCATCCATAATTTATTAATAACACAGGGAAGAGCCTTGGAGAGTACAGTGGTCTAAAGCCCTGTTATTAACATCAGCTGCCTGCAATTATTGCAGGTTCGAATCTCACCAAGGCTCAAGGTTGACTCAGCCTTCCATCCTTTCTAAGGTAGGTAAATTGAGGACCCAGTTTGTGGGGGCAATAAGCTGACTTTGTATAAATATACAAAAGTATGAAGGCTATTGCTTAGCGCATTGTAAGCTGCCCTGAGTCTCCGGAGAAGGGCGGCATATAAATCAAATTAATAATAATAATGATGATGATGATGATAAATTATTAAACTTGTACACTGGCTCTTGTGGGCAGCTCATAGCCACCAAACAAATAAAGTACAATAAAACCAATAAAAGATAAAACATTTATCAGTTCCTCACCTATTCTCAGGTTGTAGAGCTGAGACTTTAAGTAGGAATCCATTCCTTCCCAGCCATATCAGTTTCATACTCACTGCAAAGGAGTCTCATCAGTTTCTCATCCTCTGTAGCAGATGCATCTTTTTTTAAGTTTGGGTTTTGACCACCTCTGTCTTGTTCATTGCCTTTTCTTCTGTGCTGACTTCTTTTTAACCTAGTTTTCTAATATATTCAATTTATGGGCAACATACTTTTTTGGATATATAAGATTGCATCAAAATCATACATTGGATTAGGAGCATGTACTGCTGATAAGACAAAAAGTGGGATACATTTTCCTCATCAGGCAAAGTTCCTGCCTCTTGACAACATGAGGGAGTTTTACTTTATCTCCCAACTGATAACTGAGGAGTCAAGCTGTGGACAAAGCATATTCAGTGATGCTTAAAAACTAAATAGTCACTTATTGGATGGGTGGGAGAGAAAGCAGATTGGCTTACAGTAGCTACATATGTTGTGATTTTCCATAACATTTCTGTATTTATCAATCACTAACATGCCAAAAAAGCACTTTGTCAATCTTCCGTATACTACTAAAAGTCTGGTTCCTGTAACTTCTAACTGGGCAAAATTATGTATCCTAGGGCAACAATTTCTGAACAAAGGTACCTCAAATGGTACCAACTAATACAATGCATCCCAAATCCAGAATTTATGACTGCTATGAAATTTGGTAAATTTTATGAAACATTTTATCAATCGGAATAGAGGGACCTTGGAGTTTTTCTAGCCAAATCCCCTGCTCAAGCAGGAAACCCTATACCATTTCAGACAGATGGCTGTCCAGTCTCTTCTTAAAAACCTCCATGATGAAGCATCTACAACTTATGAAGGCAAGCTCTTCCACTGGTTAAGTGTTCTCACTATTAGGAATTTTCTTCTTAATTCAAGGTTCCTTCTCTTCTTGATTAGTTTCCATCCATTGTTTCTTGTCTTACCTTCTGGTGCTTTGGAAAATAACTTGACTCTTCTTGGTGGCAGTTGCTCAAATATTGGAACACTGTTATCATGTCACCCCTAGTCCTTCTTTTCTCTAGACTAGCCATGCCCAGTTTCTGCAACCACTCAACATGTGTTTTAATCTCCATGCCTTTAATCATTCTAGTTGCTTTTCTCTGCACTTTTTCCAAAGTCTCAACATCATTTTTTGTAATATGGTGACCAAAACTGGATGCAGTATTCCTGGTATAATCTTACTAAGGTTTTATAAAGTATTATGACATTTTATGACATAGAAAATGTCATAAAACATTTCCTGTGCTGATGTTTGACTTTGCTATATAGTTGAACATGAGCTGTGTTCAAGGCAAATACGTCTCTGAATCTATCCCAACTTTTCCAGTGAAGGCAGTACTTTAGAAATTCTGTTACAGTTGAAGGCATTGAGAAATCTGGTAAGGAAATCTCTATGAAACAATGACTCAAAGGATCATGGGTTGTCTAGTATAATATATAATTTAAGGGTAAGTCATTATAAAACTCAGAATAAAGCTTTAACGATAGCTCTTGAAGTCTGTAAGAAAAGCACCATTAGACTGCTTTGGAGAAGCAGTCAGATACTCTTAAAGCAGTTTTAAAATTACTATGACATTTTATCAATTTAAATAATTTAGGTTTGCTGTCTGGTACATAATAACACAACGCTGTCTGGCTTCTAGTATTGATAATACTAATCTGAGCTCCATTTCTCCACTCCCACAGCAGGACTTCAACTCTCCTCCACATGCAGAAGCAAATGCCTTTAGCAGGATGTACAAACAAACCTCAGATCTTTAATATCTGAGCTTAGTTTCTCTATCCTGCCAAAGAAGTTTAACTCACAAAGAAGGGAAACCTTCAGCTGGGTGCAGGAGCATAGCTCAGATTTTTTAGTTCTGCTTCTCCACCCAATAGGAGGATGTCAGCTCTCCTTCATGTGTGCAAGGGAACTCCTTTGGTGAGGTGCAGGAACAGAATTCAGATCTTCAGGGACAAGAAGGAGTCCTCTTAGCAGGTGCTTTCAACTTTCCTTGCCAACTTTCCCATTGACTCCCTGGAAGCTGGCAGAGAAGATTGCAAATGGCAATCATACCATTTCAGAGGGCTTGTCAACCAGTTGTAACTGCAAACAGGTTGCCAAGTACCCAGATTGTGATTGTGTGACCACTAGTGGGGCAGCATAATGTTTTATGACAGCTGGAAGTGCTTTATGGACCACCTTTTCCCTGACCATAGTAATTTCAAATAGTCTTTGAACAACTGGTCACAAGTAGAGAACTACCTGTAGATAGATAAGTTCATGAGTTCAAAAAATGGAAACTAGAGTGGATTAAAAATTTTAAGTAGAAGAAAGATGTACAGACTAAGATGATGCAAAATGTGACAGTAAAAATACTGAAATAAACTTTTGAACAATAGAAGCAGAAAATAGTAGTCAAAATAACAGTGTTAGTAGTGATGTCTGCTGTGAATAGACCTTTGGGAAAAAATATTGTTTATAAAATGTTAGATGTAGAACAAATTTTATCTGACAAGATAAAAATATTATTGAAAATTGATTTACAATTGACTGACCAAGAGAATTATTTAGAAAAGGGTGTTTACTAGATCTACAAATGACAAACCAAGGGAGTGTCTTGGTTAAATTTTTTCCTGCTGGATTTACAAAAAAGGCTTGCTAAATGGGACCACTAAGAAATGAAGATAAATCAAATTAGATGATAGGATTTGAACGAACTAAATATTAGGAGGGTTAGAAGTAAAAGGAAAGAATATAAAATTGGCGTATTTGATCAAGGTTAAAATACCCAGGATTCTATTTTTTTAAATAAGGCAGAATCTTTCACACTTACAGCTGATTATCATCCCATTGGTTGAAAAATTCTAAATTTAAGTGAACTGATAATCCTAGCAGTTCTCATACTTTCGCCACATATAAACATCTAGCTTTGTATCATTTTTCTCAATAAATAAATGAACCAGTTTGTTTTTGACTCATTTGGTAATTAGAACTTTATCTAGTTTTAGGATTTGTATGGAGCACATGACACATTTTAGCTCACATTTATACAGAAATACTGAAAATTAAAAAAGCAGTCACAAACTTTTAAGTACATTAAGATAAACTAAATATTCATAAATATTGCATTCAGTAAACTTAGATTCAAATAGTAGTTTCCAATAACCCTGTCCTAGTTTTTGTTCTTAGAATGCTTAAAGCATAATTTTTATTTTTTATAACACTACACTATCTGCCAGGCTGAAATTACATATTTAACAATACAATTCCTAAGCAAGAAGCAGTTTACCTATCTCTTATCACCATCTCTATCTGTATCTTGTCTTTATGAATGGAAACATTCCATCTAATTCTCTTTTTTATTACTTAATTTAGAAGAACTGAATGAAGTTGGAGAAGTAACCTTTTGATGCTTTATAGCCTTTTTAAACTCAAGTATAATTCTGTGATTTCTCAAAAACCACAAGTAGTGCACAAAAATAGATAATGCTGCCAGATAATGCTGTTTCACTTTCATAAAAAATCAAATATTGATCAATCAATTTACTAGCCATTCTGAATGTTGATGGTTTTGAATTAGAAAATTAGCACTATACTATTATCCATATTGATGTAGAAGAATTCTCAGTACAATAATTTAGAAAGTTTTTTAAATGAACAGGTTTTAATTAACAGGTATGGTTCCAATAGATATGCAATATAACTTTACAGTTGTTTAATATACTACAAGGGTGTCAAACTCAAGGGCCAGGGCTGAATGCGGCCCACAGGTCGCTTAGATCTGGCCTGCAGGGCCGCCCTGGAAACTGAAGGACCAGCCTATGGCGCCTCCATTTTCACTGGCAGAGGGTTGCGGGAGGTCGTGGCATCCGAAAACGGAGCTCAGGAGCCCATTTTCATTAGCAGAGCACTCAGGCCACCACAGGCGCCCCTGACATGAGTGATGTCGAGCTGGCCACGCCCACCCCAGCCCCTGAAGTCAAAAACAACCCTGGTGCAGCCCTCAATGAAATCGAGTTTGACATCCCTGAAATACTACATTAACTTGTTTTTAAAAATGTAAATTAAGCATTTACTGCTGCCTGAGAAAAATCAATAACATGCCATATTTTGTTTTTGTTTTTTTTAAAAACCATGTGTTTCTTGGCAGCTGCTTTTCCCTTGTATCATTTATTTCATAGCAAATGTATAAAATAATTATGAACATTTTACTTTTTTGAAAGCAGGTGATACAACTCATCTTCCACCTGTGAATTGTTCTATTCAGCATAAAAAGAAAATTGCAAAACATTGCTTCCTATGTGGAAAGAAAACTGGATTAGCAACTAGCTATGAATGTAGGTAGGTTGAATTTGCATCCTAAAACCATTTACCATTATTCAAGTGAAACAAAGAGATTAGTTGGGATAAATGCTAAATAAGTATTGAGATAAATAATAGTGCCAAGACCAATCTTTCACTTTTCAGCCAGTAGATTCTAAAATAAAAGAAACACAATCTATAAAATTTGCTTGCCTATTTAAAAATTAACAGAAGCAGGTTTCTTCTCCATCATTCTCTTTCGTTGTATGTAAATATGAAGGTGACCTTAAATTTAGCAGTGCTTGGACTATAATTGAAGGGTTATTGTATTCACTGCTAATTCCATGAACTAAATTTACATCAAGAAATGTCCTGCTTTTCTTAAAATTGGATTTTATCCCTCTAAAATAATAACTGTTTCCAAATAGAGAACTATTATAAATAAATGAGATGAGATGAAACCAGCAGAGTGGTGTAAATAAAAAGAGAGCATATATTTTGAATTAATAAAATGGTGAAAAAAGAACAGCAACAAATTGAGGGATTAAAAGAAATAGAAGATTAATTAAGAGTTTTGAGATGTAAACATTAATGGCAACAATTTTAGCAGATTGTTTTTCTTGGTGTTTGTGATGCAGAGTCTGCTTATTTTATCATTCATCCAGCCGGTTCTTCCCATGGAGTTCAGCCTGGTGCAGTGAGAGGATTTTTATTTTATTTTTTTAACAATTGGCTTGTCATTGCTACCGATAAGAGCTCAGAGGAAGGATCTGGCCCCAGTCACTTAGCAAGCTTCCTATTCAGAATAGTGGCATAATTAAGGCTGCCTCTTGCCATTTTTGCAACAACCACTCCAACTAATTTTAGCATTACATCTCTATTTTGTTTTTTCTGTCATTGTCAGTTTTTGTGTTGTTGATTCTTCTTGCCAGCTTAGTGTTATCTACAAATTTGATGAGTTCCCCTTCTAGTCCCTCATCTAAATCATTTATGAAAATATCGAAGAATACTGGGCTTAAAATGGAATCTTACTTTCCTCCATGTGGATGTAGTTCATTAAGGACTACATGTTGAGTACTGTTTGTCAGCCAGTTACAAATCCATCTGGCGGTGACATTGTCTATTCCACTTTTACTAACTTACTAAGAAATAGGTTGTGGTCTACTTTGTCAAATGCCTTACTGAAATCTAAGTACATTATGTCCATGGCATTTCGCTGATCCATTAATTTAATCACTTTGTCAAATAATGAAATAAGATTTGTTTGGCAAGATTTGGTTTGGATGAAGCAATTTTGGCTTCTGGTTATAACTTTTTTTGCGTTTAGGGTTTGTAGATTTGTTGCTTTATTATCTTTCCAAGATCTTCCCAGGTTTTGATGCCAGGTTGATTGGTTGTAATTTCCTGGATCTCTTTTTGTTCTTTCCTTTTTTTTTTTTTTTTGAAGATGGGAACCAATCATCTCTTTTCCAGTCCACAAGGTTCCCCAGTGCTCTTGGGGAAGGCAGCCTGGTTTCTATATTAGATTTGTGTTCCTGATAGAACTACTGAATTTTGCCTTCAGGATCCTTAGATACAGTGAAACATCAGTTTTTCCCCATTGTGTGAGTAGGGAGATGGGCGGTTGAGATAAATAAATAAATAAATAAATGTTCTTTCTTTAATGTTACTCTTCTAGACAATTAAAAACTCAATTTCACTCATTGTAATTTATTACAGAATGAATCTAGATTTAAACCTCTCTTAATGAAAATCTCAATAGATTCCAATTTTTAAAAACCAATCTTAGCTAGACTTTCTGGAATAGCAAAAAGTCTATGGAGAATCTCAGTCGTCCAGGTCATGGTTCTCCCAAAGGTGCTTTTTCAGGAGGCAATTGGAGTTTCTTGTGTTTTTTTTCTTTGAAGACATTTTGCTTCTCATCCAAGAAGCTTCTTCAGCTCTGGATGGTGGGGAATGGAAGGATTTATATTCCTTGTAGACGGCTGATCATTTGCATCCTTTTAGAGAGATGTTGAGGCCCTTTGGAGTTTTATCTGTCCTCAGGGTCACAAATAGCAGTGGTGCAAATAGCACTTTATTCTGTTCAAAGAAAAGAAAAAAAACTACGAACATGATATTTCTCCTTGTGTGACAGAACAAAGATTCCAGGTAATATGGCTATAGCTCTGCCAATCATTTCCTAAAACAATTTTCATCTGGAAATATCATGCTGTATTTAGGATGTTCAGAATCATAGAGAATGCTCATAGATTTCACAAACAAAAATTCAGCTAGAGATCATTTTTGATCTTCAGGGGGGAAAGTTTAAAATTGTAAATAAATATTCATGATCTTTATTGATAAAATACCTCCATCAACTGGTGTTTCTTGATCCAGTTTTCCAACATAACAAAGTCCTCTTAAATGAAGATGAGATTACATAATAAAAGCTAAAGAAGAATGCCTACATTTTGTAAATCTCATTTTAAGAGTAAAATACAGTATTTAAAAATCTTTGTTTACAGTTTCTCTTATCTGCCAGGTTTTTTGTTTCAAACATTAGAAAATGTTTAGTATATTTAAAAAGTGGGGAATTGCTTGGGCAAGAAAGTCACAGAACAAAGATTTGAAAAAACTGACAATGGAAAATAATCTATTGAAATGTGGTCTCTATTGCTTTATTAAACAATTGTTTCCTAGTAAATTATATGTTCTAGACAGAAGGATTGAATATGAGTGTTTGAAATGTTAAAATGTTCTTACAATTGTATACTTACGTACCCTCTTATATTGATGTTCATACAGTTTGAGTTGCTCTTTTTTATTGTCTTTTTTTTTTTGAAGATTCTTTTTTAAAAGTCTTTTTTTAGGTTTTGTCTTGATATTTTCTAACCCGTCGTTTTTTTCTTCAGATGTGGAAACAACTTCTGCGCAACTCATCGCTATGCAGAGACTCACACCTGTACTTATGACTATAAGAATGCAGGAAGGAGATTCTTGCAGGACTCCAATCCTGTTGTCAGTGCACCAAAGCTTCCCAAAATCTAAGCATAATTTTATGGTCCGTGATTGAACTGTTTTTCTTTACTGTATTTCAAATCTAAAGATTGGCAAGTAACAAGATCATCCAAAGCTCTATAATTCTGAAGAATGATGTAACACTCTTGTAAATGACATCTTTTATTCTTTAGTGAATCAAAATTTAAACATTAGTTTTTAAAAATGTACATTCTGATTTAGCAATTATTATATATCTTGTGTTAAGTATTTTATAATTGAAAATGTCCTTTCACTAGTCAAGTCTTAAAAGATGCACTTTAGAATACATACATACATACAGGTGTGTGTGTGTGTGTGTGTGTGTGTGTGTGTGTGTATGCACACACACAAAGAGACATAATGAGACTTGACAGGGTTCTGTATTGAAAATGTCTTATAATCCCTTGGTTTTCAGATACGTTCTTTTTAGTTTTTTAGTATGGAGGTTTCATTGTACTAGGCCAACTTTCCCATAGTGAAGGGTCTTGTAGTCCATCAAACCAGCTGAAAACCATGTTTCTGTTCTGGAAGTAACATATCATGTTAGATCATTATTCTTATCTGGCAGATTAAAAAGCAAAAACAAAGGAAGGATTTTCTTGTTATTAAATAGAAGACACTTTAATTTTTGTGATTTGTGTTTTTTTAAAGATCTTACAACACTGTTTCAGATATTGTTATAAAAAAAGAAAATGCTTTTTTATGTAATAAGTAGAGTAAGTGACTTGCTGTTTTACAGCATGCTGGCAATTGGAGGAATATAAAAAATGCTTAAGGCTTGCTATCCAAAAGCTGCTTTTTCAGAAGGGAACTGGACTATTTTTCCTTGAGGAAGAAGAAAAATATTTTGCTTCATATCCAAGAAGCTTCATCAGTTCTGATGGTGGGGTGATGGAAGGATAGATTCTGACAAGATGGTGGGTGGGGATGGAAGGATTGTATTTCTTTGCAGTCATCTGGTTTCTGAGAGCCATTGAGGCCACTTGGAGGGTTTATCTATTCCCTCGGGGTCACCTGAATCAGAGTGCAATTGGTTGTGGAATCTGATTGGAACTGCTGAAAGGGCTGCATTGTAGACTGGAGGTAGGTGATGTCTTATTCCTCCCCCTCTGTTGAGGGAGGATTGTTCGGTTCTAAGATGGATGGATTCTTTTACTCTTCTTTCAAACCAGTGGTCCTCTCTATCTGAAATGTGGACTTTGCTGTCTTCAAAAGAGTGACCTTTGTCTTTCAAATGCAGATGGACAGCTGAATCTTGCCCTGCCGTGTACTTGTGAAGTGGTTTTGTTTCATCAATGGACAGATCTGCACATCTCACTGCATTGTATTGCATATGTCACATTGCTCAGTTTGTGTTTGGGTGTTTTATCCTTGGGATGGACAAGCTTCTGCATTAGCGTATTCTTGGGTGTAAGGTGTATATGTATGATGTGTTGGTTGAAAATCCTCCTGAGCTTTTCAGATAGTCCTGCGATGTATGGAATTTTCTTTCTTTCTTTCTTTTCTTTTTCTTTCTTTCTTTCTTTCTTTCTTTCTTTTTCTTTTTTGTCTATAATGGAAGAGTTGGATCTTTTTTTGGATTTGATGAAGGCCCACAACCAATTGCACTCTGATTCAGGTGAGAGAGAGAGAGAGAGAGAACTAACGAGCAGATGACTGCAAAGAAATACTCCCACCCCCACCCTCCATCCTATCAGTATCTACACATTTTCTTCTTTGCAAAGAAAAATAGTCCAGTTGCCTTTTGAAAAAGCACTTTTGGGACAACTATGACCTGGCTGACTGAGAATCTCCACTCACATTAAGGTTTGATAGCAGATCAATGACCCAGAGCATATTAATGCTGGTGCAGGGTGGATAGCACTGGACTGGTTCTGCTGAAGTGTTAGAAGTCGGTGAATAAATCTATCAAGACTTGCACCAATCCAAAAAAGGATTCTGACCTTTTCCAAAGCTTCCAATCAGCAGACAGGGCCATCTATTGTTTCTATAACTGCACGGAAAGAACAAAGCCAACCTTAAAAATGTTTTTGTGTTGCTTATAAGGAAAGTTCTACCTTGATTGTCCATTCTGATCAGGGACATATGGAACCCTACATGGTTGAAAGGCAGTGAGTAATCCCTATTTGTGCTTTCTTCTGCCCAGGCTGAGCTAATTTTAGGGAAAGAGGGTTATTTTTTCCTCCTGCTGAGACTTGTAGAAGCAGTTCGTCCCTCTGGTCTGAGGGAATTCTTTGGGCATAAAAATGAGATGGTGACACTGATTTTCTCAGTTAAAGCACAAGTTCATCTGGAACAGGGTCAGAGAGTCAAAAGCAAAAAAGCTGCTCAAGATGAGTGTCCCAATGGAGCATATAATAAAAATACACTTGTAGTTCAAAATTATAGTGCTGGATAATGAAGATTAAGGGCTGTTTTAGATGCATTCAAAAGAAAAGTAACAAATTAGTTTCTCGCCAAATGTTAACTAGAGAGAATGCAAAGATAGAGCTATGTTTTGGCTCCGTTTCTGCCCATAAGTATGTACTGATGTGTGTTGAAAATAGAGGATAGTGGATTAAATTGGACAACTTTCACAATGCACATGTCTTTTTTTCAAAGTTCTCACCTTTTTATTTTTAGATCTCAACAACTATTCAGCATACTCATTCATCATACCTTTCTCTTGAAATGATGTTCAATGTCTCTGTATGACCAAACTGTCTTGAAATACGTATTTCCTGCACTGGCTGATTTTGTATTTAGTCCACTTCCATTCACCACCTGTTTATTCTAAAGCCTATCTAGTTTTACCATACATCTTAAATAACCCATTCCTATTGCACTCAGCTTTAATATCTGTGAATAGATGCAGCTCCTTTCTAGAGATGAGCAAAACTTTTATATAACAGCCAGCACCAAACTGAAATATACTTTGGGGCTATTTTAATGCATCCACAAATAAAATGAGAGAAATTTGAGACAGAAAGGGTGTCCTTACCAGTTAGAACAGACAGATGACCTAATTCTACTTTATAGTAAAGCTACATTAATAGAATCTTGCACGTCTGAATGTACAATTCTCTTTGGAAGGGTCCCTGCTAAGCCTATTTCCTCATCCATTTTCCAGTTGCAGGCCATGCTGTCTCCTATCTGACTGTTTCTTAAGCAGAATCTCTTTGGCCTGTCTCCCAAGGCATTTCCTGGATACCATCACAGTCAGGTACAGCTAATAACACGGCTGTAGAGAGGCAGGAAAAAAAGAAAGGGAGACTCCGCAGAGGAGGTGTGGGAGCAGTGGCAGACTAAAAAGTCATACTGAAATGTGATGGTGTCAAGGAGATGTTGGCAAAGATATTGGGTGCATGCTCAATTTTTTGAAAGCTGTTAGGACAAATGAGCCACAATCTGGACTGTCCTGTGGATCCTGCAAGATATTAAGAGAGGGGGATGCAGAAAGGACAGGAATTACATGAGTGTCTCCTTCCCAAAGAATCAAGACTTGGTGCTGGAAAAAAAACCATCCCGTTTAGTGTTGAAAAAAAAAACCCAAGGAAGTCCAGTTGCTTCCTGAAAAAGCATCTTTGGGACACCCATGACCTGAATGATTGACAATCTCCATAGACATTTTGCTATGCACTTTGCGATGAACACCCTTCGAATGGTGCGGGGGTATGAACAGATTTCCAGAAGAACTGCAGACTACGAGAACCATTTGCGCTTCAGTTTGAGATGCAGATAACACAGACTCCTCCCCAACAGCCTCTGCCTGTCTTCAACAGTGAAGGGATCCAGAGCAGAAAACATCCTGCAGCCAAGAAGGCTCCACACAGATTTGCACTACTCAGATGACCCTGAGGACACAGATAACTCGTGTCGTCACGTGACATTGTGACTTCCTTTGTTAAACGGGGCATGGGCGTGGCCAGGACCTGACTCATCTGGCCCATGGGCTGAGTTTGACAGCCCTGCTCTAAAAGAAAGCAAACGACTAGTTGTCTGCAAGGAATATAAACCCCTCCATTCCCCACCATCCAGTCAGAGCTGAAGAAGCTTCATAGATGAGAAGTGAAACATCTTTGAAAAAAAAGTCCAGTTGCCTCCTAAAAAAGCACCTTTGGGACATCATGTCTAATCTTGTTGAAAATGGGCACAGAAAAGGCGGGGGCGGGACCTGAATGTTGGCTTATAAAGTACTCAGGAATTCTTTCAGAGTTTTTAAATAGGATACTACAAAACCCCAGATAGTATCATGGCCTGTTCAGATTCTCGGATGTCTGAAGTATCAGAGATGGAAGAACCTCTTCAAGATTCCCTGGATGAATGCTAGCTTCAAGGGGAGACTAACAATCAGGCACCGAAGAAATGACTGAATAACAGGTGAGGTATCTGGAGGCAGCAGGCTGGTCACGGGCTCTCCCAAGGAGCTGAATGCAGAAAATAAAGAGATCTGAATGGTTCCTTGCATGGCACCCTTGATTGCCTGCTAATTTTCCATTGGGAACAACCATTCCATTTGCCAAAACTGATGGCCCAGGAAAGCCCTCATGATGGACGCTTGGAAGCCAGTCCCATGTCAGTCAGTCAGAATGTAGCCTAATTATGCTCTCACCTGCTGTTTTGGACATTGGCTACTAGTACCTATGCAGGCAAGCTGACATCTTTGGTTTCAGACATCTCACTGGGCTTACATTTTAGTACCAATTTTTTGTCAATGAACTTCTGATGAATTAATGAAGATGTTTTTTGAAAATATTGCCTTTAATTGCCACAGCTTGCTAACCTGGAAAGTACATATCCATTTAAATCTTAGCAGATGGTACAAAGGTTACTTGGATTAATTTAGTATTTCCAAATTTGCTAGTGGTGAGACATTTCGAACTTGTTAGGTTAGAGTTTAAATTTGATATGAAATCTCATGAATAACCAACTCTAGCATGACGGGGTAAAACATGAGGGCAAAAGTATAATTTTAAGAGATCAATTATTGAATTATTACTGTAAATCTTTTCAGCAATTGTAACAATTTTCTTTACTATCAATGCAACAATCCAGATACAGTATATCCAGTTAAAATATGCTTGACCTCTCAACATGGATTTGACGCTTTAGCAACTTCTAAAATACTCAATATGTTATTAATACTAAAGAATTAATTTCAGAATCCAAACCTCCTTTATTTTGTCAAAAGTTAAAGAAATAGTTTAAAATATGTACAAGAAGCTCAGAATCAAGAACTGGAAACTGGTCCTGTCAAAGGACTCAATGGATTCATGTTTTGAAAAATACAAAGTTTATGCCCTATGAATTAAAGCTGAAATTAATCCATCAAAATATTAATATCTCTGGGGCAGTATGTAGAATATTTGCTAAAGGATGGATTATCATTTGTTAGCATTGGAAGAAATTCAAGAGCATCTTAACTCACATGTTTTGATCATATTCTTTATATCCTCTTGGAGTAATGTTATAAAGTTAACAGAATGATTGCTTGATTGATTGAATTGGTTTCTGTAGTTGCCCCATGTCAACAAATGACACAGGGTAGTGTACATAATAAGATGTACTGGTCTGGCTAGAACTAAAGATTATATGGGAAAATGGAGGTTTCTCCCTGAGGATGAAGATATTCACTGTGGATGGAGCACTATTCAAACAAGTATCTATTTTTTACAGTGCCTTCTGGGTCTGATTTGCACACAGAATGACTTGCTGGCCGAAAATGTTTCTGCCACTAACATGGCCCATTATTGAGCTAGAATTATAGCAATAGCATATACCACCACACGGTTCTTCACAGCAGTCTCTGGGCGGTTCACAAAGTCAGCAAATTTCCCCCAACAAACTGGATGCTCATTTTACCAAAGGATGTAAGCCTAAATTAACCTCGAGCCCCATCAGGATGAAATTACAGTCTGTGGGCAGAATTGGCCTGCAATACTGCATTCTAACCACCAGATTTTTAATCTATATTTTTATTAAAGCTTTTAATTTTTTAAATATTAAATAATGTCCTTCCGGCATTCTAGTTCCGGCATTTCTGACATAAGACAAAAACAATTAAAACTATGAATAAAATAAAAGTTTATAAAATAAATATAAATGGCACTGATAAAAAGTGTTCCTATATATACAGCCAGGAAACTGGGCCCTTAACACACTCAGGTCCCCAGGCCCAAGTAACACAACCAAATCTTCACGGCCCTATAAAAAGACGAAGATCGGGGTCATCCTAACATTTCAGGGGAGAATATTCCAGAGGGATGGGACTATAGTAGAAAATTCTGATGTTCAAAAGCTGCATATTATATTGAATTATATACAATTATACAATACCAATGGCCCTCATAAAGTAAAAATCATTGAAGAAATTCATCTGAAATATCTTTGCTTAAATGAAAAAAGCTATTTTAAAATATTAAAATGCATTTGTCTCCCTTTTATTTAATTGAAAAATATCATAACTTACTTAAAAAATACCACATACTTGTTTGAAAACTGCTAAAAATATTTAAAAAGCATTATATAATTCCAACATATATGAATCAAAACGAGCTGCCAGTTAATAGCCATATCTAAAGTATAAAGTAGTTCAAGAAATCAGAAATTGAGTCATGTTAGTAGTAAATATCTAATAAGCAGTAGTATATCTAGTAACAATTTCTTAATATACAAACAGTGGCTCCAGTTTTCATAGCTTCATTTACTATCATTTTTTGAGCATTCTCTCTAGACATAAGACCATGCTGAAGCATTTTAAATTGCTGTTGTCGACTTTCTTCCAATTTTTTCCAGCGATCCTCTCCTTGAGATTTCTGTGAAAGCAAAATACAGAGTATGCTAATATTAATTCAAACATGTTAAATAAAATAATCACTGCAACATGCTCTACATGAGGCTACTCTTGAAGACCATCCAGATGTCACAAGTGATCCACAATGCTGATTGAGGTACCCCACTATACACCAGTAGGATTTCCTTCAACATTCCTAAAGTTGGTTAATACATCCCTAAGATCCTGCACCAAGGTCAACTGATAATGGTTTGACTACAAAGTCTCTGAAACTTGGAAAAGATTGGGAAGACACAAGAAAAAGTAACCCTTTTATGTGGCCCTTCATCAAGCTATCTAAAATTTTCTTCTGATAGTTTTATTGCAATAAATTGAAGTGGCCTCTCTTTTTTCTACATCAGGGCAGCTGGTATTTGGTATTCCAAATATTTCCTAGGAACTTAAGTGACAGGAAGAGCTTGAATCTTTCAACCCCTGTATTGTTCCCCTTGCTTTATCACTTTCAGGAAAGCCAATTAAAATAAACTTCCATGGAAAAAGATTACAGAGGAATCAGGATTTTTAAAAAATATATCTATACTAAAAAATACAACCATTTGCTAACAATGTCATCCCTTGCTTCAGTTCTACATGTGCTAAATTGGCCCCTTTGAAATTCTACATCAAAAGAATGAAATGCCACTTCCAATCTGAAACAACTAAGCACTGGACTAGGTTATCTCAACAATGAGCTGAGAGTGAGATCAATGTAATGTGGACACATCCCACAAAAAATAAGTGATGCCATGAAGTTCCTTGTGAAGATGTGCTTGGAAATGTAATTTTAGACTCCTTTCTCTGAAGTTCCTCATGCAAATGGATATGGCAATAGCACTTAGACTTACATAGTGCTTCTCAGCCCTCTCTAAGCAGTTTATAGACTCAGCCTTTTGCCCCCAACAATCTGGATCCTCATTTTACCTCATAAGGATGGAAGGCTGAGTCAACCTTGAGCTGCTCAGAATCAAACTGAAGTGAGCCGTGAGTTAGCCTACAGTACTGCATTCTAACCACTGCGCCACCACAGTAACAGGATTTGAGAAGGTGCTGTTGCTTTGTCTTCAAATAACAGGAAAAAAGCTGTTATTTGAAAACAATAAACGTAGACAAAATTCTAGAACCAATTATTAAGCAATTACTATGTAGGCATTTAAAAATTAAAGCACTGCTTGTCAGAAAGCAATGCTGTTTGGACTTGCCAGTGTCCTCATTAAGTGTTTTAGCAGAGCACTTCTCCTTGATCAGCAGGTGAGAGACCCAAAACCACCAGTGAGGAGAGGATGCTTCTTGTGGTTGCGGTATTATCCAGTAGCAGGCTACAGTTGCCAATTTAAATTCAAAAAACAATTTTCTCCAGATGAAGATATCATTTTAAAGCAAATTCTGCTAGGTACCATGCAAATCCCACTTCACTAATGTTTTCACCTTGGCTTGAACATCTGCATCACTTGCCTCGTGCATTCTGAAGGATGGCAAAGAGAAGAGTGATACCTTCCAAGCAGTTGGGATTAATGTGTATGTGATGGCCACCCCAATCTGTATTTTAGCCTTTGATGAGCATTGATGGAATAAAATTGGGAAATGATGGCATTATAGTAAATTTGAAAAGCAATTAAAAGAGAACAAAAGGACAAAAATGTTTTTAAGAACATTTTTGTCCTTTCTATTTTTTCTCTTTGAAAATGTAAGTTTCAAAAAGTTTCAGATATTAATCAAGTACTGAAGTATGTGTTGAAATTATACTTTAAATTTCAACATATATTTACTTGATTAACATTTGAACCAGCTGTTTTATACAAATTTTAACTTTTTTGAAACTTGATGTCATACTTTCATGCATGAGTATGAGTCTTGTATATGAGTTAAGAATGGAAATTTATGTTCTACGACCAAGATATAGAATATATTAAATCTATAGGTGTATGCTTAATTTTTTAAAGTGTAAAGCAAGAATATACAATTATTCCAATCTCTACACATGCTTCAAAGACCCATTAAATTAAGAGTCTGATTGTTTTATAAAATGCAAAATAAAGCGTTATTTTCCTTTCCTTACTTTGTCTAACTTCCATAATTGCTTTGATTTTTCACTAGGCTTCAGAAATTTAGTTTTTAAATATTCAGATTGTATTTTACGTTCAGTAGACTTTTCCATAATTTTTTTCTGTAGATCTAAAACTTGTTCCTTTTTTAAAATGGCTTCACGAGGCGATGTCCTAGTTTTCTTTTCCTCCTGTCTAAAAAAATGATGTAATAAATAACACTTTGCAATTAGTTGTGATCCAGAAACAATGACTTAATTACAACTTAATGAGAAAGACATACAAGAAGAAAAATACACATTTAGGCATGGTTCCATTCTAAACAAAAGGTGTTATGAGACATGCATCCAGCTAAATTGTGCCCTTATTTCTTCATAAATAAATTAAAAGGAATTAAAGTTGTAGATCTGTAGTCCCTGGTAGAGAGTTCCAATTTCTCAAACAGCAGGAATGTCTTAAGACTTAATGGAACTCTAATATACTTCTTTTGAATCAGTTGCAACTGCAAAATAGTTATCTCTCCATTTTTCCCACCATAAAAAAAGACAACAATAAATAGATAGGGAACACACATTAGCTGAGATTACATTTCAGGTTACATAACTTCTAACTGTACAGCGATCTGATTAATGGCAATAAACTTAAGCCAATTCCTAAAGCTGAGTGCTAATTCAGAGTATCCGTTGAAATTCAGATTCATCTGAAATACAGATAGTCATTGATTTATGACCATTTGCTTAGCAACCAAAGTTACACCGGTGCTGAAAGAAGCGACCCACTACCAGTCCTTGCAATTGTGACTATTGCAGGGTCCCTGTGGTCGCAAGATTGCAGTTCAGGTGGTTGGTAAATTATTTTTGACTGATGCAGTGTTCCAGGGTCACCTGATCACCATTTTCAGCTTTCTCAGCCAGCTTCTGATGCATAAAATCAATGGGGAAAGCAGAACTCGTTTAATGACATGATTCACTTAACAATCGCAGCAATAAAGGTCATAAAATGGGGTATGGTCATATGATGGTTCATTTAACTACATCACTTAGTGACAGTGGTCGTTAAGTCGAAGACTACATAAAATGAAGGGCAACTAAAACATTAATAGGCCAGAACAGTTCAGTGCAAAGGAAAACTATAGTGCTCTGAGTTATGATGAAGTCTTACCATAAACACACATTTTTCCATGAAATCTTGAACTCTGCCCTTTGGTTGTATGGAATTACTCACATACAGTATACAGCTGCCTATAAGTTGTCTGTAGCCCATTCTGATCATTATCACATTTATGGAATGGAGGGGCTTCTCGGGGCTAATTATGTGATGAGCTCTGTGCATGTTTGTATTGCTTTGTCTAGATTCCCATCCTGTTTCCCAAGGTAGAAATATACTCAATTATATCTTGGAAAATGGAACAAGAGTAAATGAGGAATAGAAAAAAATAATGCCCATCTCAGATCATGCATCAATCCTTCTGAAGACAGGAATATGCCCTATTCTTGGGGCAATACCCAGAGAAGCTGGCAGCAAAGATATACAGAGAAGGTGGCAGCAAAGATGGGGGCAAGATATACAGGGTATAAAAAGTCTAAACATCCCTGGTAAAATGCCAGCTTTGGAGGATGTAAAAATATCAGATCAAGATAAATCACTTTTTTCCAGCTTTTAACATAACAAGCTGTAC
Source organism: Ptyas mucosa (assembly GCA_012654045.1). NCBI lineage: Eukaryota > Metazoa > Chordata > Lepidosauria > Squamata > Colubridae > Ptyas > Ptyas mucosa. The sequence continues at coordinate 1,622,060 of WNWU01013815.1, read as the reverse complement.
AATTCGATAGAAAAACAAACTAAAATCTTTTAGGTGGGGGATAACAATAAAAATGTACAATAACATAGTTGCATAAGTGTGCATTTTGTTTGGAGCACCTTTTGATTTTATGACAGCATTCAATCTTTTGGTGTAGGAGCTTATCAGCATAGCACATGTTTTCTTGGGAACCTTTGTTCGTTCTTTCTTGCAAAAATGTTCCAAACCTGCCAGATTCCGAGGGCAGCTCCTGTGCACAGTCCTCTTCAAGTCACCCCACAGGTTTTCAACTGGATACATTCCAATTGGATAGATGGGCTATTCCAAAACCTTGATCTTCTTCTGGGGAAGCCACTCTTGTTGATTTGGAGGTATCCGTTGGGTTGCTGTCATGTTGAAAGGTGAAATGCCCCTTCAGCATTTTAGCTGAGACTTGAAGGTTTTGTGCCGAAATTGGCTGATATTTGCAACTGTTTATAATTGATTAAAGCCCCAGTTCCAGTTGAAGAAAAGCAGCCACAAAGCTTAAAGCTGCTACAATGCTTTAACTGTCACTTGTTTTTGTCAGACTTGATGTAGGTTTTTGCAACATGTAGCTGGGTTTGGATGTTTTTCTTTGTAAGAAAAGGCTTCCGTCTTGCCACCCTACCCCGCTGCCCGGACATATGAAGAATACGGGAGACTGTTGTGATATGTAGTACACATACAGTACTCACCAGAGATTTCTGCAGCTCCTTTAATGTTGTAGACTTCTTGGCAGCTTCACGCACCAAGTTTTCTTCTTCTTTTTCATTAATTGTAGAGGGGCATCCAATTTTTGGTAATGTCACTATTATGCCATATTTTCTCCACTTGTTGATGTCTGTCTTCACTGTGTTCCATAGTATATTCAATGCCTTAGAAATGTTTTTGTACCTTTCTACTGACTGATACCTTCCAACAATGAGATCACTTTGATGCTTTGTAAACTCTTTGCAGACCATGGCTTTTGCTGTAAGAGGTAACCGTGTAAATGTTCTAGTAAATCCTACTAGAACAGCGGAACAGTGGGTTTGTTCAGAGTCCCTTTAATTGATGGCAAGTTGACTACTATTTAACATTGGTTAATTCTGAACAGTCACATCCTTATTTCTAAGAGGGTATGCACTTATGCAATCACATTATTGTGTGTTTTATTGTTATTTTTCCACCTAAAGGATTTTAGTTTTTTCAATTTAATTGTACACTTTATTTGTTATATTAAAAGTGGAAGAAATTCTGAAATGATTTTTCTTGGTCTGATTTTTTTACAATTCAAAACCCTGACATTTTAACAGGTGTGTGGACTTTTTATATCCACTGTACTTCAAGAAAATCTTTCCTATTTCACAAGTGTGAATTCCTACGTTGTCCTTAGAAATATAACACAGTATAATGAAAGGCTAGAACATCAAAGAAACACCCTCTCAAAAATTGTGAACATACAGTATTTCAGATGTTAGTTATTCTGAAGCACAGAATAATGGTGAAAACCCATTCTTAAAGCCACAATGAGTAACATTGGGCCTTGTCTACGAGATTATTAAAGAAATAAATTTAGTGTGCACACTTTTATGCCATATGTTTCATCATAAATAGTGGCATTGGTTAAACCAGTGGTAGTCAACCTGGTCCCTACCACCCACTAGTAGGCATTCGAGCTTTCATGGTGGGTGGTAGGGGTTTTGTCCCTACTTTATAAATCACCATTACTGTGGAACCGGTGGGCGGTTAGAAAATTTTACTACTAACAGAGATACAAAAGTGGGTGGTAGGTATAAAAAGGTTGACTACCCCTGGTTTAAACAGTGGAGTCTGGATAAATATTACAGTATTTCAAACTAACTTTAATGCAGCTGCTCTGCCAAATTGTTCTCTGAACATACAGATTTGATCCAATTTATCCAAAAGAAGTTGTTCCTTTGCATGTTTTTCATGGATTATCAGATCCCTCTTCTCTTCTTCTGCTTTTTGCTGAGATTCTTTCAACAAAGCTAAACGTTCTTGAAGTTCCACAATTGACATCTCACCAAGTACACCATGGTTAGCAGTCTGTGGAAAAGAAAAGCAGAAGTATTATATTTCTGTTGTATCTTAATTTACATTAGAGTTCTCATGTAGACAACAAAAAAATTAAATTGAGTAGTTGGAGCAATTAGGTTGTGCAGTGAGCCAGAACACACAGTTGTGGTTGATTGGTTGGAGAGTGTTGACTCCTGAGTGAGGCAATCTGCTCTGTGATTGACTGCTGTGGGTGTAGAGGGGGAGTTTCCCATTTTTCTTGCCTTTTTCTTCTGTATATCCTGACAATTTACCTCATAATGCTCCTGTCAGCCTATCTTGTCTGTTGTACATATAGATGTAAAATGTATTTATTTATATAAAGTTCGTGTCAGCGTCTCTGACTTCATTTGGACACCTGCTGCACAATTCCCTGACATGTAGCCAATGTAGCTATACAAAAAATTTAGTGAAGATCTGAAAACAGAAAATAATGCATATAGTAGATGGAAAGACCCAGTATAATCACTTTACTGTTACCAAATAAAACAAGAACACCAGGTTCACATAATTTTTTTTTAGAACTGAAGTACAAACAAAAATAACCAAGGTAAGCAGCAGCAATTTGTGGATTATCTTTGATTTTCAATGGGAAAAAGTATATGGTAAAACATGTTACTTTCTTGGCTCCTGGTATTTAGAATCAGCTGTGAGGACAAAAGGAAAGTAAAAGCTGGCACATGGCCAATGAACCTTGGGTTGCCCAACCTCATGATTTAATATTATGAATGAACACAAACAAACATTATTAGTAAAACAAGATTAGATTCATGGTACTGAACTAAATAGGCCATTATTTTAGTCTTCTTTCCTAACAATTTGGAAGGAACAAATTATCAGGAATAAAAATTTAAGAAAGGTGGATTGCCAGAAAGTATCCAAGATACTGCAGATTTCATATTCCTGTCATAAAAAAATTATACTCAACCACAAGATGCTCACAAAAAACAAATGGCTAGGTCAGGTTCTAGCAATGCTATCCAACATTGTAACAATAGCTTCTAAAACTCTGGAAAAATTAACAGAGAAAATTTTTTAGAAGTTGTAAGATAGGATTTATAAGTTATAATAAACAAAAGATCTTCTTTTTCTAATTCGTGTTGGCTTATCCATAATATTTTGAGTTTACCTTGGTTAAGTCAATAAATCTATTTTTCAGGAATGGCAGATATTCTATAGCTCTTATTTGCTGAATCAGTTCATATCTTTTTTTAAATTTCTCTTCTTCTTCTTTTAAGGCTTGAAGTAGTATGTCCTGGCTTTTTTTAGATACTTCTTGAACTAGAAAAGCGGAAAAAGATATAAACTTTACTAATATACTATTGCCAAAGATAAGTAAATACAGAAATGATTTGCAAATAGAGTAAATTTTGGTGTAAATGGTAATTGGAGGTCTCGGTAAGTAGAGAATACCTTTTCAAAGAGCTCTTGCTATTCTGCAAATTGAATCACCTCTCAGTGACAATGTCCTCAACATAAACCCCAAAAGGCAGATCTGTATTCCATTCCATCCCATTCCTGCACATGACATCTATAGACACCATAAGGGCAGCAGTTTCTTTAATTGTTTTAGGGGCATTTAGGGATTCCACAGATTAAAAGCACCACCAGGCAGCAGAGGAAATCCATTTTGTATAGAATGAAATCTATCTAGAAATCTCTAAGTTCTGAAGTATTCAAGAGCTGTTTTTAAAATTTTTCAGAGGCTTATACATTGGTGATGGTAAAACTTTTAAGTGCAACCTCTTTTAAGCCCAAAACTTTTAAGTGCAATCTCTGAAACTAATGAGTTTTCTCATTTTAATTTGTCTTCTCAAATTAGATAGCTGGAAGTCACAGAATAGCAGCTAATTGTGAGGTATGGGGAGAGGAGTACATTTATGATCAATTGGATTCCTTCTTTGTCTTCCTCCAATGGTGCTCTTGGCCCTGTTCAACACGCTCAATAACTCTGTGAACTATGGGGAGAAATCAGGAGAGATGGACCAAGAGAGGACACATGAGCATGATTCTGGCACATGAGCATGATTCTGTCAGTTGCCTTTTGATTCCAGGTTGTGGCCAGAGCCTCCACAGCAGGCATCCCCTGGATATCCTCCAGCTCACTCTGTAACCTGAGAGGGTCCATTGGTTGCTGAAGATGGATTAGTCAAATATGTCCAGCCTCCCTGCGGAAGGGGGCAGCACTGGAAAATTTCAAGACCACTATGGCATGGCCTGATCATGACAGAGGGGATAATGATAAATCTCCCACCAAATCTCATTGCTACTGCTCCAACAAGAAGAATAGTTATGAAATGACATCTTAATCGTTTCTCTCAAGTTCATAAATGCTCCAGTTGCTAAATAATTTTGTTAAAAGTCTGTAGATCTGACACTCTAAATACCTATTTGCTGTTTGCATTTTTGGAGTTTCATTTGTGCTTGCTTCACATTTTTATGTCCCTCTGACACTTGCTGAACCTTTTTTTCCTTTTCCTTCCTTTCTTGAAGGCATCTTTCTGCACACAAGAGACGCATTTCTGCTGTCTAAAATCCAAAAGTAATTCCAAGTAAGCAAATAGATGTAAATCTATTAGGTTCAATTGGAAAAAAAGAAGATTGTTTTAAATGATTTCACAATAGTCTTCCACCTCTTTATTCAAAGGTTAAAATGATTGAAAAGGAAGTTAGAAACACAACTTGATCCCAGCTTCTCTGCAAATCTACTAAATAATTTGTTCTGAAAAGAGTTCAAAGGTAGGAAGGACTGAAATAAACCCTCATAAAGCAAGTGATTAAAAGTTGATCAACATATATATTTGGAGATCTGAAATAAGATATCAATACATAAGATATCAAAAAACAAAACATTTGCAAGCCATGAAAAAATATCTAGATGCAGCAGTAAATTTCATAACAGTCAATTAGTCAAAATTGCATCTTAACAAAACAGAGGCACTGTGAATAGAAAGAGGGAGATTGTGTAGTTTCTTATTAAGTTTGAATAAGAAACATTATGTGCTTTATGTATTATAGCCTTTGCACACAGATCCTTTTGGGATTGAAAAAAGGGGAAATGGGTTTTTTATGAAAAGCATTGTTTTTCCTGCATCCTCAAGAATGTACTTAAAACTCCTTTTTCTGCCAAATGCATTTGTCTATAATTTAATAATGTATCTATAATCTATAACCCACATGTGGAACTCAAACCCATATAAAATCTGAAGAACACTCAGTACCTCTTCTCTCTTCTGTTCAGCATTTTTTTTCTTTTCCTGAATGCAATATTGACGTGCCAAAATAGCTTCCTCATAGCTTAGCTTTCCTTGTAGTTTTCTACATTCTGCTTCTATCAGCTGTTGGTCCAAATCTTTCCCACGCATTTGTTGTTGCCATTCCAGAAATTTTGATGGATCCTGTGCTCCTTGGAGAAGATGTTCAATTCTATAATAAAAATTAAAACAGGTTATTTGAAGGGAAACAGTACAACTCAAACACTGCTGTCTTATGTGAAGGCTAGAATAGTTATAAGTGGAGGCCTTCAGCTCATCTCCCTTCTGCCTCTTATTTCCCTGGCATTTCCAGCCTTTTTCCTAGACAAACCAAACACCCTAAGGATAACCCCTAGGTAAGTTGTCTGCATCTCTTTTAGGTTGAGAAATAAGCTTTTTTCACCTAACACCTAGAAGCAAAGTTATAATCAGAAGCCAACATGGGTAGATCACGTCAAACAAACCTTTTTTCCGTCTTTGACAAAGTCATGAATTAATGGACCAGAAAAATGCTGCAGACATAGTATACTTGAAATTCAGTAAGGAGTTTGACAAAGTAGACCACAATCTACTTCTTGGTAAGATAAAATCAATGTGAGATAAAGAGCATCACCACCAGATGGATTTGTAACAGGCTGACAAACTGCACCCAACATGTAGTCCTTCCCCAATGCTCCAGAATCTTTGAAAGATATGGGACAATGGTTCTGAGATAACATCTGCAAGTTCCTTTAGAATTTTGGGATGCAATCCATCAGGTCCCAATGATTTGAATTCATCTAGATCAGTCTCCTACTGTTTTCTTGCTTATTGTAATTTCTATTTCTAGACTCTCTTTTACTATATTTTGTTAGGTTGAGTTGTACAGATTGGTGATAGATAATAGATTGGATGGATGGATGGCTAATAGATAGATAGATGAGATAGATGAGACAGACAGACAGATAGATAGAGATAAACAAGCAAGCAAACAAGCTGGGTCTTGTTCAGTGGGCTGGATCTTTGCCCAATCTGGCTTCTTTAGGAATGACTGACTGGATTTGGGAGGTCATTGGTGCCTCTTTAAATGAAGGAGTAGTAACTCTTCTTGAAAAAGGCAATGGTATGCCTCTATTTGAAGAATGTCTATGGAGATTCTCAGTCACTCTGTTGTGATTTCTAGCATGGTAAATTGATTTCAAACAGTTCACCCAAAGCTTGTACAAATGTTCATTATCTCCAGTCTCTCACAAGTGCACCTCTTTTAATTACAACTGTTGAGAAACACACATCTGGTTCTTATACCCTAAGCTTTGAATCAACTTTCAGAGGAGGTAGTTGGTCAATCGTCAGTAACGAAGTTTAAACATGCCTGGAATAAACACATGTCCATCACTCAACAAAAATTTTAAAAATGAAATAAAAAAATAAAATAAATAAATAAATTTAAAAACCAGAAAACTCAAAGGACAGACTTGATGGACAACTAGGTCTTTTTCTGCTGTTGGTTTTCTAATTCTATGTTTCTATCTTTATGTACCATTGACTCCTGGAGATTGCCAAGTCAAGTCCCTGCCTCCTTCCTAGGGCTGAATGGGTGTTACTGGCCGAAGGTCACCTACTGGCTTTGTGCCTAAGACAGGACTAGAACTCACAGTCTTCCAGCTTCTAGCCCACTACACCAAACTAACTCTCCTCATCTAAAAGAACTGAAACTACTAAAATAGTTTGTTTGTTTTTTTAATTTGATTTATATGCCGCCCTTCTCCGGAGACTCAGGGCGGCTTACAATGCGTTAAGCAATAAGTTATGCCTTGGATTCTTCTTATGTACTTATTCAGAATTCCCACAACTATTCCTATATCTGATCGCATAGCCTGACCTTTATTAATAATCCTTGGAATCATTTACGTTTTGAAAGAGAGAATAATTTTATTATAAACAATAGATAAGTATCTTAATTTCCTTTAATGCAATATTGTCATTCTTTAGAAAACATAAAAACACTATCAAAATCTAGCACAAAATCTAGTACCTCTTAAGCTCCTGTTCCACTTTTCTTTGGTACAGAACACCTTCTCTTAAGATGGCTGCTGCATTTAGCTTAACAGGAGTACTGTCAGTCTGTTGGATAAATTAATGCATAAATATTTTTATAAGGAAAACTGCAAAAGAGAAACCTTTAACAGTCTACAACTGATATAACAGTACCATATTCCCTAATTACATTTTTTTAAATTTTCCAAGACAGCCTACAGCCGTGATGGCGAACCTATGGCATGGGTGCCACAGGTGGCACGCGGAGCCATATCGGTGGGCACGTGAGCTCAGCTCCGGCACGCATGCATGCGCCAGCCAGCTGATTTTCGGTCCTTTTGGGCCCACAAGAAGTCAGGAAACACACTGTTCCCGGCCTCCAGAGAGCCTCTGGGGAAGGGGGAGGCCATTTTTGCCCTCCCCAGGCTCCTAGAAAGGCTCTGGAGCCTGGGGAGAGCAAAAAACGAGCCTACTGTGCCATCATGTGCCAAAAGTGGGGGGAGCATGGGCGGGGCGAGGCGCATAGAATTAGGGATGTGGGCACGCGTGCATGTGACCCCACCGCGCTCCCCTCAGTTTTGGCACACGATGGCAAAAAGGTTAGCCATCACTGGCCTACAGCCTAGGATTCCTGGATTTTCCATCCAAGTACTAATTAGATCTGATCCAATCTGCCTCTTTTTCAAGAACAGCCCATTTTTCTTCAACTGCTCAGCCAGTTTTGTTTTGTTTTTTAATTTTATTTATATGCCGCCCTTCTCCGGAGACAGGGCGGCTTACAATGTGTTAAGCAATAGCCTTCATACTTTTGTATATTTTATACAAAGTCAGCTTATTGCCCCCACAATCCGGGTCCTCATTTTACCCACCTTAGAAAGGATGGAAGGCTGAGTCAACCTTGAGCCTGGTGAGAATTGAACTCGCAGTAATTGCAGGCAGCTGGATGTTAAATGCTGCCTTAGTAGGAGGCATTAGCCTCCTACGCCACTCAGGCTCTTTTTGATGTTTTTGATGCTCAGAAATATTATATCATTTTCAATCCAATTTTTTCATCACAGTTGAAAAATTTTCTTTAGTGAAAACTGATAATTAACAGAAAATTGCAGGAATGAGGCATATTACAAGAAAAAAAAAATTAAAAAGCCCCCAAATCTGCCCCTCCATATATTTGCTGCCATCAGAAACATTAAAGAAGTCCAATGTTGCTGATGGCAGGAAATATATGGAGGGGCAGATTTGGGAGCTTTTTTATTTATTTATTTTCTTGTGAAATTTGAATATGAATATTTTCATATTTTTAATTTTGTTAGACGTGCCATACTAAGAGTTTGGAATAAATATAAAACAAGGCTCTCTACGAAGCTGCCCCTCTGGGTGTCGCCGCAGGAAGAATTTCTTTTTAGAAAAGAAATGGTGGCAAAGCCAGATTGGTTGACATATGGAAAAATTTAATTTTTTAATTCTGGTGAAAGCCGAGGGAAGAACTTGAATCAGAAGGTTATGCTTGTCATTGGTTTACCTATCAGCAACTGAAAGAAAGGTTCAAACTGGATAAAAAGTGCTATGGATTTGATTTTGTTAAAAATCAATTGGAATTTTCATTATGTGGCAACGATGAACATATTATTGCTAAGATTTATAAAATGTTATTGAAACCGAACTTAGAAATGAACATGTAAAACATCGTATGATTCAGTGGGCAACTAATCAAGGAGAGAAGCAACTTAGAACTGAGGAGAAATTTTCTGACAGAACAATTAATCAGTGGAACAACTTGCCTCCAGAAATTGTGAATGCTCCAACACTGGAAGTTTGGAAGAAGATGTTGAATTACCATTTGTCTGAAGTGGTGCAGAGTTTTTCCTGCCTAAGCAGGGGGTAGGACTAGAAGACCTTCAAGGTCCCTTCCAACTCTGTTATTCTATTCTATTCTATTCTATTCTATTCTATTCTATTCTATTCTATTCTATTCTATTCTATTCTATTCTATTCCTACTACAATAGAGCGAGTTGGAAGTCAATGCTTCTTTTTCTTTTCCCTACCTGTCCTCACTTCTCTTTCCCCTCTCCCCTCCCCCTCACTGCTATTTTATTTACTTTTGTATTTTATAATACTTTATAACTTAATAAAAAGTTAAAAAAAAAAACAATGAAGTCCTTGGCCACCAAAAAGTTGCCTGTCCGTTTTAAAATTGATTTCAACTGACTTTTTTGAATCTCACCAATTTAAAACATTAGGCTACCCAGAGCTGCTCCTCACCTTGAACTTGATTTTCTGGGCTTCAAATTTTTCAACAAGGCTTGGGGTTTCCTTCATCTATAAGTAAAAATTAATGTAGCTTTATTATATAACTTATTCTATTGAAAAAGGCATACTTCAAAATCAAATTATGCATTTGATTGTCCATGGAGATTCTCAGTCATCCAGGTCATGGTTGTCCCAACAGTGCTTTTCAAAAGGCAACTGGACTTTGGAAAAAAACAATGGAAAAAGAAAGTAAAAAGCACCTTTGAGATATGCATTTGATTATGCAAATTATGTAAATATTTGCCAATAATAAATTGGATAAATAGTAGAAAATAAAGGAGGGTAAATTAAAGGAGACCCAGAATGAAAAGTTCTATTAAAATGATAAATCTTGACCAAGGCCAGGATAATTTAATTGATAATAAAGACGTAAAATGGGAAGAATAATTGTCCATGCAAATACAACCCTCCCTTATTGGCAGCCACATTTTTCAAAATTGTAGTTACAGCTCAAAGGTACTAAAAGAAAAAAGTAAAATATAATGCTTATTGCTAATTACAGTGCGTATAAAATGAATATAAGGCCTGCATAGAAGTTTCTTAAGGAAAAAAGACCCCACCTGGTACAAACAAGTGTTTGTACATAAAAAATAAATTAATGGAAGATAATAAGATGCCTTTTTTAAACAATCATAATCTATCACATTAGGCATATGATTTTGAAAAATTCTGAAGCAAAAGAAAAGGCTGGTGTTAGGGAATATTCAGTCATTATTAAAAAGTATTTTTATTCCAAAATTTAACTGTGAAAACGTCTATAAGTAGTACACAGCTATTATAGATTTAAAGTCAGAATTTGACTCTTATTTCATGGGGAAAATTAAAAATTTACAAGCTTCCATAATTTATTGGCACTTGTTATTACTAGTACTGATTAGTTCTTTTCTTTACCAGCAAACTACCAAGACTCTGACCATCTACAAATATAAATAATAGCAACAACTCACAGCTTACGTGCTGTTATACAATTGCTAAAAACTTCAAATTGTGTCAGTATTAAAAGTGAACTTAGAATGAGCTCACAGCCTATGCTGCAAATCATTATCATTATCAATATCAAATATCAACAAAACATTATTCAAAATTATTTAAACAATAAAATCACAATAAATAAATCTTATTACATTCTTTTCTTCCATTTACTCAAAATTACATTCATTTCTTGATTTTTGTTTTACTTACACAGCATTCGTAATCAAACTTTGGGGCTGCACAGTTGAATTGATTAATATTTGCTTCTAGCAGTAGTTCCTAAAAGAAAATATAAATTTCATAAATTACATAAAGTGTAATTTTAATGCCATTAATTAAATGCTGGTATGTGACTGTAATAAAAACTGATTGATTAATGCCATTAATTCTTTGCCCAGAAATTTAATGTTTATTCTTTAATGTACAAAAGCCAATACTCTATTTCTCTCTCTCTCTCTCTCTCTCTCTCTCTCTCTCTCTCTCTCTCTCTCCCCCTCCCTCCCCCTCTCTCCATCCCTCCCTTCCTCTCTCTCTCTCAGCACTGTAAAAGCAATAGCTGTTTTCCAGATGAATAAAATATGGTCCTTGTTGTCTATATTACTGAAACTTAAAACAGTTTGCTCAACTTTATAGTGATCCCAGGAGCCATTAATGCCAGTGAAACTTGGAAGGTGTCAGCCAGTATTAACAAGCCAATAATATGGCTTTGCCAAATCCTAAGGATTCACTATTTTGACCATATTACTAAAGAAGATGTGCTCCAAAAGTTTCTCCTGCAAACTATATAACATTGTTGCATGCAGATGACTCCAACTTGCAGATCATATTCTCTACATAGAAAACAATCTAATCCCTAAAATGACAATGAGATGAACCCTCCCCCCTACGATGATGACCTCATCTAGAATGGACTGGTGTTCTCTTGCCATTTTCTTGCCTAATTTGGTGTCTTAGCCTTTTTATGAACGGTAAAAATATATAGCAAAAGCGTTTAATCACATATCACATAATCATATCACATAAATAGGAATCTGGGGCAGAACCTTGAAAAGCAATTATTCAAATACTAGCGGTTAATTATAATACGATTATGACTTCTCAGCAATTCCCTAGAAACCACATTGATATCTCAAAAGACAACAAATATGGGTAGATAAATTCCAGAAAATATAGTGAAATAAATAAATTATTAAAATACTAAACTTGCCTCTGCCTGCTGGCGATTCTTCAGTTTGATTCTTTCTAGATGCTGCTTTATTCTAGGAGGTTTGTAAGTATTCTTGGGAATCTGAGCATAAATACACAGACATAATCTATAGATAGTCATCACTAGCAACTGCTTTATATGGTAAGCATTCAAAGATATGATGGTGCTGAAAAGAATAGCTTTATGCACAATGCTCACATTTATTACCGTATCTCTCCACTCTGGAGGGAGAAAGAATAGGTCAAGCAATCTTTCTCCTCCCCACTTCCAATGCAGTGAGTTTGGAGAAGAATGGATTATAAGAGAGTAAGCAAGGACACAATGGAGAATACACCAGGCTGTTTGCATAGTGTGCTTGCAACTCTCAGCACATTGCTTTTAGCGTGTGTTCTCCACTGTGTGCCTGCTTACTCTTGTCATCGCTTTCCCTCCGATGGATGTAAATGTTAACAATAATCACCTTTTTGCCAATTATTCTATTGCCAGGGTGAGCATTCCAAAGCGTGCGTGCGGGGCGGGGGGGAATAGAGAAAAGGAAAGCACACTTGTGGTCATACAATGTCCCACTCAGCAATCAGTTTGCTTAATGATACAGTACCCTGTCCCAATTGTGGTTGCTAAAGAGACTACTTGTATTCTGCAGGAGCAAAAGTCACTGTAGATATGTACCACTTTCCTTCACTAATAATGTTGATGAGTAAGTCTAAAGTCTTATTAAATGGCAACAGCAATTGGATCAACACTACATTGTGACTGAACAGCTAATTCGCAGTCCACATGCATTTGGGGAGGAAGGGGTGGAAAGAGCAATTGGTTTTGCACACTGTGAATTTGATCCTAGGTAATGGCAGGTATTTCTCTCGCTGGGCACAAAGAAAAAGTATCTGCTGTGAGCAACATGTAGTCATCATGAAAGGCATCTAGCCAGTAAACGCTCAGCTCCATTCAGTCGCCCGACTTCTCCCAATGCAAGGGATTACAGGGTTGTTTTTAAAAAATTAATACAATCCCAAACATTGTTGTTCTGTTGTTTCCATTCTATACTTCCAGCAACCCTAGAACAAAACTAGATGTATATTTAGTAGTAGCCCCTAAAAGTTCACACTTTCTTGGGACTGAATTGAAATGGTGGTTCTTTTAAGCCTGGGTGAAATTTCTTTCCCTTAAATTTGAGTCCTTTTGGATTTGCTGAGATATTAGAAACTTTTTGCTTCCTCACCTGACTTTATCATCTGTTCTGACATATGGCAAAACTAGGAAAGACTCTGGTAAAGCTGTGAATTAAGTTTAGGAGAAGTTTCCTCTCTCTGATTCTGAGTAAGGTTTAAAGGCTTCTTTATTCAGTTTGGAGAAAAAGCCAGCCTCATATTATTCTTCTGCACTGTTAGAGACAGGTTTCTGGGCAGAGAAGAGAGGTCTCCAAACCCTGGTTTACTGCAGCATGCCAGAAACTGGGCCACACAAACAAGTGAAGCCCCATCCGTCGGATTTAGGCAGCATGTGAAACCATGTCCCCTCTGGTCCACGGAAAAACCTCTCTCTATGGAACTGATCCCTGGTGCCCCAAAGGTTAGGAGCTACCAGCCTAGAAGAAATCCAAGTTGAAGGAGCTTATTTTACAAAATATTTGCATTCTAAAGTTTAAACCTGAAGTTTAAGGTTTTTTTAAATTAATTCTTTGGGATTCAAATACTTTCAAAAATCAATCAAGCTTTTTTTGGTATAGAAGAATACAGAACTCACAGGTTTTGTTTTCTCTTGTCGTGGAATTTGCTCCGGAATCAGTATAGCTCGTGGATTAGGGACCGTCAAGTGAAACTCATTTGGTTCAGTCGTCTTTAAAGTTGTAGTAACATGTTTATCTGCAGTATTATCCAGCTGACTGATCAATTCCTGTATTTTTGGCTGCCATCTTACAGGAAACAAAACAAACAAACAAAAATACAATTTTATTTTTGGCTTTGGCCTCCATCTGCTTAATGAATACTAGTATAAGCAATTTTAATTATTTTACAGAATCTAAACATTTAGATTGGTCCTGAACTGGAAGTCTAATACAAATAATTAAGAGTGCCAATCTGAGATTCAAATGAACAGTATTACTTAAGATGCAGTTCCATTCAAACAGGAAATCATGCACATTTTTGAGAAATATTTCCTGACGGTGTATTGGGAATTACTTCTGAGAAAGCATGTCTACAATGTTTCTATTACTTACTTTTCCAGTGGTTCAATCCAATTTTCATTTACATAAACCGAATCATAAATCTGACTCCATTCATCTTTTATCCATGTTTGCAAATTTACCATATTGAAAAAGAACCTAAGGAACTGAAAAGACTGTATGCATTAACGAAAGAAGTTTAATCAAAAAATATATATGCTTTGAAATCAGATCACATTTTCCATTTTTAGCAGTAACGTATTCATAATTTCTGTTGAAATATTGCCTAGAGCACTAGAAATGTCCATAGTAGGTATTTTCCATGAGAACTGAGGAAATATTTTGGAAATTTCACTTTTCTCTATATTTATATTCTGCAAATATGCCCTAAAGTTTCAGAACCCCCAAAATAGTGTACACTACAGTCTGGTACAAAGAACTGCAGAAACACTATGGATGTTCTTATCATCACAATAATAATATAATACAAGGACTGAATGAAATGTAATGCCTCCAGTGTTGCAGTTTTCTAATAGATAGCAATAGCAATGGTGGGAGGTTGCTGTGAGAAAATGATGTGTTGCTATTGTGATATGGAAGCCTGCCATGAGTACTTGTCAGTAGTTTAAATAATGTGGAATTTTTGGCGTTCTCTGAGGCTCATTGTTTGCTTGCTGTTGTAACTCTGAACAGTCACTAAATGAATTGTTGTAAATTGAGGATTACCTCTATTTTCTGTTTGATTGTTTATTGGTCGTTAATATCTGCTTATCTGGTTGTTTAGTGCCAGAGAAGATGTGTTCTGGCCTGAAACTGTCAGTTTCTTCTGGAAGATTAGAGTTCATTCTGAAAAGTATTTCTAAATCCCAAAGTCTAGAGGGCTTCTAAATGAGGGGATTTAGGGCTTCCAAGTGAGGAACAACAAACTAAGATGTCTGAAAAAGGAGAAACAACACTGCAGCCAGACTGACAGACCAGTGACAACTTCAGGACAACAGAACCTCTCTAGATAAGGAAAAGACAATTACCCATTTGAGCTCCAGATACTAACTCCTTACAAGAATACAATAGGATAGAGTTGATTCGTTGGTTTGAGCATTGGAAGATGAGGAAAGCCATGAAGCTGTCATCAGAATACCTTACATGGATATTGGGTTTGTCAAGCCTCATTTTCTAAACACTTTTGGGATATACAGTAAGTATTTTAAAGTTTTAAAGCAACAAGTTTGAAAAACTAACTAGTGAATGAGTCTTCATTCCAGAAAGAAGAGAAAAATAATAATTTAAAGATTTAAAGATACAAAGTAAACTGCAAAAAAAAAAATCAGAATTTAAGAAATTTTGAAACCAACTAAGGGACAGAAAAATGTAAAATATTTAAACTTTTGAAATACTTAAAAAACAAAACTGTATCTTTGTGAGAACAGAGATTGCTTAGTGTTTCAGGAAAGATGATAGACTCTTTTTTAAACAAACAAAATAGCAAAAGAATTGAGACAGACCATGTGATAAAGAAATTAAGAAACCAGAGGAGACTAAAGATCCAGGCAGATGAGGAAAAAAAGAACGAAAAACTTGTTTTTCACTTTTGAAGTCAATGATTAGTAATTACACAGGTAAAAAATGACAGGTAAACACATTTCTTAGTGCAGGACAGCCAGAAGGGCAGAGATGGAAGTTTCTGGCTCTTTGGCAGATAATGTTCTGCCACTCAGTTGCACTTGCTGTGAGCATCCCAGTGTAGAAGCTTTGCCCACCGCCTAGATCTCAGATCAGAAGGAAGAAGACATGGAAAGTTAGTTAATGGTGGCAGCAGGAGCCTACAGAGTATATGGCAGAGTGAAGAGCAGCCAAAAGAGCAGAGGTGGGCAGAGGGGAAACAAGCAGGAGAGGAAATCAGAGGCAGGTTGTTCAGAACAGGGAAAGTGTGAGATTTTTTCCTAACACAGAGTCCTGGCAACTAAGACTGTCAGGACTGGTTTTGCTAAGCAGCAGAGTAATGTGATGTTTTGCTTCACTTAGCACCATAAATTCCAGTCCCAATTAAGGTCATAACCCAAGGACTACCTGCTTTGGCTTGCATTTTAGTATGCATTATTTGATTTCACATAAAATCAAGAACCACATGAACTGAAGCCCAGTTTCTTTCAAAACATACATTTCTTGGTATGTTGCAATGTATTCTCATTTTAAGTGATGTACAAAAATACATAAGTGGAAGATTCTAAATGATGAAAATAAAGTAGTTGCTTCTTCTTTTTTTACTGAGTAGATAAATAATGCCTTCATAAGAAGTAGCATAATCTTCAATTGTTAATATCTAGATTTTCTTCCAATGTAGTTACAGTGGCTTTATGTATGGTGTTAAGGAATTTGGCTTTGTCTTAGCATCTTATGCAGTCTATAAGCCATGCCTCATCATTTAGCACTGGATGCCAACCCTGTGCTGTCTTAAATATATTAATTTTATAACTTGCCTTTCAAAAATTCTGAATATATTTATAGCTTTGTAGTAGATGAGGGATGTCTCTATATCTATCAACCTGAAGATTTTTCCACTGCAAATACAAGATAAGTATTAAAAGCAGTAGATCTGAATAGTCATTCACTATTTAAAATATTTATAAAAATTCTATACAACTTAAAATCCAAGAATATTGGATTTTTATTTAATTCTGATGAAATGCAAATATTTTAATTACCTTACATATCTTAGCAGCATCCATTGATTTAATGATTTTGCTGAACTGCTGAAATCCAAGTTCCTCTAGTCGAAAAGTAGCCAAATAACAAATGACTAGAAAAGACACATACATTAATATTGAAGACAAAGTGAATAATTAAGCCTATTAAAGATTTCTACTCTAAAATTTACTAGCATTTGTTATAATTCTCCAAATATAGGTATCTAAGAGTGGAAATGGAAGGCAGATTAGGCAAATGATAAAATTCATTACAATTTAATAAATAACATAATATGACTTAATATTCATATATCCACTGTACAAAACACTGAGTGTTTATGTTGTGGTGTCATGTTTCACATCTTATTTTTTCATTATTGCAAGTTGTACTTGACACCCATATATATATCTGCTGTTATTAGTAAAAAGTAAATCAGACTGATTTTCTAACATTATTATATTCTCTCTGTATAAATGATACTTACCAATATACATGTTACGCTCAGAAAATAGGCAATGTTTTCCATCTCGAATATAAAATGCATTGACTACCACATCCAATACAGTTTTATATTCTAAACAGCCACACAAGATATCCATTACAGGTACAGGGATTTCATCTGTTACTTTGAAAGGCTACAGAAACAGAATTAATTTAAATGTAAAAACAAAAACTTAATGTATGTATCTAAATGTCATCATTCAATGTAAAATGATAGTAGTAATATTAGCTACTATTGTCCAAAAGGTATAACCAAAACGTATAAGTAGTATACGTTTTGAGCAGTACAAAATGTACAAAGCATAATTATCCACCTTAAATTAATCCAAGCAACATTTAAAGTAAAAGAATTGTGTGATAGCTTGTTCAAGAAAAATCATATAATTGGACTCGTATTTATGATAGTTGTGATGTCCCAGGTCATGTGATCACCTTTTGTGACCTGGGATTGGTTATTTGCAATAAATGAAACTTTTCTACCTACTGGCACAGAGTTAGCTCCAGATACCAGTTTATCAAATTTTAATTGTTTTAGAGATTTGGAGAGTTTGGATGTCTAGAATTCATTCAAGTCCTCTTTTTCTTCCTCACCATTAAAAAAATAATTAAAAAATACAACAAAAAACCCTAGGACTACTTTAGACAGATTTCAATGGTTCATAAATTAGTTTAAAATTAGATAATGAGGAACAAATGAAAGATAAGAAGTAGCTAGTGGAGATAAGAAGTCTTGCTGCACTGCCCTACCATATGGAAATAAAAAAAACAAAAAGAAATAAATGCGGCCCTTCAAACTGTTTGTATGCAATTCACAAACCAAATTTCTTTTGCCTACAGTGCACACACACACACACACACACATATGTATATGTATGTATATAGGTATGTATATATATGTGTGTGTGTGTGGGTATACATACATACACA